>CM046854.1:9668800-10132629 GCA_025617745.1 Heliocidaris erythrogramma | reverse complement strand
AAATCGAGGGTTGGCTCCTCGCTCGGGTCGAGACGAGATAAAGCATCAGTAACATGTCCTTACCATGGCAGTAAACGACTTTGTAGTCATAGGGTTGCAGCCTCAACATCATCCTCTGAAGTCTCGGTGGAGTATCTGCCAGATTCTGTGTTGTTATTCTCAAGAGGCTTGTGATCTGACTGGATGATGAAACTAGAACCAAACACGTAAGTGTGGAACCTGGAACCTCCAAACACAACTGCCAATAACTCCCTTTCTATGTTGGCATATCTCTGCTCTGTAGGGGTGAGTGCTTTACTGACAAAAGCAACAGGCTTGTTGTCTAGCAAGAGTGCAGCTCCTACTCCCTTCTGGGAAGCATCAACCTGTATCACGGTTGGTTTCCTTGAGTCGAAGTACGTCAGAGTTGTAGATTCTGAGATCCTTTCTTTGAGTGCTTCGAAGGCTTGTTGATGCGTGACATTCCACTGCCACTCACTGTCTTTGCGTAGCAATCCACGCAGTGTATCGGTGTGATCTGCCATGTGTGCGACAAACGGTGAGAGATACTGAACCATCCCAAGAAACCTCTGAAGATCCTTCACATTGTCTGGAGGCGGTATCCTCTTTATGCTTGCCACCTTATCAGGATCTGGATGCACACCTGCAGCATCATAATAACATCCGAAGAACTTCACTGATGGAATGCTGCACTCACACTTGTCTGGGTTATAAACCAGACCATTTCCTGTGATACTTCCATCAGATTCACAAGATTCTTGTCGTGCTCCTGTTGGTCCTGACCAAACACAACGACATTATCAGCTATCCCAATATTCCTGGACATTTCTCTAGTATCATGTCCATTTTCTCCTGGAAGATATCCTGGGACACATTCAAACCAAAAGGCAGTCTCAAGTAGCGGAAACGTCCAAAAGGAGAATTGAACGTTGTCAAGAAGCTTGACTCTTCATCCAAGACGACGCTCCAGTACCCATGACGAGCATCAAGCTTGCTGAATACTTTGGCTCCACTCATCTTGTGTGTGATTTCTTCAAGAGTAGGCGTCTTGTGAGTGGTACGCTTCGTTGCCCTATTAAGATCCTTCGGATCAAGACAAATGCGGAGCTTGCCATTCGACTAACAGCTAGTGAAGACACCCAATCAGTAGGTTCAGTCACCTTGGTGATGACAGCGATGTCTTCCATACGGCGCAGTTCCTGCTCCAATTCATCCTTCAAGTGAATGGGCAACCTCCTTGGTGGATGCACTACAGGTTCAGCATCCTCTTGGAGAGTCAAATGAAATGTGCCTGGAAATCTACCAATGCCCTCGAATCTGTCAGGGAACCTTGAACGGAGATCCTCCTTATCCCTTATTGGCTTGGTATCAATCTCTGTCACTGCACAGTGAAATGTCACCAGCTTCAGCTGACGTGAACTAGGTAATCCAAGAATTGCTGGGCCGTCTGTATCAACAACATAAAATGTTGTCCTTGCCCAATCTCCTTCTCCGTACTTGCATCTAAAACTAACACATCCATAATGTGGTATCTGTGTTTCATTGATGCAAACCAGGGTTGTCTTCCTCTGCACCAGTGACGCTCTAAGAGGGCGTCCTCTCCTGTCAACCTGCTTAGGGAAGGCCTGCTTGAAGATCCTTGCAGGAAGAATATTTCCTTGTGCACC
Organism: Heliocidaris erythrogramma; assembly: GCA_025617745.1. Taxonomy (NCBI): domain Eukaryota; kingdom Metazoa; phylum Echinodermata; class Echinoidea; order Camarodonta; family Echinometridae; genus Heliocidaris; species Heliocidaris erythrogramma. Next base: position 10,130,962 of record CM046854.1, on the reverse strand, counting down.
TGTATCAACCTTCACCTTGAGTGTGTGTTTTCCAGGTCTGTGATCAAAAGAAACATCGAGGGTAGCAATCACCTCATCTCTGTTGTCCCTCTCAGGGATACTGTCAACATGAAGCTTCACTGTGATACTCCCTCGGATATAATGTCAAAGTATCTTCAATTCCTTGAGTATCATCTTCTTTGAAGTCTAGGGGGTGCACATCCCTCTTCCTGTCCTTGCCTCTCTTGGAGTGCTTCTGCGACGGAGGTGAGCTTTCTGCTTCCAATCCTTGTTAGGCCCACTATCCTTGTCCTGCTGAGATCGATTAGGACAACATTTCCTCCAATGGCCCTTCTTACCACACGCGTTACAGGTCGACCTATATGCTGGACATGCCTTAGGTAGATGCTGAGTAGCACAAAACCTGCATTTCTTGGCCTTCTGGAAAACATGAACATCAGTCTTGTCCATAGCTTGGAGTTGGTGCATATGAGCTGAACTTCCCTCATGGGCCCTTGCGATGTCAATCGCCTCTTCTAAAGTAAGCGTACCATCTCTTGCCAGCAACAACTTCTGCACCTCTGGGTATTTGATGCCAGAAATAAGAACTTCAATTATTCGTTCATCCATCATCGCGACTTCCTTGTCCTTGGCCTGACCAGACCCTTGTACCTTGACAGGAAACCTACACTTTGCCGCTTTGGACTTGCAACGCACTACAAAATCTTCAATAGATTCAGCATTGTCCTGCCTGAACCTTTGAAACTCCAGTCGATGAACGCGAAAATTCTCCGCTGGCTGGACTTGATTGGCAAAACGTGCCCATATGTTCTCTGGATTTGCACATTGTTCTTCATTCAGATCCCATGTATTGGACATACGCAAACCTTCCCTACCGGACCACATAACTATGTAGTTATATTGCTCTTTTTCTGGAATGTTTTTTACTCGAAACCACATGTTCGAGAGCTGCTTGAATTCCTTGAAGGCTTGAGCCCTATCGGGACAATGCCAGTCAAAAACAGGGGTAGGAATACGTGCAGCCATGATGTAAGAAGAATTAACCTAAAATCCTGCTTGAATGCAAGAATTGTATCAACATGTAGTAAAATGCAATGTATTATTAATGTGACATATATAGCGTAACTATGACACAGATCAATACATCAGAAATGCGTGACATACATGTATAACATCAATTATATAGCATAAAAACATTGCATCCATCCAACAATCATGCACATTTTGAATATTTCCATACAATTGTACAGCGTATTTTACCCACTACAGTACAACTAGACTGCATAACATATGTGACACGTGAAATACCTGCGACAACGTATTCAGTATGAAGAGTATGAATCATCAATCCATCATTACTGTCAATTACTCACGCTGCAATACATAATATCAGTAAACACGGGTATCAACACAATAATAAAAATGTAAAAATGCTCAACATGCAAAACACAATAATTGTACATTATATCATATAGCAATTTACAATTGAGTCCAATAGCACAATGAGTCCAAGTCCATTTCAACTTTTTACTAAGTCCCAAATGCACATCCAAGCCTTTGAATTTCAGCGATTCCGTCTTGGATGCTCACTTATCATAACAGCATTTGAATCCACAGATGAATAGTCCAGTAACAAACTGCTCACTGCTGAATGACAATGTCCACTTTCACCGTACTTTACCGGTCCAAATTTCCAGGACCAAACTCGCAGCCAGGTCGTCCTAGTCCTAGTCTTGGCATAACCAGGTCTCCAGTACCACGAAGCAGATATCATCAGCAGTCCAGCTAGGTTACAGCAATGTGATGTGTAGAAAATGTGTAGGATAACGCCAAGATATGCAATAATTCAGTCAAATCCAGCGTTCTAATGGAGACTCACGTAGCTTATACCTCGTCTAATATCCCCTGCATCAAGCTGGTCCAAATCAAAACATTGCTCTGACACAGCACAATTAATAATAGAGGCTTATCAATTAAACACCGCAAAGCGTTCAATGGCAATGTTGCAATATCAATAACCAGCACATATATTAGTAAACGGGTCACTCGGGATTGAAACAAATCCATGTCCACCTCAGAATAGGCAACGCAATCACCATATCACAGGTCTAAATTCAATGCATTGTTTACTGTTAGGCTTAGGGTAGGCCTACATAAAACACAAACCTCAAACTAACTTAGATCCATAGGCTTATTTTAGCGTTCCGGTTAGCGTCCACTTGACAAGGCTTAACAGTTAAAGTTAGACTAACTTACAGCTCACAGTCACAGCTAGTCACAGCAACCTCAGTCCAAAATCAGACAGTTGCTCTTGGTCCTCAGATCCGTAGTCGAAAAAGCGGAAGGTCCAGACTCCAGCAACACAATCCTAACTAAACTAGTCCAGATTCCACTCGGGGACAAATTGCAGTCATTCTTGCTTCCATCAGAAGCCAGAATTTAGCTTAAATCCGAGTCCGATCGTGTAGTAACAACAACAATACTTTAATTAAAAACATAACTTATATGGCCATATTTTCAATGGTCATTTGAACATTGGTAATTATTGTGAGACCCACCGAATCGTACTGGTTTCACTCAGGACGCTGCCACTTCGTGGCAGCGTCCCGGGGCTAGGGTATAATATACAAATAATGTACAGTGGTGAGTGCGTTGGGACAGTGCGGCGCACCGTCGAGGCGCAACCAAGGTTGCCTGCACATCTAGCATAATTTTGACCCTCTTGGAATCTAGCATTATTCCTGGCATAATTTGGCCAAATCTAGCATAATTTCACTAGGATCTAGCATAATTCAGAATTTCGGACTTTAAATAGAGAATTTGCTTTTAAGAACAGATATCTAAGGCTGATCTAAGAAAGGCTATTCAGAGACTTTTGGACTGAAAAGGAGAGACTAAAATGCTGAGGACCTTTTTTTTTTTTTTGCTTGTCAGAGAAGTTTGGACTGAAAGGGAGAGAATAAAATGCTGAGGACCCTTTTTTTCTTTTTTTTTTTTTGCTTGCCAGAGAATTTTGGACTGAAAAGGAGAGACTAAAATGCTGAGGACCTTTTTTTTTTTTTTTGCTTGTCAGAGAATTTTGGACTGAAAAGGAGAGAATAAAATGCTGAGGACCTTCTTTTTTTTTTTTTTTTTTTTTTGCTTGTCAGAGAATTTTTGACTGAAAATCGTTCCCAGGCGCCTGAGTTACGCTTCAATGGATCTAGCATAATTTTTCTCAATTTAGCATAATTTGGGACGAGACTTGGAATAATTCCGATTTTCAGCTGTGGCAACACTGGCGCAACGCACCGAGTGTGCCGCACCTCTTAGACACTTCACGACGACCAGGTCATAGGTATAAAATATTTTACTCACCATGAAAATTTGCCCCAAAACAGCAACTTCAGTCCAAAGTCCAACACATTTACATTGAAGTCTCAGTCTTAAACTTGTAAGGAACATATTTACAGTGTCTCTAGTTCTGTACATAGCCGAGGCCACAACATCTATTTGTTATAGATGTGTACCTCACAGTTACTGAAATTAAATTGTGGTCTACTGCTAGTTTCACACAGCTGTGGTGACCCCTGGTTCTGAGTTTGAATTGAAACACGCTGAAAGCGGCGATATTCATGAACTTGCTGGCTGTGCGGAGAACCACTTGAAACTATGGTGGATTGGTCTTCCCTCGTGCTGGTACAAGCAGTGCTTTATTTCATTTTCAGTCTGAGTGATAACAGTTTCAGATTGATTTTGAGGAGTGTGCACTGGTCGATTTCTGTTGTGTGTTCTTGATCAGATCGAGAGAAACATTCAGAATTTGAGGAACTGGTTGCTTTTGAGTTTGATGGATACAGGTTCGCTGCTAACTGCATCGACATCTCACGTTTCCGCTCCCCACTTCTGCTGTATAGTGTTTCAGAGATGATTCATATACGATGTCCACTCACCGCCATTATGTCACGGGATTCAAAGCCTGCGCGGTCCGCGGTCCAGCGAGTTAATGCATGTTGCCCGGATGGAGTGATTAATGTAGGTTTGTGCGCAGCCTACATTGGTGGATATGTTCTCCATCTTGTGGTGTGGTTTCCCTAGGCCGTTGCCAAAGAAGTTAGAATTCAGTTTTGAGATGTAGAACAAATATGACTTGACAGGACACTTTTCAGAGTTAGGCAGTTCATACATGACCCCAGTATTTGAGGATTCATCTTTATCTTCTCTATTGTTTTTGGTCAGCTCGTCCTTTTTTGTCATGAAACGAATTCCATTGTCATCAGTCTGGATTGAGAAGTCTGACGGTTTCATTGAACGGAGGTTTTCACGACCTCTGTTACAAAAGAAGGTCATTATGTCAACAAAAACTTTGTTTTGCAAGCCTTTTGGGGTACTACAATCCATCTGGTCTGATGTTTGAATTATCTCCATATCACGATATGAAATTATCGGTTTATGTTGCACAGTACCTTTTCCTTCTTTTTTCAGCTTGACCATCACTGCTCGGAAGACTTTGTTGCTGTTGGAAATTTCACTTTATTGCAGATATAAAAATCACGCTCGTCGACAAAGCGTCGTTACACTGCAAAGCGAATTGCTTGCATTGACCGCTTGGTGAAATTTGAGCCGTCTTCTTTGCGGAAAGTAGGTCCATATCCATGCACGTTGACAAGGGTTTTTTTGGTGATTGGTTCGAAGTGTTTCTGATGGCGGAAATTAACCAGTTAAATGGGGCTTAAAATACAAGTTCCAGCTTTGACCTTTCTATTCTGGCTTTCGATTGGCTGCATGGAATTCTGGCCAATTTCATGAATAAATTACCTTGCCTAATGAGCGGAAAAGCCCAGAAGCAGAACTACTTTTTGTTGCCAATTTGAATTTTACGCAGATGTTTCCAAATGATGAATAATTAATTGAAAATGATATTTGTTTGTCTCCTTACATATATTACCTATGTGTAAATTTAATATACTATTACTAACTTACTAACTATTATTCAAATTATTTATCCATATTTGATTCCCTGAAAATTAGAAGATCTCTTGTGTTTGTAGAATCACTCAATAATCAGATCTGTGCGTGTGACGTGGTCGTATACTTCGTCGATGCTTGTCATTCAGGTGACCTTCAAGTACGCGGACGCAACAACGTAGGCGAAACCTACTGACCTGTGCTGAATTTCTTGACTCTTTCTCAAGCCTATATAGGGTAAAATGCACAAGAAATTTCGTTTTTTAGGGTTAAAAATTGAAAAAAATTGTCGCTCGGTCGCTTTGCTCCCCGCTAACGTAGATAAGTTTGGGCACTCGGAGGTGGGGGGGGGGGGGGGGGGGTAACTTCATTTTTTGCCCCAGGCGCCATAATCCCTATAGATATTACCCTGGCTTGCGAAAAGTTTTTTTCTTTCGAAAAACACGGGAAAACATAAGAGTTTAAAAGTAATACCTTTTCTAAAACTGTGAAATCCCGAGCGAAAAGCTCAAAATGATTTCGTAGTCGGCAGGATACGAACCCCAACAGATTTCTAGTCTGTCGCCTTAACCACTCAGCCACGACTACTTTACGTTCTATCATTGATATTTAGTAAGGATAATAGCATGCGTTTTTTTTTAAATCTTCTTTGTTGTGTACCAATCATTGTTGATGACATGTAAATATTTTGATTTTTGTCTTTTGAATTTATAAACAAAAAATTAAAATTAAAAAAATAATCAGAACCTGATTTCTATGGGCAGTAAAATAGGCCTTTGACATTGCCCTTGAGTTTATTTTTCGAAAGTAGTTTTTATTGTGTCTATAAAAGACGGTTTCCTATGACAAAAGATAAGGTATTTTCAGAAGAAGTAGATACAGAGAAGGTAATAGAGTATAAAACACCGTCGTCTTCTTCTTCTTCTTCCTCTTCTTCTTCTTCTATATCTTATATTTCGTTTGCTTCTTCTTCTGCTTACTGTTTCTTTTTTCTTTTATATTTCACTCTTCCTCCTCTTCGTCTTTTGCTTCTTCTTCTTTCTTTTTTTTTCATTTTGTTCTTTGTATTCTCCGTTCATTATTTTGCTTCATAAACATCTGCCTGTCTTGTTCTGAAATTATACTCTCTCTCTCCTCTCCGTCCATTTCTCTTTCTCTCTTTCTCTCTCTCTCTCTCTCTCTCTCTCTGTCCATCTCTCTCTCTCTCTCAATTTCTCCTTACCTCTCTTGGGAATGTGAAAGTATTAGTTGCTTCATATCTTTCAATGTTTAATTCTTTCACAATCAACTATCACCGTGTAAACACATACATCGTTCATAATAACCCTTATTCCTATTGACTGCTCATACTATTTCATTGCCAGCTGTTAACTTCCCATATCCATTACGATAGTCCAAGCTTTAACTCTTCTGACGATAGCATAACATCAATGATAGCTATACCATGTAGGCTAGATAATCTAATAATGACAGTGCACGATAGAGATTGTTATTAAAGTATATATCTTCTGACAGATATAATAAGGGGCAGATTGGTGGAGATTATACCACAGGGTTGGCCTTATAGCTCTTTCCACATTCATAAATGTCCAGAGATATCGATTCAAAATCAGAGGCCGGTCCACGATTCTGTAGGGGTGGCACAAATAATTTTGGGAAAAATCCAAAATCAAAAGCATCTCTGTCAAGAAAAATTGAAATGTCACTTTTTTGTTTTATTTTGTGTTTTGGTTTTGGTCCCCCCCCCCCCCCCCGTTTCATTGTATTTACACTTGTCGGAGATAAAACACCGATGAGAAAAATTTACATTAGAATACAATCTCTTGGACCCCTCCCCTATATCAAATCAGGGAGGGGTGGAAGTGGTGGTTAGGATCGAAGAAAGGAGATCAAGCGAGAAGTCAATGAAAGTCAGCAAACTAAAGGAAATGAGGAAGAATAAAATGATCAAAGCTTATGTGATTTCACTCGTGAAATTTGGAAGCCTTTAGAGTATAATTTCAAAATATCCCTTTTTTGCGACTTCATTGAAATTGAACTTGCAACCTAGCAGCAGAATACCATCCCTTCATTGTACAGGTATTACAGTTATTGACGAACAGAATACATATATCATGATGAAATGAATCTCCCTCTAGTGTTCCACATTGACACATGCGAAGTAGTCGTGGCCGAGCGGTTAAGGCGACAGACTAGAAATCTGTTGGGGTCTCCCCGCGCAGGTTCGAATCCTGCCGACTACGACATTTTTTATTTATTTTTTTTTTCCGTTCCACCCTCCCTCTCCCTCCCTCTCTTTCTTTCTCAGGCGGGTAATTGTATAAACGTTTGCATGACATATAGATTGGCATTACTGGTGTTATAACAACAGTTACAACAGGGGAGTGTTTCATCAAGCGTTTTGTCAGTGATTTTTACCGACAAATTTGCTCTCAGCCAATCAGATGCAAGGATTTCAGTAGCTTATAACAGTTGTCGGTAAAAATCACTGACAAAACACTTGATGAAACGCTCCCCCTTAACAAAAAAATAGTGGCTCACCGTATTCTACCAAAGTAACAAGAGTGGAAATCCACTCTTTTTGGGGTTCTTATTAGGGATGAATTCATTTTGGAGTGAAATCCAAATGTATAATAGTGGAATGCACTTCCAAAAGAGTAAATAAAACCACTACTATGTAGTGAATTCCTTTAATTTTGAAGTGGATTAAACTAAGTAACGAATGTAAACGTAGCCTCTTTAGTCATTTGTTTGGTTACGAATGTAATAATGTTGTAATAATAATAATAATATGTCTTGTTGACCCCAGGGTAGCCTTATCAGCATAAATACTGTTCTCCCTGAGGTACCAGCATATTATTACCCCAGTTTAGCATGGCAACCGTAGCGCTCAGTGTATTCAAGGAATAAATCCTACCAGGTACCCACTTACTGGGTCGAGTATGTATGATATTGAAACATAGGAATATGAAATTTTTTGTATGATAACTACAAGCAGTGCTACACTGTAAAAAATATCTGTATTTTTACAGGGGGAAAATACAGATTAGTTCTGTATTTACTCATAACACCTAATCTGATGTTATTTGTACATCAGTGCCATAGGAAAAAGTTACAACTAATCTGTATTTTACATCAGAAGTTATGGCGACTCTGCTGACACCAGATTTGCTGTAAGACGAGTTTTTTTTTACAGTGTAGTCAAGAGAGATTATATTACTTCATTCGGAATTTATCCTGATTACCGTACTTAAAAACTGCTCTCACATATACTGGGAAAGACAAAATAATTTACCACCCTCCAAATTGAAAGGAAACCCGAGAAGAGCTTTTCTTCACAAAAAGTGATTTTTAACTATGATGTCACAATGGGTACTGCAGCTTTTTATGGAATATTTCTATATTTGTATGTATTATAGGTGAGAAGGCAACCAAGGCATTCTACGATGAGATTCAGAGATATAACTTTGGCAGCGCTGGGTTCTCTTCTGGAACAGGTATGGTACAACATTATCCCTCTCTCTCTCTCTCTCTCTCTCTACTCTCTCTATTTCTCTCTCTCTCTCTCCCTTACTTATTCTCTCTCTCTCTCTCTCTCTCTCTCCGTCTCTTTCTTTTTGATTTTGTCTGTATATCTTCCAGCCCCCCCCCCCCCCCCCGGCCCTCTCTCTATCTCTGTTGTCTATAAGTTACTCGTTTCTTCGTGATATAATGTAGATCGTTTTGTTGAAATTCCTTCTCTTTTTTTTGGGGGGGGGGAGGAGTGGTGGGTGGGTCTGGGAGTTTAATATGATTTAAAAACACATACTTTCACTGAATACTTTTATTGGTCAGAAAAGCCTATTTGCAAGAACAAAATTCTGAACATTATACCAATAATCAACTGACTCAGGTAATAAGGATCTGATAGTAAATCAGTGGTCATGATAATACAGGCCCGTAGCCAGAGGGGGGTCGGAGGGGTCGGACGACCCCCCCCCCCCCCCCCCCTTCTTGGGCTGAGGTCCGCTTTTTCATGAAAAAAAAAACACACACACCTTTAATCTTTGTTACCAGAATTACCCACACGCTGTCAGTTGTACAGCATCAAAGCTGGTGTAGTGAGTTGCAGTGTTGCCAACATTTTGGAAAAAAGTAATAAGTAGATTTTAAAAAGAGGTGACCATAGCTCCGGAGCGGCGGAGCGGCAGCGCGGGGAGAGCACGAGGAGGGGGGGGGGGGGGTGATCCCCTGTCGTCAAGGGTTCTGGGGGTTTGAGCATTGTGGCTGCTCAAAATGCTGTCACTGTGGTCTATCTTCTAGTGGTATAGCTGTTACAAGTGAATGTAACACACACTCTAATAAATATTTTGTTTCTGCGACTTCAAAAATGTGTGTTCAAAATCATCATTCACAACCCCTACATTTCCCCTCGGGAGTCCTTAAATTGCAGCAGAAAGCATCTAGATTTTAAAAATTTCCGGGGGGAGCATGCCCCCGGACCCCCCTAGGCCTACCAAGGACCTGCCGAAGGCAGGTCCGTATTGATTATGACAAAAAGGTCCACTTTTGCCAAAAACGACCCACCCATTTAGAAACGCTGGCTACGGGCCTGTAATAGTGTGACAAAGGTAAATTATACTACAAAGCTATTCCTCTTCCCTACTAGTCAGAATATCACAACATGAAATTAAGATAGCTAGATCATTGATAGCCCATCCTCTTGCGTTTTAGGTTGCATTTTCTTCTTTATTGATAGTTTATTATTTCTCCCGGATAATGGTTAGCTATTTCTTCTTAAGTATATCTGATTATGGTTTACCATTAATTTTCTCCTTCCAATATTTCATTTTCATTTTTCCAGGTCATTTCACCCAGCTCGTATGGAAGAAAAGTCGACGCCTTGGAATCGGAGTTGCTGTTAATCCAAAGAATAAGAATCAAGTATTTTCTGTTTTCAACTACGATCCACCTGGCAATGTACAGGGTGATTACCGGGATAATGTGCTTCAAAAGAAACGATAGAGGGCGACAAACTCATTCTACCAGAGATAGTGCAGAAGAAATAGTTGGGATCGTTGTGACACGCGCGCATTCCCTCCCATGTACTAGTATAATCTAGGAGGGAACTATTTGGAGTCCAACGATTTTTGACCGTCGAATGAGCGCGCGTGCACATGTCACAACTATATCTCTATGTATTTTCACTTTTTGTTTTGCAAGTATTAAGAACCTGAGAACACTAATAAATCTATATGTCATTCAGAAAAAAGGTTTGCGGTACAACCATGTGAGTTGGAATAACTCCACGTTCCGGTCAGAATGCTCTGGCCGTCGTCAGGAGAATGAGAAGAGCGAAAAAATCAGCAGAATTTATATATGAAGCAGCAATTCACTTATTAAAAATGGATGCAAACAAATAACATAGAAAGAAATAGTAACAGTAACATCAAAGTACCTACATTGAAAGGATAAATAACATCAAGGTACCTGCATTGAAACCGCAAACCTTTTTTCTGAATTACAACTTCACCATGCAAACCTTCAAATCCTATAATCTATATGTCGTTTTTTATGGTTTTCTTGGTTGTTTCTTTTTTACTTTTTTGGATGTAAGGGACACAAAACCATACCTATCTGATCTCTCTCTCTCTCTCTCTCTGTCTTATGAATTACATATACATATGTATATATTTCAGTTAGAGATAGTACGTTCTTTTGTTTATTAATTACGTATTGGAGAATTTGGAGTCAGTATTGGGTGAAGTTAAAAGTCAGTACCTTTACGATAATAGTACAAAGGTCGCTTTGCACTATCATTCATTCGCTTTGTGATCAAGCTGTGTGAAATAACAGTTATTCTATGCGTCATCAATTGTCTTTAAGGACGTACTATAGAAAATTGGTACCTTATCTTATCCATTTCACATGCATTTGACCAAAGTAGGTCCATGATGTCATCTGAAACCCGACTCACACGAGACGTCATTTCAATTACGTCATCACCTGTGTTTGCTGAACATGTGAAGGCAATTAATCTGTTAGTCAGTTATTAAAAGTATTGGTTTGCATGGTTCATTTAGCAATCACTTTTTAAACGATTGTCACTATTACGTGACCGTAAAAGACCGTGCAAGTTACTGATGCGATCTTAACGTTACCCGATGACGTCATTTGCTGTTATTGTTCAATATGACTATAGTCAGTATGTAATAATAATGAAAATATACTTTTACCACTTCATCAGTAAGTTAGAGGGTACATTATATCATGCCAATGATCAAGGTACATCTGTGTTGTAAACAGAAAATAATTATATACTAGTTTGAAATCATAATTTGAATGGGCCTATTAATCAACCCGACAAGATTACCTGTCATTAATTTGCATCTCCTTTTGCCTAGCCGTTCACTGGCAGTTTTGGTCAGTAAGCATGCAATAATGTGATATTACAGTCTATGTGAATTGTTTTATGTGATAGTATGATGGACTAAAATAGCGAATGTACATGTATTTCCTGTTATTGATTGTATGGGGGTATAATTTTATGCAATTTATAAAATGTGTCTGGTCTGGTTGGTATATTCTGGAAGATCTGGGGGGTGTTTCACAAAGAGTTAAGTTTGACTAAAAGTCATGAGTAAGTGCCAATGCGCATCCGGTATTAAACGCATAATCTCATTGGTAGATTACCCAATAGCGCGCGTTTCCTGAGCATGATCTGACCAGTGCAGTGATGTGTCACATACCACACGCACTAGGAATTTAAGTGCGACTTTTAAGTCAAACCTAACTCTTTGAGACCCCCCCCCCCCCCCCCCCCCCCCCTCTGAAGTAACTACGACATACATTATTGAGAATAATTATTCTAAACATTTCAATATAAGACTGAGTGGAAAATAGTGATAATAATGAATGTATCAAACTAAAAAGTTTGTATGTTTCGGATGTATTTTATTATTACATTTTGCCAGTCTATGATATTTTATGGTGCTCATTTTCGTATATAGTACAGAGCTTTGAATCACTGTAAATCCAAGTGTCATCTCATACCAATGAAGGCGCAACAAAATAATGACTTTGAATATTGAACACCACCGTCTTCTTTCTTCTCTACCACCCCTTCTCTCCTCTCTCTCTCTCTCCCTATCTCCCTCTTGCTCTCGATCTTCTCCCCCCCCCCCCTCTCTCTCTCTCTCACTCTAACCCATCATGTGCCTTAATCCCGTTCATTTTTGTACATGATATCAAAACTATTTCAGCCTATCCCAACCTTGCTTCATTTGATTAACCTAAATCATTGTGCAGCTATAAATCTTTTTGTATAATTGTGAATTGTCAATTTAATCTGAATTTTCATTGCCTCATCTTGTGCATTATGATTAGTCTTCCTTGCTATGGTCATTATTATTAAAAGAGAATTTGATTCATAATACTCGTCACACTATTTTGACGGGGTCCGCTCGCTGTTCATAAGGACTGCTATTCATACAAAACCGCTATTCATTTAATCACGCGCTATGGATAGCGGTCCTTATGAATAGCGGTCCTTAATGACTAGTGAGGTTACCCCCATTCTGACTATTGAATTTTACGTCGTATTTCGAAAATTAATGATTTAATCCTCCAATAACTTGACCTTCTCTCTTTCTCTCTCTTCCTCTCTATCTCTCTCTCTCTTTATCTATTTCTGTCTGTCTCAGCTCTCCTTTTATCTTATTTAACCTTTCTCTTTCCCCCTCTTCATATTTCTTTATCTGTCATTCTTCCCCTTTATTTCTTTCTTTCTCTCACTCTCTTCTCATTATTTTGTCCTTTAATTCCCTCTGTAATTTATTCTCAACCCCCTCTCTCTGTTTCTCTCTCATTCTCTCTCTCTCTCTCTCTCTCTCTCTCTCTTCTACTTCTCCTCTTTCCCTCCTCCCGCTCATCTTTTCGTGTTACTCACATCCACATTGTTCCTTCTTTGCATATGCACTCCCTCTCCTTCATCCTCTTTCTTTCCCTCTATCATATATCATTCAGCTCCTCATCTCCCTCTCTTTCCTTTTCCGTAATCAACCTTCCTATCAATGCTCTTCATTTGTAAAACTCTGATTAAAACAGAACAGGGGGTGTTTCACAAAGAGTTAAGTTTGACTTAAAGTCATGCGCAAGTGCCAATGCGCATACGGTATTAAACGCGTAATCTCATTGGTAGATTACCCAATAGCGCGCAGCCATGATCTGACCAATGCGGTGAATTGTGTCATATAACGCACACAACTAGGAATTTAAGTGCGACTGTTAGTCGAACTTAACTCTTTGTGAAACACCCCCAGTGGTAATAATGTTTTACCACAACTCTATTAAATACACCTTATTTACACAAAATATTCATAATCTTTCTACAAACTTGATGAAAAACGGGAAGGTAATCACAGTTATGGAAACATAATAGCAATAATTTATAGGAGAATAAAAATGTGAACACGGAAGTGCTTCAAGAATTGGCTGGAATTAGTCTTTAGTTTGCGATGAACCAGACCTCGTTGTGACGGTTGAAGATTGTGAAAGGACTATCATAACCAGCAGTATAATAGTATGAACTATGGTATGCTTGTGACGAATCAAGGGCACGGTCTAATTCAGCTGCAGCCTGGATCCAGTCATCTTGAGAGGCGAAACCACCGAAAGACCTGAGATTGGAATGAAAACAGATAAAAATGGGGTTATCTTCATATTAGAAATAGGTCTGGAGCGCATTATTTTTAAGAGCAATCCTTTGCATATTAAATTGCTAAGTCATATTGTTTCCACAATGGAATGAAAAGAAAGAGAAGCTTACATATTATTAATAATTTCACCTTTTGCCAGAACTATGATCTTCTTGCTGAGAATGGTTGCTCTGCCACTAGGCAGGTTTGTATAGGGGTACGGGGGTATGGAATGACGAAAACGGAAAAAAGAGAAGAGAAGAGAGAGAGAGAGAGAGAGAGAAAAAAAAAGGGGGGGTGAAGAAAGGCAACACGAAAAGAAGGTAATACAACGCCTTCCAAACCCCTTTCGTAACTTTATGGAGTTGTTCTCTTTTCATATCATCAATCAAATACAATTTATAACCGATGCCCACCCCCCCCCCCCCACCCACACACACACACGCACATGATACCTGTCCATCTCGATATCTGCACCCATGCTAATCATGCCACTGCCTCATGGTGACGGAGTGGGTGTGAATCACCATTTTCTATTCTGTTTTTTTTTTCCTTTTTGGCTATCGGGGCATGTATAAGGGTAGTGGGGTTTTTTTCTCTGCCCCCCCCCCCCCCCCCACACACACACTGTGTACTTACTTAAGGTAAGCTCGGTGTGCAGGGATGGAACTGAAGAACACCTTAGGATCTCTAGGTACTGGAGGGTTAGCGCTGTGTTCCGGATGAAGAATGAGACGGTGAAGTTGCTCTCACACGCGGGACCCTGGCCCGGGATGACTAGGATAGCTATACCGGTGCGGTCATGGCGATCTTTTTGCTCTGTAAGATTTTAAAAAAAAAGAAAAAAAGATGCATGATCGCTATTAGATTACTAATTTTGTTAGTGAATATTTTTGCTTTTTGATGAACTGAACATATCAGATAAACAAACATGATGTTGGAAGCAGGCTAACCTGTAAAGAGGGGGGGGGGGGGGGGGGGGGTCACAATCAAAACGAAATCGTCCCTTAACAAGAAATGGCAATACTCATTGACCTGCCATACAATGATTCATAATACGAGGGTGCATAAAAGTTAATTAAATCGCTAAAATATATTTTTACGCAATGGTGATCAGAAAGAAATAAAAACACTGTAGATTTTTGAAGAGTGATGACAGGTGAGGTTTGGCTGGAAAGCAACCAGCTCCCAAGAAATATGATTTGAAGAGCCACAAGACAAATGAAGAATGTAAGATAACTTAATATTGTTCTTTTGCGTCCCGAGGACAAGCTTCATATTTCGAAATTTACAGTGCATACTATTTCCCGTTTGCCATAAGGAAATAAACTATGACTATCAATTTGAATTTAAAAACACACACACACACTGTTCTTACTGATGTTCTTACTTTTGTCTTTATTCGTTCTTTTGCGATCCAAGCAGAATCTTCACTTTTAGGATTTGACCCTTTTTAAAAGATAGTTACTGTATACAATTGCTATCTTAACCCGTTGACTACTGCATTATCTCATTCTCATAGGCTTAATGCAGGGGTTACCCGGTTCCCATAGGCTTAACACAGAGGCTACCCGGTTCCCATAGGCTTAATGCAGGGGCTACTCGGTTCCCATAGGCTTAATACAGGGGCTACCCGGTTCCCATAGGCTTAATACAGGGACTACCCGGTTCCCATAGGCTTAATACAGGGACTACCCGGTTCCCATAGGCTTAATACAGGGGCTACCCGGTTCCCATAGGCTTAATACAGGGACTACCCGGTTCCCATAGGCTTAATACAGGGGCTACCCGGTTCCCATAGGCTTAATGCAGGGGCTACCCGGTTTCCAAAGGCTTAACACAGAGGCTACCCGGTTCCCGTAGACAATGGGTTAAGAATATTCGTCTTAATACCTAAGTCACACCGCCAAGGCGGACTCTAAACCCCAAACTGACCGATTACTGGCCATAGTGGGCAGCGGCGGATTTACAAAGGGGGAACACCGGCCCTTACCCAGCTGGCAATACTTCAGCACACCCCCGCCCCCATAAAAAATGCCCCTTGATACTCTACTTTTTCGGCATCGTGTCCCCTCTTTTACAAAATCCTGGATCCGCCTCTGCTTGAGGGTAATGTACGATTTTGCTTTGCCTGGACAGACATGACAGATGCAAGGTTTTCAGTAGCTTATATAACAATTATTGTAACTTGTTAGGCCTATAGATATCAAGTTTTATGAAACGGGGCCGTGGTATTGGTCTTGTATCGTGTTTTTTTTTTTGTGTGTGTGTGTGTAATTGGGTTTTTACGGACGTGTATCAATCAGATATGATTATTTACGTCTGGGGACCGACCTTTAACGTCACCATCCGAAAGACGTGACTCAGTCTCGAACCTGGGTCCGCTGGATCAGTTTATAACTTCCACTGTTAGCTGGATTACAGGCGCACGCCACGCACAACGCCCAGTTTTTGTTTGTTGCTGTTTATAATGCACTGAGGGCGCTCTTACTATTATCGTTGTGTCCAACGATGTAGCTGAATAGCATTTCAAATCCTTCACTGCTTGCAGAATCACAATCCATGCTCATGATCTCAGTGCTCAAGAAACACAACAAGTTACTATCTCTTTTTTAAAAAATGGGTAAAGTTATTCAATATCAGGTGAAAACGTAACAGGAATATTTTGGGGTAAAAATCTTATTCATTATTGGGTATGTAAAAATTATGCAATTCGGGGTACATTTTCACCTAATGGCAATATTCTAACCAACATATTTTAGAGTATATAAACACGAATCACTCAATTTATTTTTGAATGCGAGAAAAAATATCCGAATAGAGACATTATAGTATATGATACTTTTCTTTTTTTTTTTACTTGCGTTCAAACGCAAGTAAAAAAAAAAATCAACGCAACTTGATTTTCAAACAATCAGGATCGCGTATTTGGGACTTCTGTTTAATTTTTTGAGTAGCGATCAAATGCAGCTTTTTATGCAAGAGGGCCCTGACCGATGAGAATGGCCCTGAATTTAGGTAAGCTGTGTGGTCATAACGTATGATGGCTCAAATTGTAAGGTTCGATTTTGTCTTTCAAGTAAAACTTTAGCTTTTTTAAATTTGTATTTCAGGAAAAAGGTGTTTTAGCTCTTATAATATCTTTTAGTTTGAAGTTTGAAGTTTGAAGGTTATTTGTTCCACATTCCACAGTTTTTCAGAAGTTATTTTACAAGCATAATTGTCAGTTTCAAAAGAACTCAGATCAAGTATAATGTACAGTAAATAGGTAGAAAGTTTAAGAAATGTATAACCACTGGCAAAAGAAGAAATATGTAAAATGTGGGGAGCCTAAATAAAAAGCGTTGCTTGTAAATGATTAGGCTCCCGTATAGAGTAATTATGATGCGATGAAAAGGGGGGACGGACTAGAAGTATCAGATTTATAAAACGTACAAGGAGAGCAAAGCTCAGAATATGGAGTAAAGAAACGAAAAGACGAAAGAAAAAAAGAAGAAAGAAAGAAAAAAAGAAAAGAAGATGAAGAAAAGAAAAAGAGAAAATGAAGAAAAGCGTAGAAATCTAAATTGGTTAGGACCTCTTCAGATATGATATAGATATTTGGTAGTAATGCTAGGTACCTTGTCTATTCCACATATTGGTGATCAAGGCTCTCCATCTACTGCTGCCTCTTATGACCTTTAACATGCGAATGCTACTTTACCAGCAATTTATACTCAAACTCGAGGATTTTTGTAATACCTGTGTACATTTTCAATGCAAAAAGACAAACACTTGTTGACCCAATCGGGATATTGTCAGCACTGCGCATGCGTGGCTTTCAAGAAAGAGAGAAAAAGCCAAGTGACAATTACTAAAAAAAAATATATAATATCTTATTAAATTTATAATTATGACAATGAGATCTAATGTCAGAAGCAATTCAAAGATTGTAAGTGCGTATATAATATGTTTTATATAGTATGATTTCTAGAGCTCTGAATCAAAAGCCTTTGAGCCAAACCTCAGAATGTAGTCAATGTAGTCAATTTGCTTGCATGACAAACGCCATCTGTTGGCGAAATTGATTTGGGGTAGCGAGAATTGCCAAATAAATTGTGTAAAAGAGGCCCGGAATTGCCATCCAATGTCTGACTGATACACGCCTTTCGCAATCAAGACAGTGTAACCGGACCCTAACGTAACCAGTCGCGTAGCATGGGCCCAACCATTTGAGGGGACTTTGAGTAGAGGGGACTTTTGCCATGATAGGATGGGGGCGCACAGGATTTCTGTGAATGAAATGCGACAGAATTGTAAGGGGAGGGTGTGGAAGGGCATAGCTTCTATCCATTTTTATTTTTATTTTTTCTTCAATATTTTTCGCCATTTGATAAGGGGAGTACAATACCCCTGCCCCTCCAATCTAGGCCACTGAACGTAAGTAGTCAACCGTTTGATGAATGTATTGAAGGGGGAAATCCGGAGGTCGTAATTAGGAAACATAATTATATCTGCACTTCCCAGATTTGCTTTTGCCGGAGGCGCATCTCATGTCTCTTCCCCACCCCGCCCCCATCCCCATGCGCAATTGGAACATCATTCGAAAGAGAGAAATATGATGGCATTGTAGGTGATTGTGTCGAATAAATCTTTATTACAACGTTCGGATACTTACAACTCTGCATGTTATTTGTATGACTTTTTATTGTTGTTCTCCTTTCTCAATCTCCTCCCTCCTCCTCCTTCTCTCTCTCTCTCTCTCTGTCTTTCTCCTTCTTTCTCGCTCTCTCTCTCTCTTTCTCGCTATCTCTTTTCTCTTTTTTTACCTCTTGTCTTTCTACACATATTATATATTTTGTTCTGATTTTAATGCCCCTACTGAGTACTGAACACTTACATCATTCTTTCTTTAGTTACATGAGCACTACGGTTACTGTCTTAATCTTGTATAATCGGCGTCAATAAGATAAGTATTAATTCTGTGCTTTTTCTGGGAGGTACATTATAGCATCACATTCCTGCATTTTACTATAGTTGCCCTATTTTACAGGATCGCAATTTGGAGAAATAGCTGAAATGGGGTTGCTATAAACCTTTCATTAATGTATTCATTACAGGACCACAATGGAAAACAGATAATTTAATAAAAAATTAATTTTATTCGGTTGAGTTTGCTACGTCGTCTTACTCTGCTTGTTTTTTCTTCATTAATTAATTGATTATTTTGCTCGATTCTTCTCATCTTATTCCTGGGATTCCTGCTTCCTTGTATATTTCTCCGAATGATTCCGGGTGTCTATTGCTATCTATCAAAATATGTAATAAAAATGTTGTATGACTATATACCCTGGGAATTGCATGGTAGTGATGATACCATTTTCTACCCCCCCCCCCCCCCCCCAAAAAAAAAAATAAATAAATAAAAAAATAAATAAATAAATTTAAAAAAAAATATATATATATATATATATATATATATAAATAAATAAATCAACAAATAAATAAATAGGATAAATAAATTTTTAAAAATGCAAAAATTCAAAAATAAGATCCAAGCAAAAAAAGTATTTCGTAGTCGGCAGGATTCGAACCTGCGCGGGGAGACCCCAACAGATTTCTAGTCTGTCGCCTTAACCGCTCGGCCACGACTACTTCGATGTTCCACCATGCAGTGTCCATGACTGATAACTTAAGGATTATATCCATGATACTCGTCCTTGGTATAGATCTAAAATAGAAATTTCATAAACCTTGAAAATTATGAGCAGATGAATTATCAAAACAAGGTTGGTGTTCATTTCTCAATTATATTTTGTGTATAAACGACAGATTTGTTCTTCCCGTGTATTTTGTGTAATTTGTCTTCCTTTCTTTTTTTTTTTTTTTTTTTTTTTTTTTCTTTCTATTCTTGGGTAGTTTTCATATTCCTTTTTTTCTCTCTCTCTCTCCTTCTCTTTTCTATATCTCTCTCTTTAGTGGGGGGGGGGGGGGATGATGAATAGATCACTCGGTCCCCCCCCCCCCCCACTAACAATGGATAATTATGCGTGTCTACGCCCGTGCTCTTTCTATATGTCTCCCACTCTCCCCCCCCCCCCCCCGGTTTTTTTATTCACTCTCTTCCTTTATTTGAAGTTTTAGCCATTGGCCTATATCTCCTTCATTCTTCTCATTCTATCTCTCCAATGCAATTCTCTCTCTCTCTCTTTCTCTCTCTCTCTCTCTATCTCTCTCTCCCTGTTTTCTATATGTGCTCCTACACTCAATCGAGAATTAGGCATACTCATAATGGATACCAAAGTTTAATACTCATTTTTTGTTGTTAGTGTGTTTTCGTTTATTTACAATAAATAAATTTATAACCAGGTATCTAAGTTTTTACAGAAACAATTGAATCAATGCACGTACGTTAATTAGCCTTGTATGAATGCAAATCTTTCTAATTTTTATATTTTCCCAAATTTTCTCATTCATATTTTTACGACTGTCACTGTTCCTTCCGTTTAATAGCATGCACATATCGTTCTTCCTCTAAACAAACTGCAAATTGTTTAAAAGATGGGTTATTCTCAGGCCCTTAACTGGGGGGGGGGGGGGGGGGGGTTCATGGGTTCGAACCAACCCCTGAAGAGTTTCCGCTAAAAAAAGATAAATAAAATAGCGTGATAATATATCGGTCTTTCGGTCTATTTTAATACATTTTATTTTGATTTTGTCCCGTAACTTCCTAATCTGGCAAATCTATAATTAATCAATGTCGTCTTTCACCATTCAGTTCCGAATTTTGTACATGGTGCAATCGATTTTTTTTCAAAGCGTCATTCAAAGAAGTATTCAAATTCCTTTTTAGTATCGCCCCCAAGCTGGTGAGCAGAAATCTACTTAAACAACAACAAAAAAGAATCATAAGGCTAAAAAAATTATCCAAAGTGACATCAGGATAGTGATTTTTAGGTTGGATTTTAAAAAACATTTCCATACCAACTGGCTTAGATAAGCATAAGGGCGCACAAGGGGGTAACGTGAAAGGGGAGAGATAGAGGAAGGAAAGTGGAAAATAATGTGAGATAATAGGGTTTCCAGCCGGGTTTCCAGTCAATTTTTTTTTAATTTGCTTTTGTCCTGCAACTTAATAATAAGGCCTAGTCATTATACGTCTTTGGCCATTCATTTTCGGAATTTATTTTTCATTTTGTCAAAGACTGAAAGAGTTCAAAGAGTTATTCTCGTCACCCACAGAACTCCTAAAGACGTCTTTAGGAGTTCTGTGTCGTCACCCGCTCGTTGTAAGGTCTTGTCTGTGACGAATTTTGACAATTTCTTGAAATCGACTTCCCAAAGATGATTTGATGATTAAATTTTGCAGCGGACTGCCAGGTCGGACGAATTCGAATGAAATCTAACGAAAATGAATGTAGATATGTTGAAGTTGATTGACCATTGAAACTGTTGAATGACATTTTTAAATATTAAACTATCTTTGACATCTGACATTGATCTTTGAGAAGTGTTAGATTGGACAGGAAATCCCGACAATTAAAATTCCTTCTTTTACCTAGGCCTATGTGTTTTAAAAGTTTTCTAAAATATTCTCACGAGTGTCATTCACCAGTTTCTGTTCTAAATCCTGTACTTGTTTTTTCTAGATTTATTCTTATCATTCTTCTTTCTATTGCCAGTCTTTTAGAAAATTTTCGTGTAAAGCTTAATATACCCATCGATCATGATTGAACCTCAATGCATGCATGCATGCAGTGATTGTTTTCTCATGGTTTGTCACTTTAAAGATACCATGTAAAACTCCTGACGATTCGATTCTGATCTTGCGATTGCGGTCTCAAAATTGATTATTGTACAGACTTTATTTTCCTACTATTGTGACATTATTGTATGTAAGTAATATTCGGAATCTATATACATATTTTCTATATTATACCTGCTTCATGATGTTTCCATTAACTGTTAGTTACTATCTGAGCTTTTTCTTTTATATCTTTGCCAATTTTTCAAATCCCCATGATCCCCGTTCGTCATGTTCGTAAGTTATAAATTACTGCACTACCCTCTTGTAACAGTAACACACTAGTCACTACATCATGCAGTGCAGACTCTGCTTGTATGGCAGTGTGTCCAAACTTCGCGGATGTCCATACTTCGCGTATCAGTACGAAATACGCGATAAAAAAGTATGATGGGGGGACCTAAAGCTACGCACTTTGTTTTCAACAGCTAAAAGGTCACAGAAATCACTGGCTTGTCACCAATTTCATTCCATATCCTGATTCTGGACATTCTAAAGTTGATTTGTGGAGAAAATTATGATGGGTGAATGTCAATAATGCACGTTTTCAGGTCTATATCAATGCCGATGTCAAATTTTGTTCTCAAAAATGAAGGGGTCCTAAAGCTACGCACATGCAATAAATGAATGCAAATCTTGATATTGAAATTGACTGTGTGTATCGCGTGTGTGTTTTAGCCTGATTTGAACGCGTTGCATTGCGCGTGTATGTGATTTGTATGGTGCGTAGCTTTAGGACCCGCGTAGCTTTAGGACTCCTTGCCATACATTATGCGCGCTACTGTATGTGGAACTTGTGTTGTAACGTCATAAAAGACGAAAATGTCCGCGTATTTTGGACACCCCATCATACTTGTGTGTAGCCAGGATTGGCTTCGTGAATGTAAAGAAAAAAAAATTGGCTAGCCTAGGCCTAACAAGTTAAGCCTATACTATAGCCTATACGCCTTCTACATCACGAAGCCAGGCGTTCTTACCCAGCAATCTAATTGCGCACGGGTTAGCAGGACTGGAAATAGACAGAAATAACCGTATGGGGAAATCTTTAATATTTCTGACATTTCCCAACCTTCCCCATATGCCTAGGGCCTACTCCATAGACAGACGGTACACCCGTATATCACCAACATTAAAGGCAACAAGGTGTAGTCCTACATGGTGTACGAACAGCCGACCTGAGCCTTAGGTCGCGTTACCGTTACGTACTATACTGCACGGGTACGCCACTGAATACATGAATACATACTGCAAGTGTGTCACAAATGATCTCTCTACTGTCCTGGAACACCCTAGAGCAGAGACGAATGTTTTCCCAGTGCGAGATGTTCTATAAAATCCACAGGAACATGGTTAATATCCAATTACCACCTGATTTACACCCGGTCTTGCACGAGAGAGTGACACGTACACACACCTCACATCCATTTACGTTTCATCAGCTTCCCTGCAGAGTGGACTGCTATATGTACAGCTTTTTCCCCAGAGTTATTCCCATATGGAACAGACTCCCAGCAGCTGCAGTAGGATCTAGCTCGATCGCTGGTTTTCGGACCTCGGCAGTTCCATCCATCATCACCATGATGGGCACATCCACCAGAACCCTGTAGGAAGGGAAGCCATGAAGCCGGCATTCATCACCATGCACCCTGCCTCTTTTCACCCACTGTTGACATAATAATAATAATCAGCTTTTATATAGCGCCTAATACATCGGAGATGTCTCTAAGCGCTTTACAGATATATTATTACCCTGGTCATCGGATTCTGGCATTCCCGCACACAATGTATGCACATTCTCCGCTCCCTGGGGAGTATTCCAGCCAGTCGCCTGTTAAGCGCACACATGCTAAGCAAAGGACATTAACTTTCGCCATCCTACCGGGTACCCATTTAACACCTGGGTGGAGAGTGGCAAATGTAGATTAACGTCTTGCCAAAGGACGCTAGTGCTGCGGTGGGATTCGAACGCCGGACCTCGTGGTTCACAGTCCAGGGACTTATCCACTGATCCACAACACCTCTACACTTACACAATGACATCACTTACACAATGTCTGGCTTCTTTTACTTCTTTTATTTGCACGCTGCACACTATACACACACATGGATTATCATTTTTATTCCACCCTGGACAGCTGTGAAGAAAGCTTTTTGGGTGCAACCAATTCAAGATTCAAGATTTACACACACAAACACACAGACAAATAATAAA
Organism: Heliocidaris erythrogramma; assembly: GCA_025617745.1. Lineage (NCBI taxonomy): Eukaryota > Metazoa > Echinodermata > Echinoidea > Camarodonta > Echinometridae > Heliocidaris > Heliocidaris erythrogramma. Next base: position 10,107,345 of record CM046854.1, on the reverse strand, counting down.
AATACACTTCCGGTTCCGGATATGACCGTCCACACACTGCGCGATATGTGAATGTGATCATTCAGTCTCTATGTACGGAGGTCTAGTGGAGCCAGACGAAGTCTCAGCGGAACAACCGACGATACAGAGAGACTGAAGCTTTTGGTCTAGACTGGAAAATGCCCTGAAATAACACTTTTCTGATAACTCCCGCGACTAGCCAGGATTAGCTTCGTGAATGTAGAAAAAAAAAAAATGGCTATACGCCTTCTACACACGGAGCTAGGCGTTATTACCCAGCAATCAGATTCCACACGGGGTAGTACGACATGAAAAATGCCCTGAAATCACACTTTTCTGATAATTTCCGCGCCCCACAGGCCCTTCCCCACAGCGTTTCCTCCTAGGGAAACGATTGCAATGACAATTTTGTTTTGATTGACTCTAATTTCAGTAAAAAATCCCCAAAGAGCATAAGAAATTTCAGAGAACTCACCAGCGTTTGTGTATCCATGCCTCCGGGGTCATGCAGATCCAAAATGGCGGCACTGTCGATCATCGAAACTATGAGGCGCTGTTTGTAGATTTATTATTTAGCTCAATTATTTACATATAATTCTCTATTTAGCTCTTTTCTACAATAATTATAATATAAAATGACATACAATTTATAGGATAAAAGGATACAATTTTTCATAAATAATGAATTTTGCAATTTCCATATAATGAATTTGTGAAATTATTATTTATAAAAAATGTAAATTATAAAATTCATTATATATAAATAATTGAATATATCATAAAGAAATGTGAGAAAATTACAATGCCCCGACCGGGATTCGAACCCGGGACCCTGGATTACATGACCAGTGCTCTGCTTCGACGGGAGCCCGGATAGCTCAGTTGGTAGAGCACTAGAGCAATGATATATTCAATTATTTATATATAATGAATTTTATAATTTACATTTTTTATAAATAATAATTTCACAAATTCATTATATGGAAATTGCAAAATTCATTATTTATGAAAAATTGTATCCTTTATGTCATTTTATATTATAATTATTGTAGAAAAGAGCTAAATAGAGAATTATATGTAAATAATTGAGCTAAATAATAAATCTACAAACAGCGCCTCATAGTTTCGATGATCGACAGTGCCGCCATTTTGGATCTGCATGACCCCGGAGGCATGGATACACAAACGCTGGTGAGTTCTCTGAAATTTCTTATGCTCTTTGGGGGATTTTTTACTGAAATTAGAGTCAATCAAAACAAAATTGTCATTGCAATCGTTTCCCTAGGAGGAAACGCTGTGGGGAAGGGCCTGTGGGGCGCGGAAATTATCAGAAAAGTGTGATTTCAGGGCATTTTTCATGTCGTACTACCCCGTGCGGAATCTGATTGCTGGGTAATAACGCCTAGCTTCGTGTGTAGAAGGCGTAAAGCCATTTTTTTTTTTTTCTACATTCACGAAGCTAATCCTGGCTACCCGCGACCGACGGGTCCTTCACCACAGCGTTTTCTCCTAGGAAAACGTTTAGCATTAGAATGTCTTTTTGATCGTACGTATTTTTACCAAAAAATCCAAAAAAGATCATAAGAAATTTCCGAGAACTCACCAGTGTTTGCGTGTATCCATTGTCATGCCATATCTGCATGACAAGAGGAGGCACGGATACACACAAACACTGGTGAGTTCTCAGAAATTTCTTATATTTTTTGGTAAAAATATGTATGATCAAAATGACATTCTAATTCTAAACGTTTTCCTAGGAGGAAATGCTGTGGTGAAGGACCTGTCGGTCGCGGGAGTTATCAGAAAAGTGTTATTTCAGGGCATTTTCCAGTCCTGCTAACCCGTGCGCAATTAGATTGCTGGGTAAGAACGCCTGGCTTCGTGATGTAGAAGGCGTATAGCCATTTTTTTTTTTTTTTTACATTCACAAAGCCAATCCTGGCTACTTGTGTGCCTGACACCTCGCAATAAATAATGACATGTAAGTACGTTAGCCGACCAGACCTGCCAGACGTGACAAGGACACATAGACTTTCATTACGACACCCCTCAATGTCACTAAAAACAATGTACAAATTAATTTTAAATGGGCGGGCTTGTGAAATAAGCCACCCCATATTCACTTTGTACATGCAGTTTATTGCGTGTAATGCCTATGCCTGGCTATGTCTATGAACTATGATGAATGAATGAGCCTATGGCCTTATCACTATGATCACGATGACAAAGAAAGCGGACAAAATATACAGCTCCTCATTGTACCCTCCACAATTGTTCTGGTAACTAAAGAACATCCCTTCATTGCTATTGTATAAAATAAGTAGAAGAGGTGAATATGCATGTGACACCTGTTCTACATACTTTTACATAATAGCAGTGGAGGGATGTTCTATTGTCTACCAGAGCAATTGTGGGAGGTACAATGAGGAGCTGTATATTTTGTCCGCTTCTTTGTTCGCCATGTTCATAGTGTATGGTAGTGATGCCACATGATTTTTTAATTTTCAATAAACCATGGTTTATTTGTATTCATTTGATAGAGTAAGTCAATGAAAGTAGATTTTTTGTTCATATAATTGAGGAATATGAAAATTATTGCATGATTAATGCCTGGGGTCAATGACAGACTTTTTTCCACAGGTTACTATAATAATTGACACAGTCATGACAGTCCCACCAGTTGAACCTGGTTGAAATTGGTGTATGGCATGGGAAGATTACTTCTACCCATTTTTTTTAGGGAAATGTCCTATTTCATTGCTTTTAGCTTTTTTATTTTTATAACTTTTTCAGTTGTTATGGTGGATTTAATTTCACAATTATTCTATAATTAAATAATGAAATGTTTTAGAATTACTTCGGTAGAAAGATGTGATATCTTGAGCTTGTTGAGCATGATTTGGATGGTGGTGGAATCGAATGGGCCTAAAACACAGTTCATGTGGCATCACTACTTATGGATGGCTATGGTTCACATGGCTCCACTGACTTTACACGGCAGTGTGTGTGTACACACTCGATGACCGGCGGGTTATTTCACGAGAAGGCCAAATGTATGTTGAACTTCCAATTTTACGTTATATTCACAATCACATGAAATCGATTGCTTGGATGGATTTGTTGAAGTTCAATCCCGAGCAGGCAAAACAATGTCCACCATGTCCACAGGCACAGGGTATAAAATTTCAACTTTTGACTGCCAAAACCTGTCCATCGCGGTACCGCTTCACGACAGCGCTGTGTATAGTTACGCATGGGTGTGACCTTTCAAAAAGTGTAGCGCGATTACATTCTGCCATTCGACTGTAGGCAGATGACGCAATATATCGTTTATGGTAAGTTGTAAGTTAGTTAACTAGAATAAGAGCGCCAAGTATCGGACACTTAAGGGTATTGTGGACTTTAGCACATGAAGACATGTGATGATTGTGCTCTTTATGTATGTCATATAAGATGGAACTATAATACGAAATGGTTAACCGGAATAATCTACTTACCAACAAGACCTTTTTTCTTTCCAAATATCGGACGCGTCTGTCTTGCACTTCAGAAGCGCTCGCCAAATATCGGACGTTTACCTTAACGATGTCGGAAGCTAACCCCGCGATGAAAATTCGTCACAAGAGGGCATGACTTTAAAATGAAAAACAAAATACGAATTATCCTTCAGTTCAATTTGAAACGGCACTGGATTACGTTCCACGTACATGTCACCTATGCAAAAGTGGTACTCAATGTGTGCATGTCCGACATTTGGAACAGCGCCATCTCTTGGTATGGGTGTATTTAAATACCCCTGCGGGCCGGCAGCAAGTGTCATTTGGAAATTTTCTACGATCGAGTGAACGAGTATCTCATAAGCTCTCATAAGTTTGACAAAATTCACCTCACACACTAATGGATATTTTTTGGCATCGGTCTACCCGAGTACACCCTTAACTCACCTGTTAACGGATCGTGAAATCAGATGTTTCCTTGCTACCGGGGTAACTTTCAGGCTTTCTTCTAAGAAAAATTCGCTTCACCCTGCAGGGTCTGCCGATACTGTGACAGATGGTCGGTATACAATATGGGTCGGTATACAATATGAATGCATGCAAATATCGCGCCGGAGCTAAACTCGTATTCTGCGTCCAAGGCGTTAATGATATTTTTGTCCGATATTAAGCAATGTCCGATATTTGGCGGTCTTACTCTAAATTTAACTTAATGAATGCAATCAATCAATAGCTGAAGTTTTATTTAATTTTTAGATGAAAAATATATGTAATGTCAGCGAAATTATGTAGTTGCACTTTTATAGTCGCTAGAGAATGGGCAGGTCGTACAGCGCTGTCGCGAGTTAATGTGTAACGTTAACTGCGATATATACGAGTTGCCCATTCTCTAGCGTTGCAAACCGCGACTACATAAGTGCGACTACATGCTTTTCACTGAAATTACAGATATTTTTCATCTAAAAATTAAACTACCGGTAAATAAAACTTCAACTATTGATTGTTTGCATTCATTAAGCATGTTAACCAACTTACAACTTACCAAAAACAATAATTTATGCAACGTGCGTATGCTCACGTTTATTAAGGAGGTGAATGGGCGGAGACTATTCAATGACCGTCCACACACTACGCGATATGTGAGCATTCAGTATCTATGTACGGAGGTCTAGTGGAGCCAGACGTAGTCTCAGCGGAACAACCAACGAAACAGAGACTGAAGCTTTTGGTCTAACCCAGACGTCGTGTGTCCGGACAGGTCATTTTTAAACAGTAAATTGAACAACTTTTCATGCAAATTGTCACAAATATTTCACAGGATAGGTTGCAAAAAATCATGTGAATTGCAAATATTTACTGATTTTAGTGTTAGGCTCTGGTTTTTTTAACTATGACCAAAAAGCTTAATGGCACTTTGAGGGCCCCAAAATTTTTAAATATAAAGAATTGGAAATCAGTTTTAACTTTTTCTTGTAGCATGGACCTAGGTTGATCTCCCATAGCTTAATGAAAAATTTTCAACTTTGATTTATGTGCCTGAGGTATCCCTGAACAGCAAATTGTTTACGGAATTTTGTAACCCAATTTGACATACCATTTTGTTTGGAGCTGAAAAATATATAAAGCCATACACAATATATTCCTTTTCTATTCATGATTAATGAGCATGGATGTATCTTTAAAAAATTTAAATGTCATCTGAACAATCTCTCATATTTTGATGGAACGGTGTAATCGAAAATGGTGTTTCGGACGTTACATCTTCCGTAAACATTTTAGACCCACATTTAACCCACCAGAACAAGAACTTAAATACCTCATATCCATATTAGAATACACTTATTAGTTACTCCAAATAAATAGCTTAAAATAAAATAGCAATATATTGTAGTAGTGCTGATGGTAAAAATATCCTCATCAAATGAAAAAGATGTCTAATTTTCCGTAAACAGTTTTGTAACGTCCGAAACAATTTTCATTTTGAAGTAGTAAAAAATGTATGACTTGGAGGACCTATCTTTAACTACATTTTATAAACATCTTAAGGCAGCTACCCATCTAAGCAAAAAATAATGGAGGAGCTTATTACATTGTCACTTTATCAGTAAAGCCAATTTTCCGTTAACAGTTGTAACATCCGAAACAAATGTAACGTCCGAAACACAAAATACTCATTTAAAGCTGATTAGTCAAATTTTATGGTATCTGGAGTGAATCAATCATGGAATAAAACATTGTAAGTCATTACACAAATTTAGACAAAAATTATATGATTCACATGCAACAATTTTTTGTAAGGACAAGAAAGTTGTTTCGGACGTTACATAATTTTATTGTTAACACATAATTTACAAATTTCAACTAATTTTTTGACATATCAGCAAATTATGATTTCACAATCTTTTCCCATGTTAAGAAAACTATTTTTAATATTTTATTTAGCTTTGAATATAAAGAAAGCATGAATAGGATGCAAAAAACTCATTTTTTAATGAATCATCTAAGCTTTCTGCAAATCGAAATACAAACCAATTATAATTTTGAAGCCACTCTATATGATGAAATGCATTGCTGGATGGTTTAGTATATCCTAAATTGTAATTTATCGCAAAAAAATCACAACAAAAGTTACTTGTAAAAAATTTTGAGTCATGTTAACAGTATTTTCTGGTATGCTGTAAGCACGTTTCGGACGTTACATTATACTGTTAACATCCATTTTTAAACTCCAGCCAATTCAAATGAGGGGCAAAGATTGATGTAAGAAGGAGTGATTTCCATTTTTCAACCTTTCCTCTTACTGTTAACAGTGTTTTGCATTTGTATTTTATCAGTTTTTCATTTTTATGAAGGATATCCCAAATGATGTCATTAAACTTAAGTTTATTTGGTCAATTTAAAGTATTTTTTCAGTAACAGTGACACATCTTAACTTTACCCAGTCTACAAAACAAAGAATATGTGGTGTAAATATTTCAAAAATACAACTAAGCTAAACCATTTTCTCAAAATTTACATGAAATATGGATTTTTATCTTAAAATAGGGGGACTATTAAACTTTAAGTTTATATATATATGGCCTGTTTCACAGTTAGGCGCCACTTTTTGTCAACCTAGGTATCAAAATTTCAAGTTTTAGTTGAAATGTAGAGAAGTATGATTTTTCAATCCTGGGAATGTGAATTTAACAGCAAATGTGGTGCCTGAGCTTAATTAATGCCATAACACCTGGCTCTGTAATGGCCACTTTGAAGTTTAAGGAAATTTGAATAAAAAACAACATTTAAATATCACAGACATAACTATAGGTCCATATGTACAAATAATATTATTACATGTCCACATGATGAAGTGGTATTCAAGCAAACTTTGTTCCAAAAATTGTGCCTTTCTGTACATTTGGTGTTAAAATATAGCAATGTGAAGAAAAAATATGCATTATAACAAGGTTTTGACTCTGAAAAGTTTCTCTCATTTTACACTTCCTCATTGAGGATATGTATTACTCCATGGAGATGATGATTGTGGTGGGGGACATCTACATCCTTAATAGTAACATTGCTAATGTTTGTCTTTTAACTTTAGAATTTTAGCCACAGGGTGGTGCGGATGTGACAAAACCAGATGTGAACGGACATTTCAAACATTCACCAATAATACACAGATATGAGCCAATCATTAGTTATTAAACATTCTGCAAATTCAATTTTCAATCACAATGGGAATTTATTACTTAAATAGATTGTATTTTTCACAGTATGTGGTAACTGGCATGGCGGATGTGACATTATGCATGTGAACGGAACATTATCTTCCTTGTTTTCCTCAAAGTTTTACGTTGCAATCACAATAATAATGTCTAGCAATACTCCCAAGAATACCAATATTTGCAGAAGACAAGTCACTGCTCACAAGGTTATGCATTCTGTAAAGTTATGAAGTTACTTGTGGTGGATGTGACAAAATCAGATGTGAACAGACACTTTCCACCTTTATCAATTAATACTTAATGATAATGCAAATAACTGAGACAGTGATATTAATCAAGCATAGCAGAGTTTAATATATACTGAGAATTCACAGCAATAATCTGAACATTGGTACGCAGAGTAACTTTTTGTCGGAGTAAATGAATTCAAATATGGTGGATGTGACATTATAATAGTGAACAGACTTACCGGTTTTAGGTTGATTTAATTTACTGAGAAGTAGATTTAAACCAGTACTTATCTTTAGCAAAATCACTAAGAATACTCATATTTCTAGAATACAAGTCACTGCTCACAAGATTTTCTATTTTTAAAAGTAGACTGCCTGAAAAACTCCTTGTGGTGGATGTGACAAAATCAAATGTGAACGGACATTTTATACCTTAATCAATTACTACTTGATACAAACCTTTAGACAAGAATATTGATCAAGCAGCGGTGTTACATATGTACTGGGAATTCAACAAATGGCATTTCTGTTGGTAGCAGTGTTAATTTCTCATAGTAAACGACTGACATCAAACATGGTGGATGTGACATTACAATACAGTGCATCCCCCGAAAAAAGTTAACAGATGGAAATAGTCTCCCCAAATAATTATTTTTGAATATTTTCAATAAATTTTAATTCTTGTAGATAGATTAGGGTCCCTCCTATACAATAACACCAAAAAATCTGACTAGTTATTACGCTTGAATGATTTAAAACCACTTTTGTGAAAGGGTGCAAAATTCAGACTTGACAAGAATTGGTGTTTGTTCAGACTGGTATAAAAAAAGTTGAAAACTGTTTGAAATTGACAGTCGGAAAATAGTCTCCCCAATGAAATATTTCAAAATATTTTCAGTAAAATTTCAACATGTGGTTTGCTTAGAATTTCTTCTACCAAATGACACTTAAATGTCTCACAATATTTTTACGCATAAGTAAGCAAAAGTCACTTCTGTGAATTGGTGCAAATTCCAATCTTGACAAAATGTCTATTGTTGTTCTAGCTGGTATGAGCCAAGTTGAGAGTCATGAAATACATTGTAACATCAAGATTTTATATTTTTGTCATTGAAAGACTACATGTATTTGTGAAAGAACAACTTTGTTCAATGCATTTCCTGATATATCCCATCAATACTTTATGGTTAAGTGAGCGAGTCAGATGAAATTAAAAAACTCACCAAAAGTAACATTTTGAAACACTCAGCAAAATAGTAAATTGCTCACTCAAGCATAACATGTTGATGGATGTGTAATGATATACAGAGAACATACCCTGTTATTTCATAAATTGTCTTTTATTGATCCGAATATGGAAATTTTAAGCCTTTAAATGTACATAGTCTCAGCTCAGCTGATACCAGCCGGAGCCAATATCATTACTTGTCAAGACTGGATTTTGCACCCTTTCACAAAATTGGCTTTTGCTCTCTCAGACGTAAAGTATTGTGGGATATTTTGGTGTCATTTGATAGAAGAGACCTTAGGCTATCCACAGGTATGAAAATTTCTTAAACATATTTTGAAACATTTATTGTGGGAGAATTTTCCAACTGTTAACTTTTTTCTTGGACACACTGTAGTGAACAGACTCGCTAGTTCAGTGTTTCTTTTACTCATACATGTAATTAATTATAAACCAGTAGTAATATGTTCAGCAAAATCCTTCAGAATACTCATAATTCCCAGATCACAGGTCACTGCCCATAAGTTCTGAATTCTTCAAATTTTAGTATGAATTACTGAAAACCTTCTGGCAGGTGTTTAAAAATTACATGTGAATACAAATGTCAACTTTCAACAATCGCAAAGTTAAACAATTCAAACATTTAATATTTTATCAAGAAGCAAATTAATTGTGAATAACAGAACACTAATTTGTTTTTCCAGATGCTTTACACAAACTGGTATGTGGTAAAAGTACCATAAAGTATAACAGTACTTGTACATGTATGTACATACATGTACATGTAGCAAAAGCTAGAAATACCTGAATGCTTTAATAAGTGTATTGCCCAGTACGATTCTAATAGATATTTCCAATGTTAATCATACAAATGCTGCTTAGCTAGAAATTGCACTTACATGTACATGTACAACCATGCAGCTATGCATTCTGAATGTACTGCACTGGTACAGTATACATGTACATGTACAAAAAGCTCTTACATGAAACCTTTCACTCACCCATCACTTTCCTGGATTCTACTCATGATATAGTCAGAGGTAAAGGCAGAATGTTTCATTTATTTGCTCCTTAATTTTCTAAGTCACACAGTGATAATGTTCATTGCAGTTTGTTTAAATGTATTCCTGTTATCTGGTTTGCTTATTTTCTTTCATTGATAGTGATTAAAAGTACTTATGAATATTTATTTCAAAAAGACAATTCTGCTTTCCACCGTGACGTCACTTTCTTAACTACGACCCTAGTAACGCCTCAGTGGGTGGAAACAAGGCTCGTTTGAGCGTCTCAATTAGTTGACTTCGTCTTCGGTCCCACACATAGAATTTGCATGCAATAAATCCATTGCATTTTATTTGTATGCACATAGCGAGAAGGACTCTCGCACAATGAACATCATCGGAAATTCACTCCTGGCAGGATAACCTCATACTGGTCGGAGTGGTTGATGACGTATTCAGGGAATTAAAAAATATATAAAAAAAAGCTTTCACAAAACTTAGTAAGTGGGACTGTAGAAAGTCCCATACCGTGATGATATGGAGTAGTGAACAGCTGCATGAGCGAGTTATTGTTTTTGGTTCCCATAGCACATTTTCTGTCTTTGAAATCTATATTGCTCTATTGGAAAATATATGTACATATTATATTTATATAAGACTGAAGCTAAATATCAGCAGGATATGTATCTATTATGAAATGATCCGAACAAATGAGCCGAACGTATTACATCGGTTCCCAGCGTTTGTTGTCTGGATTTTTCTTGCAGATTTTGATCGCGTTTACCCATTTTCCCCATCTTCGCGCTATTTAACGCGATAAGGAAAAATACAAAATGAAAGAATATCCCTGCACCATATTGTGGTTGTGACAACCTACATGTGATGCACCACGCGGTACCCCGGTGTAGCGTTGTACCCCGGGGTACCACGTTGTGTAGCGCCATCTCACGTCCACTCGAGTACAGCCCCAGTGCATGTACGTAGTCACAATGCATGTTAACAGTGCAGTGTTATTATGCATGGTGTGCATGCACTGTACTGCTGCTCGCGCGCTAGCTACTAGCATCCCTCACAAGCGCACTTGGCTATAGCATTGATAGCATTAATTAGCTCCCGCGGCTTTAGAACTTGATTTTATTTCACTTCTTCGTAAAACATCACTTCATCGTTACTCTATTTTAGCTGTCAAACTTTCAAACTTAGACAATGGTGGAAGGTAATGGTGGATACGGACATTTACTGTAAGGGAAAGGACGTAAAAGACGGAAGATTCCAAGGACCGAGAAAGTTGAAAGAGCACGATATCGTGCAATACAGAAGTTGGGGGACGAGCAGGCCGCTGATCTGTGACATGGTAGCGGTTTTTAGGAAGGCGAGTAATGGGGGGAGACAAGGAGCAGGCTGATGGTGTTACTATGACACTGCTGGCCCAATCCCTCTCTCAAATCGAAGAAATAGAAATCAATAATAGAATAATTACTCACAACAACAATGAATTTGACAAAAATACATGACTTATAGGATGTTTTACAACAACATGGGACACAATTGAATGTTGAAAAAATCACACCAAAATAATTTCCCACTTTTTGGTAACCCAGGGTACAGCCCTAAAAAAAAATTAAATAATTCAAAAAATTGGCCGATTTTTATTTGGTACCCCAGGGTACCATTTATGTCATCATGTATGGCACAGCAAATTTTCGGCATTTTGATGAAGAAAAAAAAAAAAATTTTTTAGAGAGTCAAAGTATGTGAAAGTCAAATGTGTTGCTACGCATTGCCAAGCTATTGTTTTCACCCAGCGGCTGCAATGACGACGAAAGATCCCGGATGCCCGGAAAGGAGAATTCCAAAAAAAAATTTTTAATTAGTTGTCACTTTTCAAAGTCTTGTCGTTGGGGGACCTAGTGTAGCAAATGGAGAATACACAATGTGTCTGTTCACATGGAAAAATGTCACATCCACCACACATTTCAACAGCATAATATTCAAAGCATCTTATAAGAGAGAGGTGAAATGGTAGCATGTTAAATATAATAATAAATTTATAGCTTTTTAGATGTCATATATGTATTAAACGAAGAAGTTTGACTGGGGAGGAATTTTTAATTTGTAAACAAATCTTTCGGCATATTACTCCCAGTGTTAAAGATCGTATACTCGATCTATAATGAAAAACACAAGTCAGAAAAAATTGGAACCAGCGGGATTCGAACCTGTCATCTACTGCTTGCCGGGCAGCGACTTAACCACCAGGCTATTCTGGTTCACGGCCAAGTCACGACGAACTAGAATCAAATACCCAAGACCCTCTTCTTTCTGACTCATTAATATTCAAACGGTCCGCCGTGGAACAATGGTTAGTAAACGAAGAAGCTTGACTGGGGAGGAATTTTTAATTTGTAAACAAATCTTTCGGCATATTACTCCCAGTGTTAAAGATCGTATACTCGATCTATAATGAAAAACACAAGTCAGAAAAAATTGGAACCAGCGGGATTCGAACCTGTCATCTACTGCTTGCCGGGCAGCGACTTAACCACCAGGCTATTCTGGTTCACGGCCAAGTCACGACGAACTAGAATCAAATACCCAAGATCCTCTTCTTTCTGACTCATTAATATTCAAACGGTCCGCCGTGGAACAATGGTTAGTAAACGAAGAAGCTTGACTGGGGAGGAATTTTTAATTTGTAAACAAATCTTTCGGCATATTACTCCCAGTGTTAAAGATCGTATACTCGATCTATAATGAAAAACACAAGTCAGAAAAAATTGGAACCAGCGGGATTCGAACCTGTCATCTACTGCTTGCCGGGCAGCGACTTAACCACCAGGCTATTCTGGTTCACGGCCAAGTCACGACGAACTAGAATCAAATACCCAAGATCCTCTTCTTTCTGACTCATTGTTCCACGGCGGACCGTTTGAATATTAATGAGTCAGAAAGAAGAGGATCTTGGGTATTTGATTCTAGTTCGTCGTGACTTGGCCGTGAACCAGAATAGCCTGGTGGTTAAGTCGCTGCCCGGCAAGCAGTAGATGACAGGTTCGAATCCCGCTGGTTCCAATTTTTTCTGACTTGTGTTTTTCATTATAGATCGAGTATACGATCTTTAACACTGGGAGTAATATGCCGAAAGATTTGTTTACAAATTAAAAATTCCTCCCCAGTCAAACTTCTTCGTTTACTAACCATTGTTCCACGGCGGACCGTTTGAATATTAATGAGTCAGAAAGAAGAGGGTCTTGGGTATTTGATTCTAGTTCGTCGTGACTTGGCCGTGAACCAGAATAGCCTGGTGGTTAAGTCGCTGCCCGGCAAGCAGTAGATGACAGGTTCGAATCCCGCTGGTTCCAATTTTTTCTGACTTGTGTTTTTCATTATAGATCGAGTATACGATCTTTAACACTGGGAGTAATATGCCGAAAGATTTGTTTACAAATTAAAAATTCCTCCCCAGTCAAACTTCTTCGTTTACTAACCATTGTTCCACGGCGGACCGTTTGAATATTAATGAGTCAGAAAGAAGAGGGTCTTGGGTATTTGATTCTAGTTCGTCGTGACTTGGCCGTGAACCAGAATAGCCTGGTGGTTAAGTCGCTGCCCGGCAAGCAGTAGATGACAGGTTCGAATCCCGCTGGTTCCAATTTTTTCTGACTTGTGTTTTTCATTATAGATCGAGTATACGATCTTTAACACTGGGAGTAATATGCCGAAAGATTTGTTTACAAATATATGTATCAAGTTAAGTAAAATACATTGAATTTTGGCTTTATCTTACAATGTATCTTACACCCTTACTGTGTGAAAATATTATTATGTAAAATAAAGGGATAGGTATAGTTAAACAAACTGATTACACTCCTATTACATGGTAAAGACCAGAAATGGTTAATTTAGACGCCATTAGGTGTGAAGAAAAACCAAACTGTCCCAATAATTTGGTGAAATGTACGAAATGTCCGTTCACATCTGGAAGTGTCACATCCGCCACACCACTTTAAGCATTTTCACTTTTTTGTAAATTTATAATTACGCAGCAATCTCGTTTTGTATTCTAACTGCCAGCTCAATATAGAATCTGAAATTTCCTGTGATTTAAAGTCGATCACATTTGCAAGTACTGAGATATATATCCTGATGTGATTCTGGAAAAATAGACTGGTGGATGTGACTGGTGTGAACGGACACCATGTATTGTGACATAAAAGAAAAAATTGAGTTTGAAATGCCTAATTGTCTTCATTGGATATGTAGCTCACCTTTTCTCCTAAATCTATGTAAAAAAATCTGAAGTCACCTAAACCATAAAAAAGTAATAGCATTCCAAAATTTTGGTGGATGTGACAAAATTGTGAACAGACATTTAATTTTGTTTTTCAAATTATCGACATAGTATTAGATTAAAGTGAGGTACAGCCAAACTTTCTACAGTTATTCGACCAAACCAAAAATGTACTCAGACAACATTTTTATGAAACATCCCTTAAATATCTAATGTGCATGACCCATATAAGTAGATGCTTAAATGTGAACGGACACTCACATCCACCAAGGGAATTTTGGAGTGAAAAAAATGTATAAAAAAGGAATCAAAATGTTTTAACACTAATATGATTTATTACAACCACTCATCAACCAAACATATATTGGTTCAGTTAGGTGAGAGCTGAGTGTGTTTAGGAGTGGCACAGTTTTCAAAAAAGGTATGTTTGCCAGGTTGACATCAGGTAGGTCCAATTTGGGCACATCTCACCCTACTGTGCACAAATGCTTGGGAGTTAGATTTTCGTTATGCTATGGGAGGTAGACCCCATAGGGGCCTAATATATGCATATCAAATCATTTCATTAATCCGCTCATATTCTGTGTAGGAGACCCAAACCTACAAAAAACGAAAAGTGGCGCCTAACCGTGAAACGGGCCATATATACATATATATATGTACAGTATGTGTGGGACTACTTACAACTTTGAATTATTTAGCTGATTTTTTTAATGCTTAATCCTCACAATTTATCATGCCATTTTGTGAAATAGAATTTGAAACCACTCATTGGTACATGAAGATTGATTACACAGTTTTTGGTGAACACAGGGCCTTCCAAGTGTGTATAGATCTAGTCAGGTACTTATACTAAAAGAAGCTGTAAACTTGAAAAAAAAGGTTACTTTCAAATGGCTGTATATCAGCCTTTAATTTAACTATCCACATCCTACACAATTTCATATGGATTATCAACTTGTGATAATAATAATAATAAAAATAATACATACAGCATGATTTATAATGCGCAAATCCTTATTTGTAGAGTGCTCTAGGCGTAGTGTAGAATAAAGAAGGGCATAAGATAGTAGAAATACAAATGAATGTACAGTAATAATCAATGGAAGCATTGAACAAGTAAGAAGTTTTTAGACTGCTTTTAAATGAATCTGGAGAATTGCAACTTCTAATAACTATATAGGTAGATTATTCATGACATTCTAACATGAAAATAAAAATAAGCTAAAGCCTCTCCAAATCCATCCATTCAATTATTTTCTTCTTGTAGGATGTAAAACCCTAGATCAGCAAAAACTTAAAAAACACCACCAACAATAATTCCTAGAAAGTATACAAGAATAAAGCATTACAACTAAATTTTTGTAGATTTCCATGAAGTTCTCTCACTACATTTATGCCAAGAGATTTCTTGCTCGTTTCGACTTTACCAAAATGTGAGCTACATGTATGCTTTATACTGTACTATTCAAATGCTTGCCCCTCCCATGCCTTGTGTACCAAATAAGTAGGATATTAGTACCCTTTCTAATGATTATTCAATTTTATTTGTAGAAGCTATGAAAATGAAAATGGTTCTTTATTCATGTTGTGTACCATTGTTAAAGTCAGACAAAGAAAAGATTCTGGACAAATCTACAATCTAAACGAAAAAAAAATGTTTATGGGCCAGTAATGTTTCATAGCTTTCCAGAAAGCTTAATTTATGCTCTGAATACTTTGAATATCCTCATAGAATCCCCTGGTGAAGCAGTGCGTATCTAATACCGGTAACCTAGGTTGTCACATCTTTGACATCAGCAAGCTAGATTAGAGATGACCAAAAGTCACCATTCAAGTTCATACATCAGCCACCAAAAGACTAAGAAGCACAAGCTCTAAGTTCAGATCAGGACAAAGTTTGGATTATGATCTGATCGACATGTTAACATCATGTAACGTCCGAAACGAAACACTGCATACATTGTTTTTCATAACATGCTAAACAGAATATAAGTTTAAGTGAATTTTGTAAGAGGTTTCAGTAACTACAATTGCTAATAGGTTAATATCTTGCAAGTTTACATCACTTATACATTTTAAGTGATGTACATGTAAGTACACCTTGGATTCCAAATTGAGTAGCTGATAGAGACAACTATGTGCTAAACTGCACATTTGTGTAGATTACATTTTGCATAAATGTAATAAATTATTGATAGAGTATTTAACTGCCAACAAGTATTGTCACAGACCAATCATACCAAAAGAAAAAAAAAAAAAAATGATGAAAACTGTAATGTTAACAGAATGTAACGTCCGAAACGTCAGGGGTGTTACAAATGGAAATCGTCAAATGATGCACCCGTTCGTAATTTTTTTTGTATGTATCTATCTTATATCATCACTTGTTTACATAAAATAAGTTTGACCCAAGGAAAGTACATTCTGCTATATGAAATAACAACTTTTAGTTGTCAAACCCCAAATTTAGGGCTATCTTTAAGTTTCAAGTGATGTAAAATCTATATTTTTCAAGATAGAAACTCAAAATTTTCCATGAATAATCTCTGAAGCACATTCCAAATGAATATTATATATCATTGTTATAATTTGTAACAAATCAGTTTAATATCACAGTTAAAGATATGCTATATTGTGGAGTGAGATTGTAAAACTCATAATGTTCATGTCTGTCCACTAAATATGGAGATAGATTAAGCTCCAAAATTTGCATTTCTCAAAAATATAAATAGTCTTGATACTCAAAATACATGTTTGAAGTGTGTAAACATAATTTAATTTTAACCCTCTTTGGGGACATATTTGGTATATGTTAAAAAAACCAGAGCCGTTACCTACCGGTAATGCATATTTTTCGAAAAAATCTGACGGCAAAAATGACAGGCTAATTTTTGTTAAGTTAGCCACTGCCACAAAAAAATAAAAACAGCACTCACAGTCACAAATCATGCCTTAAAATAATGCTTAATATTCCAATTATCACATAGATGGCTCAAAACTTACCTGAAAATCTCATAAATAGTGAAAAATGAGGGCTAAATAGTCCATATCATGTGCTGAAAAATATGTTGATATATTCTTTGTTGCTATGTTAGGCATGTAATATCGATAGTCAAAACCCAAAATCGAAGGGCTGACTGCATGACAAGCCCATTTCTATGCCTCTCACAGGCATAGGCGATTCACTGCGGCTCGGTTATTCAATGACGCATGGATAGATAACGAACTCAACTGCCATAAAATACAAAGATTCTGACACATTTCACTAAATCAACCACTCAAACTTTACAAGAACAAGGTAAGTAGCGATAAAAATGCCTAAAATTGCATACATACCGCCACTTCTTAGCTCCTTCAGGGAAAAAATCCTGGGTTTGGTGGGATGCAAAGGGCATCCCGGGTCGATGAACACACAGGCATGCAGAATACGTCATTGATAAACATAGGGGGACCAATCACAGAAAGAAAAAATCTCAGATTCATTCGCTTGTCATTCGCTTAACACAGGCGGTATCGGAAGTGTGTGCATGCATAGCGGGCCTAATCACGCATTGACTATCTGTGTACTTGCGCGATAGCGCCATCTAGCGTGGGTGCGCCTAGTTAAGTGTCCGACACACAACCCCCCATCCTATTAGTAATAGACGATTGGTCAGTCAGTTTTTGCATCTGTGAACAAAGTTATTCAAAAGAGAAAATTGATAATTAAGAAAATGATCTACCTCGTGATAACATTATGCCCATTTAACTTAGTAGAGCTACATTCCATGTCAAATCAAATATAGGCTTCTAGGCCCTAGGCTTAGTCATCTAATCATTGATCATCTGCATGCAGCATTAATCATAGCAGTTAAAAGTTTTCTTAAGATCAGTTTCCCCTTGTCAAATTAGCAAGTTGGCAATTATTCTTGTTTTTCGCTCCAACATGCAGTAGTTCAAAACAAATTTTTAAAAAGATCTATATACATGTATAACATGAACCAATATGCATGAATGAAAATTTTAAAATTAACATTAAAAAATTGCCGGTATAATAGTGATCATATGCTTCCAATATATTTCTTAATACTGTGTGTGTCTAAGATGTATGTTAATTTGTAAATACTGTACAGTCAACAGATGAACATGATAAATGGATTTAAGGAAAATGAGGAAGTCATGAGCAGTGTTATAGCTACGGTGGTCGGCGGTGGACGGGCCCGACCAGCACGGGGGATTTCCGTCCACCACTCCGGGTGAAAAACACTGCTTCCGACCGGCACTAATTTCACATAAGAACAGCATTAAACGTAACTGTTTGTGAAGAAACGTGGTACTTACATTCATATTTCCATCTTTATTCTTGTTTTATTTGCAATCGTACAAGAATCATGCTTTCTATTTGACAATAAATGATTATTTCTTAAAGATTTGCCGAGTTTCGTTGTCTTTTGTTACGCACTATACTGTACTACTGTTCGTAATTTGCACATACAAATAGATATCATGTTTTACGTAGCGTATACCGGAAGCTGCTAATTGCGAGGCTCCGTTCGCTAGAATGACTTGTTGCTTGTCAGTCAGTGAAATTTGAACCACCACTAAAAAGTTCCTAGCTATAACACTGGTCATGAGAATATAAAGTAATACAGGGTCTGGACCCAGTAAATGGAGAAGAAACAGAAGAATGATAACATGATCTCGAAGAGAAGAAAAATGCTTATAAGAGAACATTGTGGTTGGAGACGGAGAAGAAGGAAAAGAAATAAAAGTAGATCTGTCGTGGTCTAGTGGATACGTCACCGGACTGTCTATCACATGGTTCGCGGTTCGAGTCCGGCCGTGGCACGAACGTCCTTTGGCAAGACATTAATCTACTTGCCACTCTTACCCAGGAGATAATGTGTACCTGTGAGGGTTGCAGAAAGTCGAATGTGACTGTTTTTGCCATTGCCCAACATGCATGCATGCGAATGGTGCAAAATGGTAGGAATGCTCCCTAAGGGGTGGAGATGGTGTACACTTGTGTGCAGGCTTGAAATCCAATAAACGGGTAATAATAATTAACATTGTAAAGCACATCCAAGTATTCACATAATGCACCATATAAATTTAATATACAGCCATGGGAAAAAGTTATTAGACCAAGAATGGTTACTGGTAGTGTAATTTTTGTTGTAACAAGGAAATAAAATATCATAAAAGCAAGGTATAATTGCTGGAATTTGGTATTTATTCAATGAAGTACAAAGAAGCTTGGTCTTATCATTTTTTCCAGGGCTGTATTATTAGTTTTATTATCTAGAACCTAACAAGGACAAGAAGAAATCCTAGAAACACTCTAAGAAAAAGAAGAAAATGGAATTTAAGTAGGGGAAAAAGAAAAACGTCCTAGAGAATAGAAAACCAGATGTAGAGAAATTTGTAGAAGAGCGATTAGAATTCTGAAGGCTTAGTTTTGGGCCAAATAAATGTATTTCCTTCAGGTATTACATAATTCCTTTGGTTGAAGATTGTGAAATTTCATTTTGAAATTTGACTGCTGATTTTTTTTGCAAATGCCCCAACTCTTCAAGGAGAGGAAACAAGAGAGAGAGAGAGAGAGAGTAAAAAAAGAAAAATTAAATGGAGGATTAACAAAAAATAAAATCAGAAAAAGAGAAGTGGAGTAGCTCTGGAAGAGATCTAGATGTAACTGATTTTAGAATGATGAAAATTTACTTTTTACCTACATGTAATAATAATAATCCGCTTTTATATAGCGCCTAATACAATCATCAATGGTGATGTGTCTAAGCGCTTTACAGATATATTATTACCCCGGTCATCGGATTCTGGCATGCCCGCACACAATGTATGCACATTATCCGCTCCCTGGGGAGTATTCCAGCAATGGGCAGTACAGTGACGCTCAAATTGCTAAAAAAAACGACATTAACTTTCGCATCCTACCGGGTACCCATTTAACACCTGGGTGGAGAGTGGCAAATGTAGATTAACGTCTTGCCAAAGGACGCTAGTGCTACGGTGGGATTCGAACCCCGGACCTCGTGGTTCACAGTCCGGGGACTTATCCACTGATCCACAACACCTACATGTAAGGCACACTGTTCATATCTGTAGCTTTATGCTTGTACGCATGTGTATGTAACCAGTTTTCGACCGCTTAGAGGCAATTTTGCAATTTGCGGTATATAAATTGATTATTATTATTATTATTATTTTCTAAGCCAAATTGTATTGTCTTGATTTACATGTAGTATCTATTTTTGTGTTGTGTTAAGTTTCCAAAAGGTTGTGAAAAAAATGTACATGTATGAAACTTGAAAGAACCGGAAAATCTTTCAGCTTTCCTTGCACTCCTGCTTTCTATTTCTCGACTCCAGGTAAATCATTGAGTTAATGTCATGCAAGGAGAGTCATGGATTACAACTACATGAACCAGCCAGGCACCCAAGGCCAGCACCAGCACCAACACCCTGTCACTGGGTACATGCCCCCTTCCACGGCACACTTACAGCATGGCGTCTACCAGCCCTCATTACCGTTGCACCAGCCGTCTCAGATGCCCTACACCGCCGGCATGCTTCCCCCTGAGTTCAGGCTGGGGATCGCCAGTGGGCATGAACCTGTGGGTGGATCACAGCTGGGAGAGGTTGCCAGAAATGAGAATGTCGTCACCATGGTGACAGTGCCAGGTGTGTGATCAACCAGGTCAAAATTACTTTGTAAACATGAAGCACATATATATATTCCAGGCCTCCACCGCTCCACACTATTAAACATGGGCTCACAAATTTGACATCCAGAGCCCCAAAATTTTGGAATATATTTACAGGAACCTTAGCCCACCACACTCCGCTCAGTGCAAGCATTCAAGGAATAAATCCTACCAGGTACCCACTTTCTACACTGGATCGAGTGTGGCAAATGTAGATTAATGACTTGCCAAAGGACGTTAGTGCCGTGGCAGGGATTTGAACCCGTACCTTGTGATCTGCAGTCCGGTGACTTATCAATTAGACCACAACACATATGTGGATCCTGTATGAAAGAAGTTTTTGAGTACTGCATACAATCTGTCGTTACAATCATGTATTCTAATCAGTATTCGGCCCTTGCAGGAGGATTCTTCTTTGAGAATTTGGATTACTATTTATGGTACATGTATGTGTTAAATATCTATTGTACATGTACGCTGTATGTAGGGCCTCTAAATATAGTAGCGTATAAACCACTGAAGGAGTTGAGTTACCTTCTTATCCAAAATAAATACATGAATAATGCTCTCTTGTCTTTAAACATTTCCCTTGAACAAATTTCATGAATTAAAGGATTGGTTGTTTTTTGTTGTTTTGTTTTGTTTTGTTTTGTTTTGTTGGTTTTTTTTGTGGGGGGGGGGGGGGGTTCAGAGCAATGTCAGGTCACCTCATGATATAACTCATGATATTCTCATTCTTATTTTGATATTTCTCTGCTTAGATCACGATGTCCACTCATCACTTCTTCAGATGCAAAATGCTATGTCAGGCAATTGCTCTGTAGGTTATTCACAGACAGCCAACGTTCACACATCAGGGGCAGGACCAGGCAGTCGTGGGACACCCTTAACATCAAGCACAGTGCAGAGTAAACCCAGGCAGGACACAACTGCGCCAAGCATTGTCACTCTCCAACCACAGACGGTACCAGCAGGAGAACGATCGGTACAGCCAGAAACTAGCTCAGCACCTGTTGAACCTACCCAAGCACCGTCCGAACCTGCAGAGGTACCGGTAGAAGCTACTGATATAGCGCAGGAGGAACCCCCTCTAGGTGGCCCTCTACCAGAAGGACTGGCGTACAGGAAGATTGGGCAGAAATCTGTCTGTGTGGTTGCTGGTGGGACAATCCCTAAAGGAGTCCGCTTTGGTCCTTTCAAAGGAGCCTTCGGCAAGGGCCCTATTCACTTCAATAACATCTTGTCTTGGGAGGTAGGTCTTGGTTGGGCATATAAAAAGATTTTGTGGGGGGTGTATTGAAGATCTGGGATCTGGGTAACACATGGTCATAGCATACTTAATAAGTATAATAATGATAATGACAATGATATTAATTATGATAATAATGATAATAAGGGGAAGAAAAAGAAGAAGTGAAAGAAAAATAGTAATACTACTAATAATATTTTGTATACCGGTAGTGCATATTATACAAATGTTGACTGCTTTGAGGGGCACGGTGAAAACTATGGCCCGTTAACCGTCATGCGAAAAAGAAGCAGTCAACATTTGATTTATATACCTTCTTTAGCTCAGAAATTCATTTCAAAGACAGATGAAATACATGTACGGTACCGTAAAGTAATTTTCATTGATCGTTCCTTCGAAATTTCATTTGATATCGTATGTATATGCATGCATGCCGGCCGCGCGCCCGGCAGTCCGTAGTGAATTTCATGACCGCAAATTTGACCAATCAGAGGCGTAGAATCTAGACATGCGGTATACACAATACAGAATATCATGCTCATTTCTCTACCTACTGAAGAACTGCTCCATTTGGTCTTGAGGCTTTCTCAATTTTTCAGCCATTTATATTCCTCATTATGTCAAATGATTATCAATTAATGAATGTCAACTTTAATAAATCCAGTTCTATTTCTCCAACTTCAACTCTCCCCTTTCCTCCTGCCAACTTCCCAACGAATCATGTTCTTTTTGGAATTCACCTACTATGGTGAGCCTTAAATGAACAATTTTCAAAGTGAATTTTAAATTGCCACTTTGATTTTCATCCTTCAAATTTTGCCTTTCCCGCAGCTGACTCTAGAGGGCAGAGTTGTTGGTTTCCTGAGTCCTGTGAAGGGTGAAAAAGCATGGTCCACCATGGTACGTTCTGCTCAACATCCCGGTGAGCTGACTGCCGAGGCAGGCCAGTACAATGGGCGTATCTACTTCACTACTATCAAGGAGATGCAACCTGGTGAGGAGTTCAAGGTGTTCTATAGTGATGACTACAGGGAGAGTTGTGGATTCAAGATGGGTCTTGACAACCTCAAGTATAACCCAGGTAAAAATCCAAACCCATCTTTATGCCTGTTGTGGATCAGTGGATAACTCCCCGGACTGTGAACCACGAGGTCCGGGGTTCGAATCCCACCGCAGCACTAGCGTCCTTTGGCAAGACGTTAATCTACATTTGCCACTCTCCACCCAGGTGTTAAATGGGTACCCGGTAGGATGGCGAAAGGTAATGTCCTTTGCTTAGCATGTGTGCGCTTACAGGCGACTGGCTGGAATGCTCCCCATGCAGGGAGTGGAGAATGTGCATACACTGTGTGCCGGCGTGCCAGAATCCAATGACCGGGGGTAATAATTTGCGCCTTGATCATCTAATCAGGATGGAAAAGTGCGCTATACAAGTCACATGTATTATTATTATTACACTACTAGAGGCATTATATTTTGGGATGTCCATGCCCTTACCTGCCAACTGTCCCTATTTAACAGGGACAATCTCAATTTTTGGTAAAAGAAAGAGCCACATCTACCACTGTGTCCCAATTTTTGCAAGAAAAAATCTGTCTGTAGTAATGTATAGGAAACTCAGAAATGTCCCTATTTTCAGTCTGTGCCATGTCATTTGTCCCTATTTCCTGGGTTTCAGGGTTGGCAGGTCAGCATCTGTGTGTCTGTCCCTATTTCCTGGGTTTCAGGGTTGGCAGGTCTGCATCTGTGTGTCTGTCCCTTCTTCCTGGGTTTCAGGGTTGGCAGGTCTGCATCTGTGTGTCTGTCCCTTCTTCCTGGGTTTCAGGGTTGGCAGGTCTGCATCTGTGTGTCTGTCCCTTCTTTCTTTCTTTCCCGTGATAAATTGAGAACTGTTGAGATTTTAACCAAACTTAGATGAAGTATGCATGAATATCATACATGTAATAATGATAATAATATTAACATTTTATAATAATCTTATAATATAATACACTAAGGATTTTGGGCTCTTTTTTGGGTTCAAATAGGCTACTCCCCTGGCCCTTTCGGTCCCCGCGTTTTGGTACCCACGGGTGGGAAGGGTTCTTAGGGTGGTGGAAGGCACTTCTTGAGGGCTGACGTCCCGTCCATATTTCATAAATTCATTTTCAAACATTGAATTTCCGCAGGGAGTAGGCCTAATAATTCCACCAACCCATGAAGCGGGTTTGTAGCTTGAGGCCCAGCCAACCCATATACCTTTCCCTGTGAAGGGGAGCTATGCCAAAGAACAGCATGGCCATATACCCGCATGGCTTCAGTGTACAGTACAGTATTATACACACGTGTTAGATCGTTCGCACGTACGTGTAGAGGTCATCATACAGGTATAGAGTTACATCATTTGAAGCTTCATGGTCACACACACAGTTTAGTGTGTATGTTTCACGACGTTCGCTACCGGTAATTTCTTCGAAAATATTTCCATAATGATTATGAATACGTATAATGATATTAATCCCTTCTCCCCTCGCCCTGGGGGTGATGGGATGACAATGGAATGGGGGGAGCTGGAGGGGGGGGGGGGGGGGTAGTAGGGGGGAAGTCAATCCGTCGGTCCTCCCAAGACCCATATAAGGGGGCCATAATCCCCCTGAAAATAAAATGACAAATTCATTTTTTCTCATTATTGCATCCAAATCGCTCCCTCTAGGTCTATGCATGGATATTCTACTCGAACATTATTATATCCATATCATCAATTTTCATCAAGATGAAAATGCATTTTTTTAGAACTCATGCAAGCTTTAGATAAATAGACATACTCACATGATCAGGGGCGGATCCAGAATTTAGTATAAGGCGGGGAAAACAAGTGCAGGTTTGTCAACTTTTGGAAAAGGCAGACCTGGGGGGGGGGGGGGGGGGGGGGGGGGTGGCGAGAATTTTTTTTTCGTCAGACCTAGAAAATTCGCTCAGGAGGGGGTGGTTATGGGGTCCCTCCATAATTCTCTGACAAGCAAAAAAAAAGGTTTCATTCTAAAAGGGGCGGGGGCACAATAGACAAAAGGGCGGATCGTCTATGGTCAAAATGCATACTTTCCTGCCAAAGGGGGGGGGGGGGGCACGGGCCGGAAGTACCCCCCCCCCCCCCCTGGATCCGCCAATGGACATGTTGTAAATACTTCTTGGTAAAAATAACTTTACCCGAATTTTTTATTTATTCACTTGATTATTGTAACAAATATACGGTACGGTGATTAATCATAAACACAGCTAGCGCCCGTGGATGTCCAGGGGCTGCTTCTGCTAGTTATAATAATAATAGCTGTTTCTTATATAACGCCTTACCAGTTAGAATGTAATCGACCAAGGCGGGGACATCATTATTTACCCCGGTCACTGGATTCATTTGCAATTCTGCATATACATTGTATACAGTGCACATTATAAAGAGTGTAAGTTAGATCTGAAATCGGATTGGATGATTGAATTGGCAGGTTAGCTCTAAAATTTGTCTCGGAATAGAGACGTCCATACGTCGTGTGCGAGCGGCCATTTTGGATTACATCATTTTGGGATGACATCATTTATCAGGCTGGTCCAACATTAACAAATAACATAATATTAAACAGCTTTCTAAAATGTTCTTTTTCAAAGTTTGCCTATAGAATATATTTTTTCAAGTCAAAGGGTATTTTACTTCCCACACTATATTCTTACTTTTTATGGCTGAATGAAGATTCATGCACTGAGGATAGATATTGCAGAGTACACATGTGAAGAGCACATAGTATGCATACCTTCCCTTCACATGTCTGAGCATTGTATATCATCATTTAAGGATCTTGTTATGATTAAAACAAAATAAATATTAGCTTTAAAATTAAACTAAGACTATAGTGTTAGGAGAAAAAAATAAAATATTCCCCGACTTGAAAACTATTTTCTAATGGCATACTTTGAAAAAGAAAATGTTGGAAAGCGGTTTAATTTTTTCCTCCTTGTTAATGTTGAGCGAGCCAACAAAATGATCTCAGCCAAATAGGATGTCATATAAAATGGGTGCTTGTGGTTACGGTCTCTATTTTAAGACAAATTGTTGACTTTCTGACCCCAGAAACTTCCTTTTGATATAATCATAAAATGAGATCAAAAAGTTGTAGGAAAATTGGATAAGTAATACGAAGATACTGATTTTTAATGACATGAAAACTTGAGAAAGCAGTGAAAATCACTAGACAAAATGGCAACTCAGTAATGAGTTTGTGATGTCATTGCCCCATAACACACAATTTTTATGCCTCCGCCCACCATAGTTGGTGCCGGAGGTATTATGTTTTCGGGTCGTCCGTCCCCTTTTCGTTCTCGCGATAACTTCAAAACCGTTTTGCAGATCAGTTTGTAACTTGGCCCATGTATGCATATGGGAGGGACGATGAACTGATTAGATTTTGGGGTCTCAAGGTCAAAGGTCATAGAGGTCATTATATATATAAAAATGGTTCGTTCTCGCGATAACTTCCAAAAAGTTTGGCGGATCAGTTTGTAACTTGGCCCATGTATGCATATGGGAGGGACGATGAACTGATTAGATTTTGGGGTCTCAAGGTCATAGAGGTCATTATATACATAACAAGCAAAAGATACGACTGCATCTTCAATATGCCTCCGCTTGTATTCAGATAATTCCTGATCACCTACAAGTATAATATAGTTGATGCGCATTCATCAAATGGTTATTGCGAAATTGTGATTTAAAACACTAAAATCCTACATGTATATTACTAATTGACCTCTGACTATAAAGCAATATAATCAGTTATTCTTGAGATATCGTGGAAATGTAGCCAAAAACTGTATTAATATCATGTAAATTGGCCGCTGAGACCTGCCAACTGTGACCTTTGACCTACTTACCCCCAAATTCTAATCAGTTCCTCTTTCTATGGGGATACATACTGGTACCAAGTTTGAAGTTCTTACCTCAAACAGTTCTTCAGAAATCGCTGTTACGGTGCTATAAACCAAGAATTTCATGTAATTAATGTAAATTGACCTCGGTGACCTCCTTATCCCAAAATCTAATCAGTTCATCTTCGTATGGGGATACATACTAGTACCAAGTTTGAAGTTCTTACCTCCAACATTTCTTGAGATATCGCAGTAACGAGGCTAAAAAAACAGTAATTTCATGTAAATTGACCTCTGTGACCTCTGACCTTTGACCTCCTTACCCCAAAATCTAATCAGTTCATCTTCGTATAGGGATACGTACTAGTACCAAGTTTGAAGTTCTTACCTCAAACAGTTCTATAGATATCAAGGTATATGTAACTGCTAAAAACCAGTAATTTCATATAATTTCATGTAAATTGACGTCTGTGACCTCTGACCTTTGACCTACTTACCCCAAAATGTAATCAGTTCATCTTCGTATGGGGATACATACTAGTACCAAGTTTGAGGTTCCTACCTCAAATGATTCTTCAGATATCGCGGTAACGAGAAGTCGGACGGACGGACGGATGGACGGACGGACAACCCGAAAACATAATGCCTCCGGCACCCACCTTCGGTGGGCGGAGGCATAAAAATGGTTCATTCTTGTGATTTGGCGGATCAACTTCTAACTTGGCCCATTTATTCTTATGGGAGGGACGATGAACTGATTAGATTTTGGGGTCTCAAGGTCAAAGGTCAAAGGTCAGAGGCGTCATTATGTACATAAAAATGGTTCGTTCTTGCAATAACTTCAGTTGTTTGACAGATCAACCTCTAACTTGGCCCACGTAACTATGCATATGTGAGGGACGATGAACTGATAAGATTTTAGGGTCTCAAGGTCAAAGTTCAAAGGTCATAGAGGTCATTATATACATAAAAATGGTTTGTGATGTGTGGAGTCTAGGCCTACCTATTTTAGAAATTTCAAAGGGACAGTGGTCTATTTGCTATAAATTATCTATTTCCTTGGTGTATTTGATGATTGTAAGTCCTCAATGGTAATTAAGTTTTTTATTTTAAAATAAAATGAAATAAATTTTCTGTCTTCTGTGCTTTTGAAGTGAAAAGATTTGTAATTTTGATGGACCAATCCTTTTTAAAGTGTACATGTATCCCATACATTGCCAATCTGGTGATGGCGGAGGCATAAATTCCGACCGCACGTGGTCGGAGATTCATCTAGTTTAAATATTAAATAATAGCACAAATTTTCAGGTTTTGTCCTTCCTCATAACTTTAACCAAGTTATATCTATGGTAATACGTTTTTGCATACTAACACAGAATAATTACTTTACTATATTTTTGATAGAATACAAATTAAAATTATCATTAATATGTATTTGTTTTAGTTTGTGAAATATATTTGGAGGTGAATATTATATTACTATAACTATAATTTGGTTCGAGTTATGAGGAAATCATTGGAAAAAATTGAAAATTTGTGTTATTGATATAAAAAAATTAATTGCCGTTTTGTAAGGCAATGACATCACAAACTTAATTTATTGGGAGCCAGTTCAATCCGACCTCTGTAAAATTGAATTGAATTGGCTCCTGATTTTTTGATCGGTTACAACCTTGTCATTTTTACCACCCAAAATATTGCCGGTTGTCGTTTGTTTATGCACTTATATATTTCTTCCCATTTTTACAAGAATATTTGAAGTAAACTGTGAACCCTGAACTATGTCCCTCCAGTATAGTGCTTCATTTGTCATCTTCTTTTTGTTTTTATGCTTCTCCTGCGTACAGAATCCAAAGGTTTTGAGTGCAACTTCTGCCCATGCCATTGCAGCAACCCCAAGAGTCTCCTGCGCCACATGAAACTCTTCCATCACAAAGAAAAAGGACCCGACATTGATGTGGAGATACAACAGATCAATGATGACAGAGAGCTTCCTCAAGATAGAGAAGAGAGGGCTAGGTCAGGAAGTGAGGGAAATGGAGATGCCAGTCAGGGCTCCAACAGTGGCATATTCATTTGTGGGACATGTGGAAAGCAGTTTCAGAGCCAGGGACCGCTGATGATGCATGAAAAGTTCCACAAGAATCTTGCAATCGGAGAGGATGCAGGAGAAGTGGAGGAAGACTATGAAAAGTATTTCCCTTGTGACAACTGTGGCTTTGTATGCCCCAGCAAAGAATTCCTAGAGAATCATGTACTGGGTCACAAAAAAGCGCCCTTTGGTTGCAACGAATGTGGGTGCGTCTTCATGTCATATCAGGCTTTGGCAGGTCACAAGAAGACGGCGCATAAAGTGTCATCGAAAGCTGCTGGCAGTGAGACCCGGCTGAAGATCAAGTTTCGGATAAGGAGGCTAGCTTCTGGGAAGAACTGTTGCAAGACTTGTGGATACACTTGTGCAGGTCCTAAGGAATTTCAGAGCCATATGAAAGGACACAAGCAATATCCCTTTGGATGCCCTGAGTGTGGTTGCCTTTATGAACAGAAAAATGCTCTTCTGCTTCATCTTAAGGAAAGGCATAGTACCATTATTGCAAACGAACAGCCCATTCAAGCACCACTCCAATCAGAAAAAAGAGACAAATACAAATGCACTAAATGTGGGTTTAACTGTCCTAATGAAAAGGCTCTCAATATACATGATAAGAATCACTATAAAGCTCCATATGGATGCGATGTATGTGGACTGGTGTATACACAGAAAGCATTTGTTATGCGTCATAAGCGTGTGAAGCATGGTGCGCCATCTCCTGACAAGCCCAAAACCCTGACCTCCTTGCTTGCCCCATGGACTTGTACAGACTGTAACAAGACATACGTCAATCAGAAAAGCTTGACAAGGCACCAGAAGGAAAAACATGGGAAGGTGGTTGAACCTCAGTACCAACTCAGTGGTGCAACGGGACAAGGGCCAGGGGACTTTGAATGTGATCTCTGTGTGGAGACATTCACAACACCAACTGCATTTAATTCACATCTCCAGCAAGCACATGGGATTGAACCACATCCTAGTGACTTAAAGAAGGGAGCCAAAAAAAAAAAGAACCCTCAAGCCAGTGCTTCAGCAGGAGCCAATGTGGCTTCAAAGGATGCACAGAGCAGCATTTTAGGGTCAACAAGGTGTTACATCTGTGGTAAGACCTTCATTAAGTACAGCTTCTTGCATGATCATCTCAGGCAGCATCATGGCATTGAGCCATTGACAAGAGGAGGTACCCAGGCATCGGAGACATCTCAGGTCGGCCAGAGTGATCAGAATGGAACAACCCCAGCAGAAGATCAGGATAAGGTAGAACAGATCGACATGCTGGGGAAACCCATGGACTACTACAACCGTCCCCGTCCCTTCAAGTGTAAGCATTGTCCTAGGAGGTTCATCTATCGCCATGTTCTCAAACGCCATGAGTACAAAGTCCATCTTGGTGGCAGCAAGTTTACCTGCAGCTTCTGTCAGAAAGGCTTTGACATGGAAAGCCAGTTGTTGGTTCATGTCCAGAAGCACACCAAGAATCGGCCTTTCAAGTGCAGCCTCTGCACTCGCTCCTTCGCTTCCGAGAGCGCTCATGATAACCACCAGAAGGAACACACTGGAGAGAAACCTCACAAATGTGACGTCTGTGAGCGAGGCTTTGGCACCCGCAAGCTCATGAACAAACACAAGTATCGCGTCCACAGCAACAGAGAAAAGAAGTTTGTTTGTTCCTTCTGCGGCAAGCGATTCCTGGCTGGTAAAGACCACAAGATTCATGAGAGGCGGCACAAAGGCATCCGACCCTACGTCTGTCTCTCCTGTGGCAAAGCCTTTAAGGACAAGCACTGCAGAGATGTTCATATGCGTATTCATACTGGTGAGAAGCCCTATGTGTGTCCACAGTGTGGTAAGGCTTACTCACTTCCTCATAGACTCACCGATCATATTGTCATGCACACCAAAGAGAATATGGAACAAGCTGCTGCAGTCTCGGCCATTATAACCAACATTCAAAATTAAATAAAGGCCATGCATCTATGTGAAAGTTACCTTAAACTGGTAGAATAGAACTCAAGGTTGATTCTGGGAAAGGTGAAAAATAATTTGTGAGCTTTCTCATTCCTTTTATGTCACTTTGGAGGAACGTCTTGGTAGAAATGTCCCCCATAAAAGGATCGCTCCTCAGATAACTGTATATTCAAAATAAGACTAGAAATAGTATTCGGGCCAAACATTCATGTCACATGTGTGTGCAGTCCCATATACCCATTTCTATGTGCGGTGCATGTGCTTTTCAGTGAGATTGGGTCAATTTCTTATTACATAATTCCGAAGGTTTGTAATTCCGAAAATACAATATAGCCCTAAATAACTTTTTGGAATTATAAACCTTCGGAAATATGAACCCTTTTTCATTATCGGAATTATGAAATTCAACCCTACTGTATTTCATCTTCGGAAATACGAACCCTATTCCATTTTTTGAATTACAGTATGTACGCTTTTTCACTTTCTGAATCATGAACCTTCGGAATGACGAACCTTTGAAAAAACGAACCTTTGAAAAAACGAACCTCCGGAATTATGAACCTTCGGAAAAAAACGACATGCAACTGTTATAAAGAGGGTCAACAATATTGATGCACAGTTGTTTGGAAAAGATTGTACATGTATGTATATAGTAATAGCTACATATCTCAGTGTATAGATTTTGTTTGTTACATAACATGTATGCATGTGTACATGTATGTAACTTAGGAGCTTAGCCCAGTTACACTTTATCTGTGACGAAATTAGCATATTAATGAGTTAGAATAATAAAAGTAAAAAATATGTGAGATTTCAGAGATTTGGATGATGGAAAATATCCAATAGCTCAAAAGGGTTAATGAATTAATTCATAAAAAGGAACTTGAAACGTTTTACATTTTTTATGTATATAAACATAATGATATGGTTGTAATGTTGATGTTGGTGTGTACATGAAACTCAGTGCCACCCAAGTTTATGAATCATTGATGTACATGTTCAAATATTAGTACAATGTATGTTATGGCTATAAAATCACTAGATTTTTCATTATTATTGTACATAGCTTATTAACCAGCTGATATTAAAATATATGTGTATATCAGGCTAAATCTAAAGGAATTTTTTTGACAATCATAAAAACCTGCCAATCTTTCTCGCCTGTGTTTGTGTAGTTTTTAACCCATAAACTACGGGAACCGGGTGGCTCATGTATTAAGCCTATACATGTAGGTGGTATCTCACTGAGCGGCGAATGCTTACAATATGCAAACTTCTCTACAACCTTTTACGAACCGTGACGATACCCCCTTACGAGAGTTAAAGAATTCAGTAGTCAACAGGTTCATGCCGTCATGTGTCCAAACTTAGAACTTTTTAGGTGACCAAACTCTAAGGATGGTTAAAGGCAAGGTTGAGTTCTGGGAAAGCCGACAGATAATTTGTTAGCTATCTCACTCATAGAAGAAGGGTCCCCTGAAAAGGATTTCTCTTCAGAAGCCCTTAGATTCGAAATATGACGAAAAATAGCTGAAGTATTCGGGCCAAACATTCATGCCACAAGTGTGTGCAGTCCCATATACCCATTTCTGTGTGCAGAGCATGTGCTTTTCAGCGAGATTGGGTCAATTTCTTATCATTTTGATGATTCCCAAACCTCACCGTATACACCAATTGGTTTTTAGACATCAACCTTCCCCAATTGCTTTGAAACAGATTTTTTCACAGTGTAATTGCATGACCGAAACTCAACATTATCTTTAAGTCTGAAGTTAAAATCTAAAACACTTAAAAATCAATCACCAACCATGTAAAGAGGAACCTAAAGTTACCTTACAATGTGGTGGAAAAAAAAAAATGATTAGAATATCAGGGGATTTCTCGTTGAGGCCTGTACATCATCCGCGTACACAAAAACATAAAAAGGGTACTTTTTACCTGGATTACGTATTTAGGATATCAAAAACGGTAAACATCAAGAAAAGGTATCAAATTCAAAGGTGATAAGAAGATCCGCGGAAAGAAATAGGATGAAAAATACCACGCAAGAGATAAAATCGCGGTTAAGGGTATAAAAATTAGAGATGTAAATAGATGGGTTTCTCTGTTTAGGGTATCATAACTACTACTACAGTGACTGCAATCCTAGCCTTTTGACAAGACCTTCGTGACATGGCTATTTTTCTCGGCAAGTAAGCTAGTAGTGGCTGCATAACAAGACTAGCCGCCCAGCCCGGTGAATGTGCAATCGAGGGACGCGAGTCGCGAGGGCCTTTTGGAACCTGGCCTGTATTTCTTATGCTATCCTTTGTTCCTAGCGAGGATCTGCTACCTTATAGGTAGGAGCCAATCAGCGAACGTATCTTCGCATGACGTCAGCATAAATTTGGTATGCAAATTCGCCTTCATCTCGAGCTAGCTCGCTCGGCAGCCGGCGCCTCGGCCCGTGCAAGCTACATCAATCATGGAAAGCAAGCCCCGCAGATACCGTTGTGATTGGTCGATAATCCTCGGTAGGCGTGTTTTAGCATACGAATGTCAGCTCGTGAATAATTCATATTGGACGATGGAAACCCAGGTTCCAAAAGGCCTCGCGACTAAAGTCGCTCGATCACGCGTTCACCAGGGCAGTGTTAATTTTTTTTCGACGCCGGCTAGTCTCATCTCAGGCACAGCATGACGAGGAAAATAGCCAAGTCACGAGGCCTTATCAAAAGGCTACTGCTATCCCTGTTTAGAGTGCTTCTCAGATAGTGATTTAGATGTATAGATCTCAATTAGACATGCCCCACTTTTGGTGGGCTAGTGTCCAATTTCCAAAAAAATATCAACTACTTGCTGGTATAAAGGTGTGGAAGTGTTTAGTGTCATGGATGCAGTTCCTTCATAGTTTGTCACAGTAACTTAAGTACATTTAATTGTATTCCTGTTTGAATGATGAAGTATGTACCCTATCTAAGGACATTTATAGTATCACTTCAAGTTATTTGTCCATTTTTATCAGCTTTCATTGTACTGCACAGTGTTTATGTTTATGCATGTATTGATTAAAATATCAAGTTATGAAGAAAACAAATTGTAATTGTTCATTTCCCTTCCTTTCTTTATCTCCAGTAATTTGCCTAGAGGACTTTGTCAGAGTAGTTTCTGGAGGGACATAGATACATGCAGAGGCATCGCTAATTACAAAATTTTCTGTAGGCACATTTAAAAGATTCATTGAGAGCATATGTCAGCTAATTTGGTCAGACCCCTCCCCCTTCCCCCCGCCTCCCTTTACAAATGGTCTAGTTAAAGCCCCTGGATAAATGCTTTTAGGCCCTTTCAAGAACTACACTTTAACCCTCAATGTACTGGGCTATTTTGAGCTCCTCTCTGATCTCAGCCACGACATGACCGATCACCAAATTTTGCACGGACCTTGTGTATCGGGTGAATAACACTAATCCATTATTTTTTAACAATATACATGTAATTTATGCAAATTACATGCATAAACAAACATTTCACTGATAATCATGTAAAGAAAGATCCGAGTTGCTGTTTTTATGCAAGAATTTCTTCATAAACCTTACAGGGGCGGATCCAGGATAAACAGGGGTCACAAAAATGAAGGTTTGTCAACTTTTGGAAAAGGTAGACCCATATTTTTTTTGTCTCGCCTTAGCTTTCCCTCCTCAAAAATTGGCAACAACTATTATTTTTTCTGACTCCTACATAGTTGCAAAAAAAAAAAAATATCCAATCATACGACACCCGATCTGCATCAAATGCACTTCATGGGATTAATTTTTATTACATACATGTATGTACATGAATACAATGACAAACTTCATTTGGCATAAATGTAATGAATTATTTAAAAACTGCATTTTTACATCACTGTACTTTCATACAAATACATGATACAATGTACTAAGAAACTTAACCTACTAATAAATCCAGCCTCTGTGCAAGATCAAGGGCATCACACGATTCATCTTCAGAATTGATTTGGGACAAATATGGTATGCTGAAGCTAGATTGAATCAAAGCTTCAGCACTGTCGTCAAAAGCTTAACCTTCCATACTACTATCTTGATTACAGTCAAACCAGAAATGTTTGCGTGCATAAAACTTTTGCTAATTTCGCGAGTGGTCGAGATTCGCGAAAGTTTCATGCAAAATATTAATCAAATCACAATAATAGCCGTTTTTTTATAAAGCACCTTACCAGTTACAATGTAACCGACCAAAGCACTTACATTATTACCCCGGTCACTGGATTCAATTGCGATTCGATTCTGCACAATTGAAACAACATAAAATTATTGCAATACGAGACAGTTTTTCTGGCTGCAATATTGTGGCTGTCATTAACAATTCGCGAAATTTTTATGTCGCGGAAGCTTCTGGTTTGACAGTATATTTTGGAATACACATGCACATGAATATTCATTACATGCCCCCCCCCCCACCTACCCTACCCTCAAGCCATTTTAGGGAGTGAAAAGCACACATGCTCTCTGATCTGATGCGATCATTTTGTCCCCCGCAGTTAAAGGGAGCAACAAGTCGCAATCTATGGGCGGTTTTACAGTTGGCTGCTCCTTTCTCTGGATCAAAGTTCAAAGCGACTTCAATTTATCGCGCGCAGCTAATAGAAGTTCGCACATTGACCCAAATTTGAGTAAAGAAGATCGCACGTTCTTTATTCCAGTATTTGAATCTCATTGGTCAGTTACGTATGTAGGGATTCGAGTTAACGTCACGCGAGGAATTCGGCAATAACATTCCTTCGGTAGTGCCCATGGATTACGACTTGCCACTAACCTCAACTTTCATGAGTTCGCAATTAGTACATGGTACAAACGACCCTGAAATGACCCCGATTCGTACGCGCACGCGCATGTTTCGGTGGACATGCTACTTGTTATAAAAAAGTAAAATCATACTGGTGCACACAAAATAACAGCGTATAAAGGTCTATTGTACTCGGTATAGATGACCTTTAACTGCACATGTGTAATTTGCAATCATGAACTGTCCTAAAGGTTTCCGGGCACGCCACACACGCAAGGATTAAAGATGGAAAACAAGTGAATCCTCATTATACAGTGGAAGAGTATGAAGAGCTCTGATACGAACTATATATATATGTATATTCCACTGGATTCCGCATTTGGGAGACACACGACAATGCGGTTTATTCCGTCATAATAGAAACCACAGCATTAGGGAGACACGCGGAACAATTCAAGTGACAAAGCCATGTCTCCCAAATGCGGAATCCAGAGAAATACATATATATATATATACATATAACAAGGTAATTTTGCTGGTCCCAGGTCTTTATGTTCTTTTGGGGTTTTTTTTACCCTGAAATAAAGAGATTCCTGATATAATGAAGGTAATTTTCATGGTCCCAAGGTCCTTGTTATGGTGCGTTTGCATTAACACACTCCTTTAGGATCAAATCCTTGTTACATGTACATATTGAAGGGCAAGTTCAAAGTCTTTTGATCCATATATTACCGACCATATCTAACATTTCTACATGTAAATAGTGCTTGGTACTGCAAAATCGGAAAATTGCGTTGAACACGAACATAATATACTAAAATAGCGTTGAACACGAACATAATATACTAAAGCTTTTCGACATGCACTCATCAGAGTAAATTCGCATGAATGAGCAGAACGCCAGAAACGAAACAATATAATAGAGCCGAAAGAACAGTAGACGCTAAATGGCGTGATTATGTTCATGTTCAACGCTATTTTAGTATATTATGTCCGTGTTCAACGCAATTTTCCGATTTCTACATGTATATATAATGGGGTTTCACTACATTGACTTTGTAATGGTAAAATAAGGTAAGATTCAGAGTTTTTGCAAGATGTTATTTCAATAGGGACTATGCGGATTATATAATAGGCAAGTAGAAGGCGAGGTATATAATGATGTACATGAATGGCAAATATATAGATAAAGTGAAACCTGTCTATAAAGACCGCTCCAGGGACACAAGAAAAGCGGTCTTTATGAGCAGGTGGTCTTTATGTACGGGTTCCTTTAATACAGTGTTTCAATGGGAAACACTGTTGAAGGGAAACAAAAGTTGTGGTCATTTTATACAGGTGGTCACTAAAGCAGGTTAGACTGTAGTTGGTACAGTGAATCAAACTGTCCTTGTTTATAATTTCATCAGAGAAAATCTATCTAGAATAAACCATTGTAAGAACAGAGTCAAAAGTATAAACAAACATAAATAGAGGTTACTAACTCAAGCTTTTAAAATAATACAAAAAGATTCTACAATTTGAAATGACAATTCTTCAAAATACCAAGATTAAAATTCCTTAGTACTGGAGATAAACTAAAAATGTCAAATTCCATAATACTGAAGATTCAAATTCAAAATAATAAATGTAATATAAACAGGTGAAAGCTGGCCCTGTATTCAATTCAGTACTTAAGAATGAAATTTAAGTAGTTTACTTAGATTTCGGCTGAGATAAAATAATTAAGCAATTTTGGTATTCAGTATTTTACCCTAAGTCTAGCTAAGTAGCATAGCAGACTTAAGCCCATTACTCGATTGGCAAGTACGTGGCTTTCATACGTACGTGGAACAGTATAAGCTGCGCACAAGCAAACCTTGAAAAGCGCCCATCTACTGTGACGCATTTATTGCGTATGATTTTAAACAGGATATGTTACTTCACAGTGGATATCAGTAAGTATTTTGCCTTAAAGTCGGCTTGCTGAAGTTAAGTGCTTAAATTTGATCTGAATACAGGTTAAGCCAGTTTACTTAGCCAAGCCAAATGCTAAGTAAAATGATAACTTAATGCGCGTTTTGATTTGAATACCGCCCCTGGCTTCCAGATGTAGTAATAATAATAATAATAATATGGATCTATATAGCACCTAATACATCTACGATGTTTCTAAAGCGCTTTACAGATTACCTCGATCATCGGATTCAGGTTTGCCCACACAATGTATGCACCTTCTCCATAAGAAAAACGTCATACAATGATAAAATATCACAACATAAATAACATTTTCAGGAAAAGAGGTATAATGTACTTTGTAAGGCATAGACGTTTACACTACATTTTAATAGTTCACTGAATCTAAACTGTCATGCCATAAAACAAAGATTTAAAAGTGGAATTAACCCTTTCCTTGAAAATTTGCTTGGATGAAACGCAGACAAATCAGAAAAACATATCAGTGGAAGTCTGAGATAAGGTGGACAACGAATAAGGAAGTTATGGACTTTTGAAAGTTAAGATCACTAATGATTGGGTGATCCTTGCATTGGCAATGCAGATGTGTGATATCATACATGGAGAAATTTCCCCTTTGTTTTCACATAAATTAAAAAAAATTCCCTTTCCTAAACTCTTAAGGTGAAACAGATTTTTTTTTTAAATGTTACTCGTAATATATCATGGACCAAATTTAGTGCTATCAATAGAATGTAGGAGTATTGTGGATGATATTTTATACAAAGCAAATGGGAGAATTCACCATGGGTGACATCACAAATAATGACTGCATTACCAATAAGAGAGCTCTATGTCATTAGTGATCTCAGTTTGCTATCATCCATAACTTTCTTGATCTTTTTCCAGTTTTTCTGAAACTTTCACTATTCTCCTTCTCTGATTTGTCTGCTTCTACTCAATCCATGAAGGTATAATTCGCCTTTACAAGACTAAAATCATGTATCCTAATTCCTTTCTTGAACATGTTGGAGGATTCAATTTTATACTACAAGAACAATGAATCTCCAGACAGCTTTCCTTAACCCTTTTGCGACAATAGACCGCATTTTGTGGTTTGGCTCAGTAAATTTGGATTCAGAGCTCAAAAAAAAATGCAGATGCCTGAGTAGAAATATAGTTTTCTTATTTTATAAAGAGAGAGCTCAAAAACATCAAAACATCTCATTAGCATAACATCTCATTTGCATAACATCTCATTAGCATAATGAGTATGTTGCCAATTTCATTTAGCGATTTTAGGTTTTTAAAATCTTCATAACTTTTTTAATCTTTATCCGTTTTTTTAATCTTTATGCTTCTAAGATTTTTCTGCTTCTGTTAAAGTGCATAAAAGTTAACGTGGAGTAGGTTTACGGTTCATCATGGTTAGTCCTGAAAATGACTATTGAGTAAGAAGAAGAAAGTGGAGAAAAGTTGAGAGGAGAAGAAAAGGAAAAACTTTTCTCCACTTTCTTCTTACTCAATAGTCCAGGATAATAGTTCAGGACTAACCACATTGTGAACCGTAAACCTTCTCCATGTTATCAGTACCACCATGCAAACCTCTACCTTCAAAGATCATCTGCATAAAAGTTTGGGGTTTCATTCTCCTTTAACCTGCTATAGGAGTAAAAGTCACCAAAGAGAAGACTAGTCAACAAACTTGCATAAGATCATGCGAACATCAATTCAACTTCCATGTAGGCCTTCACATACACCTAGAAGCATTTCTCTTTTCCCTTTAATATAATATCTTCTTCAACCATCAACTACACGGGGGTATTTGTATGTTTAATAATCGGGGGATGACAATTTAATTCTTACGATATACAAATCATTGTGGGAGTGATTATTCCTCTTTAATGTTTAATTACCTCCACTTGCAGTAGCACATCATAAAAACAAAATAATACGATTTGAGATGGCAGGAAAAACAATGACATTTAAATCTGTGGATGGCAAGAAAGGCAAATAACGCCACAAAATGAAGATTTACAAACCGACATCACTGCAGGAAATGATGGCCTTTTGTAGAACATGCAATGACTTGGATGGATGGCAAGCTAAAAGCATAGTAAACAGGAGATAGGAACACTAAGAAGGAAAGTAGAGCAGTGCTCTTCATCGAGTTCCATCCTGCGGTTATGTGCACTAATCTACCCTTAACATTTTTATATCTTGATAGGCGGAGTGAAATTTTATACAAGGATCCCTGTATGGTAGTGAGCCCTACCGATCACTGTAAAGGATCAATGACTGAAGACGATAAGCCAGGGGAGCGTTTCATCAAGTGTTTTGTCAGTAATTTTCACCGACAAATTTGCTCTCAGCCAATCAGATGCTAGGATTTCAGTATCTTATAACAGTTGTCGGTAAAAATCACTGACAAAACGCTTGATGAAACGCTCCCCAGTTCGTAATAAATACATGGTACAAATAACCCTGAAATGTGACCAGGGGAGCGTTTCATCAAGCGTTTTGTCAGTGATTTTTACCGACAACTGTTATAAGCTACTGAAATCCTTGCATCTGATTGGCTGAGAGCAAATTTGTAGGTAAAAATCACTGACAAAACGCTTGATGAAACGCTCCCCTGGGGGTGTTTCATAAAGCTGTTCGTAAGTTACGCATGACTGGTGATCAGTTCTTGTGCTAAATGATTGAGAATCTGATTAGTATATCACCCAAGAACATGTTCCAGTCGTTCGTAAAGTCATTCGTAACTTTACGAACAGCTTTATGGAACAC
Organism: Heliocidaris erythrogramma; assembly: GCA_025617745.1. Taxonomy (NCBI): domain Eukaryota; kingdom Metazoa; phylum Echinodermata; class Echinoidea; order Camarodonta; family Echinometridae; genus Heliocidaris; species Heliocidaris erythrogramma. Next base: position 10,066,976 of record CM046854.1, on the reverse strand, counting down.
CCCCCAGGTTGTAAGAGCATGTGCAATTGTTTTGGTGGACGCGCTACATGCTTAAAATGTAAAATTATACTCGTGCGCACATCGTTGTGTGTACGAGATGGCAGCGTACAGAGGTCAACTGCACTTGGTAGATATAACCTTTATCTGCACATGAGCAAATTGTACATTACATGTACAAACTGGCTTATTGGATAAGAGGAGCTCAACCACTGTACCTGAACTATCAATCCATTTTAGTACAGGTGACATTCAAGTGTGATAATAATGACAATCAACTACATGTACATGTACCTGGATTTTTTTTTGAGATACAGTAAAAACTTGGTGGACTTTCTTCAATTGCTTCGGTTTGGACAAAACAAAGTTAAAATGCTCTTTATACATTATGTTACCTTTGAAAACTTGTCATATCCAATATAGACAGAGATGAAATACTTTATATTTCTGAATACTTTTGCCTGACAGATGATTGTTCAGCAACACCAACTACATGTACCTGTACCTCTGTCCTCACATTCAGTGATTTTGACCTAACACTTACTCTCGTATCATTTGCTCCAGGCCCCAGGGGAGCGTTTCATCAAGTGTTTTGTCAGTGATTTTGACCAACAAATTTGCTCTCAACCAATCAGATGCAAGGATTTCAGTAGCTTATAACAGTTGTCGGTAAAAAACCACTGACAAAACGCTTGATGAAACGCTCCCCAGGTTGCGATTGTTTTTTTTCTTTTGCTTTAGGGTTATGGTTAGGTATTGTGTTTTGTCCAGGGTTAATGGTTGGAATTCGGCTGGTGTAGGAAATTTCCTGTGGAGCGAGTCTTGCTGGAGTAAGTGTCGTAGAACATCATTGTCCATCCGCAGCCTGCACGTTAACAGCAGCATTCAAAGGCTCAACATCCAACTGCTCTTCTCCAGACGGGCCAGCTGCATCCTTGCCACTGCGTATATCATGACGTATCATATGGGTAGAAAGATGATGGCTTAGGGCAAAGGTTTGCTTACACACTCTACATTCAAATGGTCTCTCCCCAGTATGGATGTGCATGTGGGACTGAAGCGAGTACTTGGTCCCAAAAGCACGCCCGCATGTCAGGCAAACATGAGGCCGGATGCCCTTGTGGCACTTCTCGTGTCGCGAAAGTGCAGTTTTATGCTTGAAAGTCTTGTCGCAGAAGCTACAGTTGAGGAATACAGTGGGTGCCATGTGCATGCGTCGTTTGTGGGTAGTCATGTACTTTCGTGTTCGGAATCCCTTCCCACAGAAATCACACTGGTACGGTCGTTCGCCTCTGTGCTCTGGAAGGTGGTTCTTGAGGGCGTTCTCTGATGAGAAAGATCGGGGACACTCCTCACACTTAAAAGGGCGATCCAGCGTGTGTTTCCGCCTATGAACGATAAACCTAGTCTTTTCATTGAACGTCAGTGGACAGAACTCACACTTGTATCGCCCGCTGTTTGTATGCACAGTCATTTCGTGTTTGTACACCTGGTTGTGAGCGGAAAACTTCTTTGGGCAGTACTTACATTTGAAGACCTTTGGTTTCTTGCTGGTAATCAGTATGCGCTTTCCAAGCATGTCTTTAGGAAGCTCAGGGTGGAAGGGTTCAGGTTCCTCTGGCTCTTCTTCAGGCCCAACGTACCTTGTCATCTGGTCCTCAATGCTACCTCTCATCCAACGTGTTCCAACAAAAATCTTATGATCATGCCGTAGATGGTACACAAAGCATCCCTTGCGTTTGAAGAACTTGTTGCATTTTGGACACTGGAACGAGGAGGAATCATGTGAGAGCATGTGCTGCTTGAGTGCCCTGCGATGCTTGCACTCCAAGCCACAAACTTCACAGATGGGCTTGATATCTTTGGTCTCCTGATGAAATGCTGAGTGCTCTTTGAGACGTCCTTCTGATGGGAACAGCTTCCCGCATTTCTTACATGAAAATCTCTTCACGCTATTTCCTTTCTTACTCTGACTGTTGCGATTTTCACGGGCAATGCCTCGTTTCCCTGCTTTCTTCAAAGAAACAAGTTTCACTTGCATAAACTTCTTGCTCTTCTCTTCTTTGACTTTTTCCTTGGGTTTGTCCTCATCAACAGGTTTCTCTTCCTCTATCCTCTGAGCTACTGTCTGCTTCTTGCGGAATGAACTGATCTGCTCCAGTCTGGGTGAGATGAAGATCTGTGATTGAACATCAACCTTGGTGTCGGGATCACGTTGGTTCTCCTTATCATGTTCAAACTTGAGATGTCTTAACAAGCTCTTAGCGTTGGTGTAGCGGCACTTACAGTCTCGACATTCAAACCTCTGGGTATCTGTGAACACAGATGGGAAGAAAAGAATTGCAGTCAGATGGAAAGAGGGTTGGTTAGGTGGCAACCTTACATAACAAAGAGAAATACAGCGGAACATAAGTTTTTTTTAAAACAAAGGATTACATGTAGCCAGTCAACATTTGCTGTTCACTTTTCTTTCTAAATGGAGCAGGCATGCATCAGGGTCCGAATTACTGCATCTGGTTCATGCTTGCACTGGCTGGGTTGATCCCAATAGTGAAAGACAATCAATCAGCAAGATGCTGTCCTTTGCTAAAGAGCTGCAGTTTTACAAGCCACTATATTTTTTGCTAACCTACATACAAGAAATCTTAAATTCAGATAATTACAAGATGAGACAAAGTGCCTCATACTTTACATATTGATCACACACATGTATGTAGTAAACATCAATTTCCACTCATTACAGGGCTGTTTGCACCAGAAAAATGGAAAAACATATTATTAAAATACATTTCTTATTTCTTAGTTTGTCATGGTCATGGTTGGTAAAAAGGAAGAAGGAATGTGCTCAAATGCACCATGATGGAACCATGATGCTATGGCAGTCACTCATACCTTGGTCCACGAGCAGTTCATCTAGGGCTGCTTTGAATCCAACTTGCTTCCTGTACTCCTGACTATAGAAGACTTTCAGCTCTGTTCCTGACTTGATGGGTTTAGTAACACGGAAGAAGATGTCCCCGTAGAACTGAAAGGCCTCCAGGTTCTGTTCCTGGGTGTTTCTGGCATACTGGACATGGTGCAGCCAGTTGTTGCGGTCTGTGGAACCATCCAAATAGAACCAAGCTCTGCCTCGTACACAGATCTGTAGGAAAAGAGATGCAAAAGACAAGTCCATGCTAAAGTTCTGGCCTTCAGACGAGGAACAAACCAGATGGGACACGTCATGTCAGAACAACCTCTGAATCACTTGGAGAACACTACAGGTATGTACATGTATATACAGCCAAGTTTTTGTAATAGACATGGCTAGTTCTTTATCTTAAACATCATAAACATTCTATTTTTTAAAGGAAAAGCCAATAGTTATCACTTGGTAGAGTAGAGATCTTCATCTGGGATTTTGGTTCCTTATACTTCCTTCACAAGCTCTCCTGTATACATTCCCCACCCACTCCTCGCTAGCCTTTAATCATGGCGGCATGCTAGGTCTTTCTTTGCTGCTCTACTGTTGATCCTAGATCCTCGAAACACACGGAACCAGTCCTCTGATTTCGAGAAGGCGACACACACGTGCAGGCCGCCTTTACTCACCCACCAACGTTACTTGTTGTTTTTTTATTTTTAACTTGATTTTCATGAATAATTCAGTTCCTGGTAGAGAAAATGAACCAATCAGAATCCTTTGGGGCATGGAGACAAGAGACTATTCAGCCCATTCTAGCCATGGGGTATTAGTAATATGTTACGGCAAATATGATAATAAATTTTTCCACATATGTAACAAAAATACGACTGCTGGCCAATTTCTTTTTTAAAATTGAGAAAGAATATTTGTGTGTGGACTTTTTTGATCAAGTAAAAGAAAACGATAAATACTTTCAGTTTTCTCCCGCTATCTACCCTTTGTTGGTCCCCATCAAATAATGGACAAGCTCAATCTTTTCCGTTACGGTTCCTTTTATTCAATTGGTTAAGCGCACTGAACTGTTAAAGTTCAGTGTGGTTTAAACGAGTTATACTAACGAGTTATACTGCCGTATTTGTTAAGGTTGTTGAATGATTCATTACCTCTTGGTCGTCTTGAATACATGAATATTTATTACGTTGACGGGAGCGAAAAGGCGGCGTGCAGCAAGCTGCATGCGTGTGTCGGCTTCTAGCAATCAGAGACCATGCATGCATTTCGAAGATCAACAGAGCTAAGAGTAGAGCAGCAAAGAAAAAACCTAGCATGCCGCATTGATGAAAGGCTAACTCTTCCCCTTTGCATGCTTCTTAACTCTACTTAACTATCCTTACAAGCGATCACATTGCAAGACACAGCTCAATCTAGAACTAACCTCCCAGGTTGATGGGTTATAACATCCTAATCCTTCTCTCACAAACTCTCCCGTATACGGCCCAAATTCCTCTCCTTCTTCAAAGTCCTTTGTAGAGATCACACCACAGATCTTGCTCTTCTCGTCCGACATCTCGATAAACGTCAAACCTGCAGGAAGACTTGATGACTCTGCCCTTACACCCTCCGACTTCCAGGTCTCATCGAACAAAGGTTCCGTTTGGCAGCACTTGGTGAATGTTGGAGCGTATTCCTTGGGTCTCTGGGAGTGATGGACCTGGGGTTCAACTATCTGAACCATCGGCTGTGGATGACTGTCTCTCTTTGTCCTGGTCCGTGGAGCACCCTTCTTCTTGCTGCTACCTGTACTTGGTGCGACAGTGTTCACGTTACCGATGGCAAGGTTGCGATGTGGTGGAGTTGCCCGAATGGTGACTTGGGCTGCAGCAACGCCGTGTTGCGTAGAGTTGGAGAGATCCTCGATGTGGTAGCTGGGATCCGGAGTGGAGTTGAGAGTTGTGGGTTGTTGTAGAGGTGGTGGAGTTGCTACAGTGGTGGATAATGATGTAGGCACCTGCTGGAGTTGTACAGCGTTGTTGGAGAGATCTGCTCTGTAATGGAGTGGTGTGGTATTCACTGTAATGGGAAAAAATACTGGACTGCCACTTTGCTATTTATCAGAACACTTCTTTAAGACATTTGGTGAATATCATTATGTTTCTTTCATTATATAATTTCCTTTACCATGTTAAAAAAAAATTTATTTAGATCTACTAATGGAAGACCATTTTCGTTTTGGGACAGATGAATTAATAAATTCAAAGTCAGATGCAATTCTACAAATCTTGGAAACCTACAGACCTAAATAAAACACTCATGTCTAAAATTTGCCATGTCCAAGGACATAAGCCCTGAAATGAGATTATTAAAAATAATATCAAAAATACATCCATAGTGGTGACATTGTCACGGTCTGTGTACTGAAATACCAGGGTATTGTGCCATAACCATTTTATCACACCTGAGCATGGACAATTTGCTTGATGAAATTGCTTAGAGCATACAAGTATAAACACCAAGCAAGGATTTAGGTCAAGAGACAGAGGACATTATTTACCAATTCCAAAATCATTACCTTGCATAGCCGCTGTTAAGACGTGTTCAAAGTCATGTCCTCTCTGACTAGGAATCTCCCTGCTGCTAATGCTATTAGCCCCTGATGTTGTGGGTAACCTAGCTGGGTGCAATCCCTCTGGTCCAGGGGCCTGGCCTGGGATAGAGCCTGCTACAGAGCCTGAGGCTTGCAGAGAATTGATGTATGGAGCAAACCTGAACAGACAGACACAGAAAATTTTGCTGTTTTTACTTGTACACAAGCACTGCTTTTTAGTGGGTCCCCCACATTCCCTCAGAAATTAAGAATCTCTATTAATTAAGAATCTCTATTACTAATCATTCATTACAATAAGTGTACAGTGTACTTCTACACTTATCAAGGTAAATTGAATTTGTACATATACATGTATTTTTCATATTTTCTGTAACAATATCTGTAATGCCATTGTCATTGTCTTTTCTTTCTGTTGGAAATGAAATAAATAAATACATGTAAATACACTAAAGGAAAAAAGAAACTTATAAAAGTTCAAGAGATCACCAAATTAAATTCTCTGCATGGAAATGTACCAAATTTGGATATAATGTTGATTCAATGCATGGCTTTAAATGACAGTCAATAACAAAAAGTTTTCTTCAATGCCACAAAAGAAATGTGCACTGAAGCAAAGGACTCTCTAATCCCCAAGTCACAAAGACAAACTGCAGCCTTGTACACCATATGCATGTCAATGAATGAAACAAAAGAATTTCAAAAGGGATTTGCACCCCTCGAGCAAGAGGATATTGATGTTCTGCCATGGTGCGCCCGTTCACCAGACCTTTCCCCAATTGAACATCTCTGGGAAGAGCTTGGTCGTGTGTCAAGGCGTGACAATCAACCCATCAATAGGGAGACGCTCATTGCAGCACTGCAAGAGGAATGGAACAATGTTCCCCAGGCTACCATCGCGAATCTGATCGGAAGCATGCGAAGACGGTGTACAGCTTGCCAGCAAGCTAGAGGTGGACATACTGGCTATTAATCTGTTTGGATATGAACTTGCAAATCCCTTTTGAAATTCTTTTGTTTCATTCATTGACATGCATATGGTGTACAAGGCTGCAGTTTGTCTTTGTGACTTGGGGATTAGAGAGTCCTTTGCTTCAGTGCACATTTCTTTTGTGGCATTGAAGAAAACTTTTTGTTATTGACTGTCATTTAAAGCCATGCATTGAATCAACATTATATCCAAATTTGGTACATTTCCATGCAGAGAATTTAATTTGGTGATCTCTTGAACTTTTATAAGTTTCTTTTTTCCTTTAGTGTACAAATACATTGTACATTTAGAAGTTTAAATAATTCTGCTTGGGTATCACATACAAAGCATGGCACACCACAAAGAATTGGATAACAATCTACTGGGTTGTTAACCCGTTAACTACTGAATGTCTTTATTCCCATACGCTTCCTGCTGGTGCTAGTAATGTACATACTAACCCGAGTCCAGATTTTAATTTGGTGATCTCTTGAACTTTTATAAGTTTCTTTTTTCCTTTAGTGTACAAATACATTGTACATTTAGAAGTTTAAATAATTCTGCTTGGGTATCACATACAAAGCATGGCACACCACAAAGAATTGGATAACAATCTACTGGGTTGTTAACCCGTTAACTACTGAATGTCTTTATTCCCATACGCTTCCTGCTGGTGCTAGTAATGTACATACTAACCCGAGTCCAGGGTAACCTGCCTGTATAGCATGGTGTTGTAGAGGGTACTGCTGGTGCTGGTAATGTATACTAACCCGAGTCCAGGGTACCCTGCCTGTATAGCATGGTGTGCTAGAGGGTACTGCTGGTGCTGGTAATGTATACTAACCTGAGTCCAGGGTACCCTGCCTGTATAGGATGGTGTACTGCTGGGTACTGCTGGTGCTGGTAATGTAACCTGAGTCCAGGGTACCCTGCCTGTATAGCATGGTGTGCTAGAGGGTACTGCTGGTGCTGGTAATGTATACTAACCTGAGTCCAGGGTACCCTGCCTGTATAGGATGGTGTGCTAGAGGGTACTGCTGGTGCTGGTAATGTATACTAACCCGAGTCCTGGGTACCCTGCCTGTATAGCATGGTGTGCTAGAGGGTACTGCTGGTGCTCGTAATGTATACTAACCTGAGTCCAGGGTACCCTGCCTGTATAGCATGGTGTACTGGAGGGTACTGCTGGTGCTCGTAATGTATACTAACCCGAGTCCTGGGTACCCTGCCTGTATAGCATGGTGTGCTAGAGGGTACTGCTGGTGCTTGTAATGTATACTAACCCGAGTCCTGGGTACCCTGCCTGTATAGCATGGTGTGCTAGAGGGTACTGCTGGTGCTGGTAATGTATACTAACCCGAGTCCTGGGTACCCTGCCTGTATAGCATGGTGTGCTAGAGGGTACTGCTGGTGCTGGTAATGTATACTAACCTGAGTCCAGGGTACCCTGCCTGTATAGCATGGTGTGCTGGTGGGTACTGCTGGTGCTGGTAATGTATACTAACCTGAGTCCAGGGTACCCTGCCTGTATAGCATGGTGTGCTGGTGGGTACTGCTGGTGCTGGTAATGTATACTAACCTGAGTCCAGGGTACCCTGCCTGTATAGGATGGTGTACTGGTGGGTACTGCTGGTGCTGGTAATGTATACTAACCCGAGTCCTGGGTACCCTGCCTGTATAGCATGGTGTGCTAGAGGGTACTGCTGGTGCTGGTAATGTATACTAACCTGAGTCCAGGGTACCCTGCCTGTATAGCATGGTGTGCTAGAGGGTACTGCTGGTGCTGGTAATGTATACTAACCTGAGTCCAGGGTACCCTGCCTGTATAGCATGGTGTGCTAGAGGGTACTGCTGGTGCTGGTAATGTATACTAACCCGAGTCCAGGGTACCCTGCCTGTATAGGATGGTGTACTGGTGGGTACTGCTGGTGCTGGTAATGTATACTAACCTGAGTCCAGGGTACCCTGCCTGTATAGCATGGTGTGCTGGTGGGTACTGCTGGTGCTGGTAATGTATACTAACCTGAGTCCAGGGTACCCTGCCTGTATAGCATGGTGTGCTGGTGGGTACTGCTGGTGCTGGTAATGTAGTGGATGTTGGTTCTGAGGATGCCCTTGGCCAATCTCTGGGTTGGAGCGGGTCTCCTGCCGGTCATGAAGATAATTGTACTCCATGATCCCAGTTCAGTCCATGGATATTCTGTATTTTTTTTCAGAGAAAATAAATAAAATAACTGTACCATGGTAGGAGGGAGGGGGAGGGGGGGGGGGGGGGGGGATGTGTGTCTGAACACTTAACAAAAATTAAGATGTTGCATTTACCGTTGAATTTTATAAAGAATGCATCAAGTGACATTAGATTCTTTCAATATTTGCCATTTAACGTTAGTCGTTAGAATATTGTCAACATAACTTTTGAATGTTTAATGAAATATTGAAGGATAAGGAGGGGTTTGATTTTGTTTGCAAATTGTCTGCCTGGATAACTAACCTGTCCGGACACTCAACATGATGGTATAGTAGTTAGTGCTATTAATCTTAAAAATGTGATGTGATGGGCTGGAAGAGGAAAAGTTTAGCAAACTCTGAGGGTGGTTTGCACGATTCATCGTAGACCCTGAGGCTACATGGAAATGGATGGATCTTACCCACTGATTTATTTTTTTTCACTTGTCTTGGCTTGATGTTCAATGTCATAAACCTCTGTGGCTAGTTTTGCCATGCCCATCACCATAGCCATAGCCCACTTACATGTATACATACATACATACAGGCTTATCTGAAGATAACCTTGTACTCCACAATAGCTTTTATGGTTGAATAGGCTTTGATAGGTTTTGTGTGTATTAGCAAGCTATGGTCCATTCTAGATCATTCTTATGTAACGGTTGATTTTTGCAGTATTTTTTATACTTTGCTGTTGTTGTTTTTTTCCAGAGCCTTTTACGGATGTTATTTTATTTTTAAAAAAAAAAGGTTCTATACCACTGAAAAGTAGTTTGTTTCTTGCCTTGAGAAAAATTATGAATAAGTACTTTCCAAATCAAATTTTCAAAGACACAGAAATGTTTTCATTTCTAACATTGGCTATACAGTTGATTTTCATATGTTACTTGAAAAATCAAATATCTCTTGCAAATTTTCTTATTTAAAAATGATATTAAAGGGATAGTCCACCATGATTACAAGTTTGTTTTGAAATAAGCAGAAAAATTAAACAAACAGATCAGTGAAGGTTTGAGCAAAATCCGATAAGAAATAAAATTTTGAATTTTTGAAGTTGTAATCAATCAGACACAAATTGGCAACTCTGTGACGTATCTTGCGAGCTCCTCTCCCATTTGCTCAGTGCAGAAAATTTCATAAATTGTCATATTCTTATTTTTTGACGTAGGAATAGATTTGGTTCACGCAGGTTTGTGTAAAAACATATGAGCAATGATTATATCTAAGTTGCATGTATGATTGAAGATTTCCTTTAGAGAAAGCAGGGCAAATGAGAGAATGTGATTTTGGTATTAAAAAAGAAAAAAAAAGAAGGAAGCTTGTGTAAAGTTAACTTTTGCAGTATGTATTTTACTTTGCTGTTTTACATTTTCCTTTCCATACTTCTTTGTTTACATTTGAACTTATGACCTTCATTTCCTCTCTCCACTTTCACATGTCACTGCCACAGCCACACCTGGTTTCTCCCATTCAATTCCATCTCACATACCTCCTTTTACATACCAACTCCACTCCACATGTTTCTATTGTTACATTCTCATTCATATTCAGAACATCTCATGACCGTCCTTCCATGTTGATTATTGGTTCTTGCTTCTCTCTGGGTTCGTCCTTTTCTGTTGACAATAGACCCGTTTACTAATTTACTGCACTTCATGCATGTTTCTCTCCAGAATCCTTAGTTACCAACTATTTGGTGCACCTGCTATTTTTGTTTTAAGGCCCATGTCAGTCAAATTTGACTATTTAAGCTATCTATAATGCCATCTCTATCAATGGAATCCATTTTGCATACATTAGTGGTTGCTATGTCGGGCAAGCCTCTGGCAAGCTTTCGAGTCGTTCAAAAAGTATGCGTAAAATTAGTAAACAGAGGTGGTATTCTGAGATTTATTTTATCTTGATTTTAGTAAAAAGATTTTAATTGTCATAACTTTTAAAATGCAACATTTCATTGGTGTTTGTGCAAATGAATTCCGTATAGGCCTACATGGCCACTTTTGCGCAGTCATTAACCAATGCATGTGAGAGGCATAGATATGGGCTTGTCATGCAGTCAGCCTCGATTTTGGGTGAATTTCTTCTAATTTATTCACGTGCGCACATGATGATCGTTTTGACCATCGATAGTACATGCATAATATAGCCACGTACGCTGCGGGAAGAATATGTCCACATATTTTTTTCAGCAGATGATATGGACTATTTAGCCCTCATTTTTCACTATTTATGAGATTTTCAATTTCAGGTAAGTTTTGAGCCATCTGTGTGATAATTGGAATATTAAGCATTATTTTAAGGCATGATTTGTGACTGACTTGTGAGTGCTGTTTTTATTTTTTTGTGGGAGTGCCTATATTAAAAGGCCAACCAATTGTTCAAATTAACAAGTCAGGCCCAACAGTCACATACAAATTTTCACATTTTCACATACCAATTCCTCTCGATTCTTGATTATTTGATGTCAAAAATGTCCATTTTAAGCAAGAAATATCTATCGGCAAAGTCATCGGTGTCCTTAATAATACTATTACTGACTAGCCATGATAGCTGAGCGGCGAACGCTCAGTACACAGCACAGCTGCAGTGAATACCTTATTGTCATAAGGAAATGGGTGACTTTGTTTTGCCGATATTTCTTGCTTAAAGTTAAAATTGACATTTTTTACATCAAATAATCAAGAACCGAGAGGAATTGGTATGTGAAAATGTGTATCATTGTGATTTTGTATGTGACTGTTGCCTTGGGCTTGGCATTGGGTCTGACTGTTGTTAATTTGAACAATAAGCCACTTCGGGGATGCAATCTGAGCATGAGCAGATAAAGGTCATCTGTACAAAATTCTAAAACCCACTGACACTAATATTCGATATGTGCTCATGAATGTCATGTAATCATTATTCAATTATGCACTAATGGTGCATTCCATGATATCCAGGTGGAAGTATTCTTTTTAGAGGGGGAAACAAAAGCCATTCATGAGGCACCTCTATCACTCCCAAAGTGATTTTTCTGAAGTGCACATAAAGGGACCCTCCAATCCCTCCATGTGTAAAATATCTGTGGATATTTGGGGTCATTTGTACCATGCGCTAACCCCGAACTGGCTTAGTGGTTGGCCAACAAAATCCGGCCCCTATTTTGTGGGTTTGCCTAACATTTTACCCTACTTTGATTATTGTGACAAATACGGCACGGTGATTAATCATATTCATAAACACAGCTAGCCCCCATCATTGCCCGTCATGCCCGTGGATATGTCCACGGGCTTCTTCTGCTAGGCCCTAGTCGCTAGTCGCAGTATGAGTATGACTATGTCATGGGCTCGCTGGATGGGGCCTGCATGCACGATTGGTACGGCAGTCATTCATTGTTCAGAATTCGGCTTGTCGAGGCGGACACAATCGGAGTCTAAAAACAATTAAAGTCACAATTACTTCGACCTATATTGATTCTGAATTACAAGATATATTACGTGTCATAGGCTAATTAAATTCTGTAACTCCGTATGAATTCGCATCTCTCCAAAATGAAATAACTTATGGAATTTACTCACCTCTGCCTCAGCATGCAAGAACCATGGCCATTAAACTAGCTAGCAATACAGTACAAATTGTCAGTGCTATCTAAAAAGTTACCAAGGCTACGTGTAGCCAAAATACGTCCCGACTCTGGCCTGGCTCACTGCTAAAACATTTCTGGTGTCGAATATTTAGGAAAAAAAATCACTCTTAAATCTTTTTTCTTCATGTTTATGTGTATTGTCTTTTTTTGTTGTTGATCACATAGCGTAATCGTCATTTCTGTATGACTGATCATTTTGAGGATTGCCTGAACTAGGAACATATTTTCCCTTTCAATTCTTCTGAAATTGGTTTTACATCTGTAACTTTATGTGAATACACTGAGACAGGGGTGGATCCAGGATTTAGTACGGTACGAGGGGGGGGGGGGGGGGGGGGGGGGGACACAAATGCAGGTTTGTCAACTTTTGGAAAAGGTAGACCCGTATTTTTTTGGTCTCTAAAAGTTGCTCAGGGGGGGAGGGGGCGACAAATTTTTTTTTTTGCCAGACCTCCAAAATTTGCTCATGGTCAAAATACATACTTTTCTTCCAAAGGGGGGGGGGGGGGGCACAGGCCAGAAGTGCCCCTCCCCTCCCCCCCCCCCCCCCCCGGATCTGCCAATGCACTGAGCCTTCTCGATACCAGATACATTTTTTGTTTCATTTTCTTTTCACCCTGTAGATTATACCTCCCCAACCAGACCCCCCCCCTCTCTCTCTCTCTCTCTCTCTCTCTCCACTTACACTTTCTCTTTGGCACATTTTCCTTTCTTTCTTGCTCTGTATCTCTACTGCAAGACAGTTGCAACTTCCAAATTTTAAAACGGTAAGCACTATATAGGCACCAATCCTGCAGCTGAGCTCATGAATATTCATATCAGAAACCCCTTTTTGAAGACTTTGAAAGATACTACAAGTTTCGGACTTGTATTTTCTTACTCAGTCACCTTATTTTTAAATCAGCAAAAGAAAATTTCCTAATATAAACCTCTGCCGAGGTTCGAACTCGTGGTCCTTTCACCAAGAGAGGACTGGATTAACCGATTGCGCCACACAGAACAGCTGCTCGATGCCCTTGCTCGTGTTATTATATCGCTACAATTCGTTTTCATGAATATTCATGCCGACTAGTTTTGACGGAATAAACCGTATTATGAGCAATTTGACGCGATATGAATATTCATGAGCTCAGCTGCAGGATTGGTGCCTATATAGTGCTTACCTTTTAAAACGACCCAGGGTAAATTTTCAATGTTATTCGTAGGTAGCAATTGTTGGAATAAACTTCCTTGTGTATGTATAAGACTGGAAAATACAATAACTGGTTTTCGCAATACTGTAATGCAGTTGTTGAAAGATAATTTAATCAAATATTAAATTTTACCACCCACCTTAAGAAATTAGCACTTATTCAGCATTAGATTAATGGAATTTTAGTTAGCTTTGTAGTTCAGTGTTTTTGTATTGATACCTTTATAATGTGATAAGTATTGTTAAAGGCCAAGTCCACCCTAATAACAAGATGACTGGAATAAATACAGTAAATTTAAACAAGCATAACAGTGAAAATTTTATTGAAATCGGATGTAAAATAAGAAAGTTATGGCATTTTGAAGTTATGCATTATTTCATGACAGTGATATGCATAACATGGGCGGTATGCAAATGATGAACCGATGATGTCATGCACTCACTTTGCCTTATGTATTTTATTATATGAAATATCATATATTTCATTTTTTTGCTTCAATAATGTAAAACATGGTTTGACTCCATATGGAACATGTAAAATCATCATTATTGTAACTTATTTTCATACAAGGAAGGGATTCTTTATTATTACATCTATAAAAATTGAAATATTTGAAATTTCATATAATAAAATACATAAGGAAAAGTGAGTGTGTGACATCATCGGTTCACTCATTTGCATACCGCCCATGCTATGCATATCACTGTTTCATGAAATAATACAAAACTTCAAAATGCCATAACTTTCTTATTTTACATCAGATTTCAGTGAAATTTTTACTGTTATGCTTGTTTAATTTTACTCTGTTTATTCAAATCAACTTGATATTGAGGTGGACTTGGCCTTTAAAATTACTGTAGTTTAAATCATATGCTTATATAGTGAATGACAACTTGCATAAGCAAATCTAATACCTGGGGCCGGGCCTGATTAAGGGGCTTTCAGATATCCACTCTGGGGCCCATACGGCGACATTTTGGCCAATTTTGTACGGTGCCCGGCCGGCTCTCTTATGGTTCCCACGGGCTCCGGGACATTTTTCACCAGCCGTACGGGTGCCGCAGTGCTGAGCTGGCTGCTCCCAAATCTCCCGGCATTTCATCTGACCGTTAGGCCGTAGAAAGCCCATAGAAGCCTGTGGTGCCACTCTAGGGGTCCCGTGCGGGCTTTGGCCGGTGGCCGGGAGGTCTCGATTTTTATTCTGCCAATTCTCGTGAGGGTGCTGCACATCTATTCTGTGGGCCCCTCACAGGCCCCTCAAGGGTCCCGGGCGATATGTAGCCTACAACACAGGGTGAGCCTGCATGCCGTCCGGGGTCCGTTTGATGAAAAAATTGCCCGTGAGGCCCCCTCACGGCGGCATCGAATCCACCAGTCTTCCTTTTTCTTTTTGGACCCATGGCTTGAGACTTTTGTACAATTCGTGACCTCGTGTAGAAAGACCTCTCAATGTACAACGAGCTATGCCGGAGGCGCGGACGTCGGAGGACGCAAACCTGCACCGCACGGCACCCTTACGGTTTGTTGACGGGCGCCTTGCGATTACACTTCACCAATTTTCATCGGCTACGCACGGGCACCGTGGAATATGTGACCACACACGTAAAAATGAAAACCGTAAGGGACTCGTACGGTCGCTAAAATCCACGTCAAGACGCTGGGTGGGGAAAATCATACAGGGCCCGGTGGAATTGTGATCTAGGCTTAAGCACTTGTGCTATTTTCTGGTTCCATGATCCTTTTTTTTTTTTTACCATGATCTTTACGACCGACTGTCCACACTGTTTTTGAATGCCCCCGCTATCCGGTGGCAATCATGGCTCAAGTGGTTTCGGCTGTGCGTTAGGTCACCATGCATAGTTCTTTGCCACCACATTTCGCGGATGCGCACTTGTGATGAAAACAGGTGTGCGAGCCCAAGGTCGCTCTCCCCTCAGGATTTTGTCCCCGTACCCATCAAGTTTGGGGGGAGCACCGGCAGAAATCCCGAGAAGCGTCCACACTATGGGTTTGATGGGGAAAGTCCCCATAATCAGGACTTTCCCCGATAATCGGGACCTACATGTAGTCTGAACGGCGCGCTTGTTTAGCCAAGAAGTTACTCAAACCGAGCCTGCTGGAACTCCAGGGCCATGCTTCATAAACCTATTATCAATAACAAAATTATAATAACTGTTTTAAGCTACCCAAATTGTTGCATTTTGATTGGCTGTGAGCCAATTTGTTACAGAAGTGTAGTAGCTGTTAGTGATACCATGTTCTGTGAAACAGGGCTAGTCTATAATAACTCGGTTAATATCTCTCCGTCCTGTCTTTCCATCTTCCTCATTTTTACAATAGATATTTCTGCCCTTTTTGACGTACTCTCTACCAATCACCCTCGCCCTGAAAAAAAGGGGGTAAAACATGTGCATTAAAACAATACAAAACTCAACAGATGACATAATAGACACAAAATCCTTTGTGTGACTGTTCCACAGACAACTACTAACATGATTTTATTTTGCACAAATAAGTAGCAACAGAAAAAAGAACATTATAAGACTTAAAAAGAGAAACTAGGCAAGCTAAAAATCATTCCGGCAAGGTCTCTCCACATCAAGGTGACTACAAAAATATCATGGAAAATTATTCTAACAATTATTTTATTTTGATTTTGGTGAAATGATCATAATTGTCCTGACAAATGTCATATTGTGACTTTCCAATTGTGTTTAATAGCGCAGATGTTATCTACACAGCTAGCTGAGAGCTAGAGAGTTGCGCCTGATTGGCAGTCATTTCATGAAGCCTCCAATGGTTCCCTTCCATAGAGGTTCTATGAGGGGAGGAACTATTCAGAGCTCCATGACTTAACCTATGACCTTGCTCATATATATATATATATATAGGTGTGTGTGTGTGTGTATATACCATGTCACAACTATCTCTCTAAAAAGGCTATGGTCATCTGTATATGCAGCCACCCACGCCAAGTCATTAACCAAAAGATGCGCCCTAAGAACAGATTTGTTATAATTAAAATAATTTCACTAAAACCAAGACAGAATAACTCTCAGAATATAATACCACCAATGGAAAATCGTTTCTTTCAATAAACACAAAAGACCATTAAATGTGACAAAACATGGAAGCGACGTACAATATGGAAGTTTTATCACTAGTATGTTAACACAATATTTATCTAATCGGGAAGAAAATCGGCAATGGCCCATATACTGCGAAATTTCAAACCTGCCCCTGGGTCTAAAATGGAGTTTTAACAAAGGGAGTTAGACCAGGGTCTAAGCAGGGAGGTCTCTCTTCCACCTCCCTGGTCTAAGCTAACCTTTCTTTAAACAGGAATTTAGACCGAGCGTTGGGTTTAAATGAATTTGCCAACGAGATTTTTTTGTCTTCTAGCAGTAATTATGTCCTACTGCATTTCACTTCATACACAAATCAAACCTAACCAAGCATCATACACATAATGAAAGTCCTATCAATTATATTGATACTACTTACAGAATTGCTACGCTTTTTTTTTTTTTGGTCAGGCAGCTATTGATGAAGAGTTTTTCATTATTTGTTTACTTCTATTTTTTTTTTGCAGTAATTGAGCCCGACTGCAGTGTACTTTCATACATAAAGCTGCCTGGACAAACATAGCTGACCTAGGCATAATACACTAACCATACAATACATATAATAAATGAAAATAAAGAATACATATGATAAGATTATCTTTAATATCATTATTATTGAGTATTTGGTGTCATATGCACCTGTGCCTGGGAATAGAAAAGTGAACTGAATTTATTATACTGTAACCCTCAGGTCTATGCTCCCGATATATATCTTGATTGGCGTACCACTACACCGGGTTGTCCCCTACTCTCTAATTTGAACTGTGTGTTCTCAAAGTGCAAAGGTGGTGACTCTCCTCGACATGGGGCCTCCATTTAACATCCTATCCGAGGGGTTTGAACCCACGATCTGTGGTTCGTCAGGCAGACGTTTTACCGACTGTGCCAACTCGCCTCCTTACAGATCCCGAAAAAACTCATACCTAATAGATAGAGTTAGCTGATAGAGTTAACTAGAATCTGAAAAAGGGTTCACATTTCCAAAGGTTTGTAATTCAGAAAAGTGATGTAGGGCTCTACTGGATTTTCAGAATTACGAACCTTCAGAATAACGAACTTTCGTGGTAATGCATCACATGTTCGAAATTATGAACCCTATTTCATTTTCAGAATTATGAACCTCCTGCTATGGGAAATTTGTGTTTCGGAATCAAGAACTTTCAGATAAACGAGTACCCGCATAGACAGTGACCAACTTTGTTTGTTTAAATCTTAAAAGAGGGGGAGGGGGGGCAGTCAACTAGTTTTGTTTTTCTATTTATATCCACCAATGTCACATGACTGAGGTACTTATCCTGGTTATTTTTTCACAGAAAGGAATCAGTACGTAAAGGAAACAGAACTTATTGTCTTCAGCACAAACCAAGTTACTTTAACTTGTCAGAATATACGTAGCTTGAACAGAATGCCTACAGTACATGGTGCAAACATTTACTGTGCTTTAAATATCTACATGATTTACATTATACCCTACAAAATGTTACCTTCAAACATTCCAATTTTCAAAACTACACTGGGGAAAAGAAAGCTACTGGGTTTGCATAGAACTGGGGAAAAACTGGCCTTGTTAAGAAGAATGAAAAGTCAACACTTCCTATATTTACATTGACAATATTACATTAACAATATACAAACGATCAATTGAACATCAAATATATACTACAAGTTATCACAAAATGCATTAACAAGAACAAAGAATTGACATACATGGAATTTTCCATCCTAAACATCTCATTTTATTCTTAATATTTCGAGCCTCCTAAAGTAATAAATCAATTTTACATTTTTTCAGCAATATTACATTTAAGAAAAGAATGAATGACTGGTACAGAGAACATGATCGCAAGGACTTTCAAAAAAGCAACTTTAGGCAATTTCGATAGTCTTGCACATCGCATTTTGAAATCTGCGAACTGTACAATAAAATATTACATAATCAAAACAATGGGGTATTGCATTTGGCTCGAGTTGATTCCTTATGTATACAGGCAGCACTATGTGACTATTACTATCTTTGGTTAACGCTATTAACATGAGAACAATGCTATCTAGGAAAGGGTTTCATAAAACCTGTTATACATAACAATGAAAAAACAGTCTTTATAATTTCCGATTAAAACTTTGGATTACTAATTGCCATCTACAAGAATGGACACAAATTATTCATTTCTTCGAGGAGCACCTACGCATGTTTCTCTGTATCCCTATCAAGACAAGGCCTTGCATCTAAATACTGAAAACAGCGACGCGGGATGGTGCGTAAGAACGCGGGAAAGATGCTATAGAGGCAGAACCAAAATATTAGGATGTAGAATTAGCATGAACATTTTTTAAGCAAACTATGATGTTTAAGATGCACAGACAAAACTAGCAATTTCTATCTTTGCGTCCTTACGCGCCGTTGCGCTTTGTTAAGCTACATAATGCCCTTCGCATCAAATTTGGTGACTTGACATCAGCGATATTTGCTCTGGACAGTCTTTATTTCTTCAAACAGATATGGTTGCGGTTAGGGTTGCAATCAAGTGTTAGGTTTATGGTTGCGGTTAGGGTTGCAATCAAGTGTTAGGTTTATGGTTGCGGTTAGGGTTGCAATCAAGTGTGAGGGCTGCAATCAAGTGTTAGGGTTGCAATCAAGTGTTAGGTTTATGGTTGCGGTTAGGTTTATGGTTGCGGTTAGGGTTGCAATCAAGTGTAAGGTTTATGGTTAGGGTTAGGTATAGTGGTTGGTACCATGATGGAGCTGGAAATTGGTTAGCATTGGAAATCGACCGCACAGGAAGTGACGTAGAACTGTCAACTTATGCTCTATGAGTCTATGCATAATACATGATTATTCATCACTCAAATTCCGAACGGCTACGCAGCTGGTATTACTAGGAGATGCTAGTCTTTCTTACTTTCTATTTCTCTTCTTAGATTCGAGGCCTTGTCACAGAGCGACACCCCTACCTGAGGTGACAATCAGAGAAATATTTACAAGATGATTCCATCAAATAAAACCACCATATGTACATGCTGGTATAGCTTCTACATATATCTCTACATGGGTGGGAATGCTTCTTCAATGTACATGTCCATTTATAATACATCTCATACAAGTTGTCCCAAGGAAAAGATGAAAGGTCGACATAAAATCCGTCACATTACAGTCATTTCTATCAATCAACCAAAGTCTTAGTAGAAAAGGAAAGATCTTTCCAGGCTAAATTGCAATTGAGTTGTACATGTAGCTAAAAATAAATTACATATTAATAAAACAACTGTTTCTGTTGTCACTGATGCAGCAAATTATACTGTGACATTCTTATCAGTCGAAAACAAATTATCTTCTAATTCCCATAGGCTTGATGGGAGCATTTCATCAAGCGTTTTATCAGTGATTTTTACTGACAACTGTTATAAGCTACTGAAATCCTTGCATCTGATTGGCTGAGATCAAATATGTCAGTAAAAAGACGTTTCATCAAACGTTTTGTCAGTGATATTTTACTGACAACTGTTCTAAGCTACTGAAATCCTTGCATCTGATTACCGGAGATCAAATTTGTCAGTAAAAAGACGTTTCATCAAGCGTTTTATCAGTGATATTTTACAGACAACTGTTATAAGCTACTGAAATTCTTGCATCTGATTAGCGGAGATCAAATTTGTCAGTAAAAATAAGTTTCATCAAGCGTTTTGTCAGTGACTTTTACCAACAACTGTTATAAGCTACTGAAATCCTTGCATCTGATTGGCGGAGATCAAATTTGTCAGTAAAACTCACTGACAAAACGCTTCATGAAACGCTCCCCCGGTTCCAATAGGCGATGGGTTACTAAGTTTGTTTTGAAATCCAATCATATGGGCAGTGAATATTGACACACAACACCACACGTATCCAGGGGGGGGGGGGGGCGCAAAAAGCGCGCCCCCCTATTGGCCGTCGTAAAAAAAAAATATAGCACTATATAGCACTATTTTGCATCTCAGCCCTTCTTCAAAAGCAAAAATTTCTCCCCCATGAGGGCGATCAATAATTCCTGGCGCCCGCCCCCCCTATTGGGATATCCTGGATACGCCGCTGACACCATACCACCTTTATCTACATCAAAGGGCAATCCAACCTTGGACATAACTTGATTCATGCCAAAGCAGAAAAATCAGGGAAGCACATTGATGATAGTTTGAACAAAATCGGACAAGCAGTAAGAAATTTATGATGTTTTATGTATAGTTGTATACATATGGGAATTTCAAATAACAATGTGCTACATGTATCTATAAAATATTTTGTGTACTGCCCTCTATACAAAGGTTGCATTGTCCTAAACCACTGTTTGGATATCGGTTATGATTGTGTTTTTCACAGGTTTTTGTTGAATTAGGCAAATAATACCAAACACAGAAACTGACACATTAGGGCGTAATAGTCTGAAAAACATTACCAGTTCTACTCATTTATGATTTGCAAGATATTACCACACTTTTACAACTTTACATGATATACACTCCTTCCAATCTCCTCTTGATTTTTATGAATACAAGACAGTTAAAGTTGATATATTATACATAAAAAATACACTCAACATTTACAAAACAAACTACCATGTATGTACAAAATGCCCAGGATTATTACATGTACTTCTAAAAAAAAAGGCTGTGGTGTTGGGTCAATATGACATAAAACTTTCACAAAACTTACAACTCACTACAAAAATATTTTATTGTTTTGGATTTCATTATTTTGCCTACTGTATATCATCTTCCACATGTATTAAGTTTAGAACTGCATGTACATAAACACTTCTAAAATATAACAATTTTGAAAATGTACTTGAATTATAAAAACTGAACAATATACACATAAGAAATTCACTTTCAAAAATGTATGTTGGAAAAAAACCACCTCATAAATTTGATCAACATGGATACCTTTAAATATAAATAAAAATGTTTAATTACATGTGTGTGATGATCTGCATAATTTTAATATGAAAGATGCCATAAAATACTATACAAAAGAAAATAACCTGATTTTGTGCAATGTAAATGATAACGGATGCTGAAATATTTTATGCCATTCTCAGGAATGATCTGAAGGTACAGTGTAGTAATTAATTACAATGTTCCAATAGTCCAATCGGGCAAATGTTTTAAAAGAAACCTCGATCACCCAGGGTACATGCAATAACTGATGTTTGTTCATTGGTGTATTCTGCTATTGTTTATTTCAAATCATTTTGAAGTAGTCATTCACGAAGTGCAACGCTGTTTTCACCTTTTGTTTAGACATGTTAGAAAATGAAATGTGTTTAACTCATTGATTCTTAGTATCAATGTATAACAATGCATTTAGCAGCATTTCACTTTTGACTTCGCCCCGTATTCAGGTGTACTACACTATCATAATAATTTAATAGACAGGCTTTTCAATGAAATTCATGATAAAACAGTTAAAGGGATATATCAACAATAAACTTGAATCAAAATGCATCCCCCAACATGACATCATATTTTTTTAGATTTGTGAAAGTTTCATGAGATATAAATAAATAAGAGTTTCACTGAAATCTAAATTGTCTTCAAAAACAGCTTCTAGAACAGGTAACCCTAATATGCATTGGCAATATTTTGCATGATTATAGCAGGGCTCTAATTTCCCTAATGAAAGACTTCTAAACAAATGTTGCTCATTTGAGCAATAGGGGGCAATGAGACTGTAGACCCCTTTCCAATAGAGTTTATAATCATAAGGGCTTTTTAGACTATGGAGTACAGACCATAGTTCCACATAATAAAAATGTTCATAATCATGATGGGGCGGTATACATTGTAACTTGCTAGACCCTCGTTCCATACATAACAAAAAATATATATGTAATCGTAATCAGGGGCTTTCATGATATGGAGTATTGACTCTAGACCTATACATAGGGGGGAAAAACAACTAAATTATTCATGGGCCTTCTGGACTAAATATAACATGCATTATAACAAATTTAGTATTTGTGATAATGCGGGGCCTTCAGGGCCAAGGAGTACAGCCACTAGTCCCATACATAACAAAGAATGTTTGTAATCATGAAGGACCTGCAAGATGATGGACCCCAGTCCCATACATAACAAAGAATGTTTGTAATCATAAAGGGCCTGCAAGATGATGGACCCCAGTCCCATACAAATTCAAAAATGTTTGTAATTATCCAGGACTTCACCTCTTTCTTTCTATCACTTTTTCTCTCTCACAGGGGAAACTCCTCATGTGGGGCCATCTGGGTTGCTGGGTGGGTAATGGAAGGATCTGATAGATAGAGCGAACAAATAAAAATAAAAATAAATACTTCAGGTTTTTTTCATAAATAAATGGAAAGGAATTCAAACATAACCAAAGGAGGTCTTTTTAAAAATGAAAGCGAAAAAAAATCTTTAAAAAATCTACAGCTACATGGTATGGTGACTTTGTAAAAAATAATACAAATCCACATGAAAATAAAGTGCTTTGTTGGCAGAGGAGCTTAAAGATTTTGTATGTAGAATTGTATGAACATAATGGCATACCCTAGAGATGGATTTTACTGTTCGACACCACTAGCTCTTTCCATTCTGATCTCAGGACCCGTAGACTTCTATCTCCAAAATAAGTCAAAGATATCGAGATCCTGAGATTTTAAGAACCCCCTTCGAATATATCGTGACAGTACAAAGCTGATCAATGTTAAATTTGATGTTTGAACAAATTTTACAAAAGGGATACACTTCCTTTATGTAAGATTCATGGTCAAAATAACAGAAATCCAAGCATTATATTTAAAGCAATGTATGTCAACCAATGTGGTAATACATGTACACGGTATACATGTACCTTTGTTGTTAGGGCAAGCTCTACGACTTTCAACTAATTTGGTCATCACTGTCAGCTCGGCATCAATAGTTGAAAAATAATCTCGCTTGATGGTGCATAACCCTTTAACTTTAGAATATTTTATGCACAAAATTAAACATTCTCATACATACAACTTGATCATTTTCTAGACAAGCCAATTTATCTTTTTTTCTTCTAAATTTACAAAATAAAATGTGGATTTTCATTACGTGGAACACCAATAATTTCTATCCCTTACAAAAACAACACTGTCAGCATGTTATACATACAGGTACATGCACACAGGTGATGATATCATTGTCATTTGAAAATAAATACATGTATCGACAACATTTCTTTTAAAGGGAAAATACATTACATCTAGTGTTGATTGATTTGTTTATGCACATGTAAAATCTACATTTAATCATGCTCAATGCTTATTGGCATCATATTCATATAACTCTAAAATCTCATACCTTATCATGAAACTATACGTGTGATAATGATACAGTAGAACACAATAAACTCCAAATATGTTGATATCCAGGTGAACATAACTATGTAAATATGCCACGACCAGTCTGAATAAGAATGCATGATTGTTCCATGGAACACAGAAAAGGGGTACTTTCTTTGCAGGACACTGTATTCATTTCAAAGAACTGCAATTATTGAGAATTGGGGGTACTTCTGCAACAAGATCTACAATATCCCAACATTAGTGGTGTCTTGAAATACACACTGATAATAATCCTCCTTTGAAAATAAATGCTGATATGGGGAGGGAGGATTCTTGGGTGAAAATATCCTAAATTTCTTCAAAATAGGGGGGTCAAGGGGGTCAATTCTCAGATCCTGGAATAGTCATGTCTTCCAGTTTCTACACAGAGAGTGCACAATGCACATCCTAGGTTTAAAAGCCTACACAGGGTACACATTTAATGCCCATATGTAGCATTTTGCATGCAACAAAAAGAAATCCTTTCAAATATAACCATAAACTTTACAGCTAACGTTTTGAACACATCACTGTCTACCTTTTGAATATGAGCTGTCTATGCATTCTCTTTGCTTCGTTATTCAGCTTGGTCCTAATAGCATCTTTGACCGCTCTAGCCGGTACGCCGGTCACTCGCTGGACATAATCTGTGATGGAGATCAAAGATAACTATGTCCAAATAATATGCATAATTAAAGTACACGTAAAAGCACAAGTTTTAGTTCGAGCGTAGCATTGATTTTCCCCAAAGGAAATTCTTCTTCCACTGGTTAATAAAACATATTATAATGACAGGATACAATATTAAATGTACGGGGAACTAGAAAAGTCCATTGCCGCGCAATGCGAATGTATCCCCCGTCAATGGCAGCAAATCGAAGGAGGGACAAAGAACCTCCCCTAATCTACAATGTGTGTAGATTAGAGTATAATATATCTCCATAGAAAATTCGAAAGAAATCTGTCAAGAAATGTGACCTCAGAGCGCACACAAGATATCCAATAAAATATGATCTCTGACCCTATGAAAGACGGAACACTGGAGGCAGCATCATCAAAAACTGTAGAGGTCTAGAGTAATCTATGATGGACCTCCATACAAAGTCTGAAAGAAATCAGTCTACAAATGTTGACAACCAAAATATGACATTTGATCCTATAAAAAGCGGAACACTGGGGGCAGCATCAGCAAACACTAAAGATGCATAGATTTCACTAAGACACACCTCCATATAAAATTTGAAAGAAATCCGTCAAGAAATGGGGAAGTTAGAGCGCACATAAGACATACATGTATAACCTTCGGCCCTATAAAGGACAGAACAATGACGGCAGCATCACCAAAAAGCAAAGATGTGTAGATTATACCAAGATACATCTCCATACTAAATTTGAAAGAAATCCATCAAGAAATGCCGCCTGCAGAGTGCATTCACGCCATCCCCTAAGTATGACCTTTGACCCTATAAAAGACGGGACTCTGGTGGCAGCATCACCAAAAACTATAGGTTTTTAGATTACACCAAGAGACACCTTCATGCAAAATTTGAACGAAATACGTTGAGAAATGTGACCGCCAGAGCGCACACAAGAGTGCACACAAGACATCTATCAAAATATGACCTTTGACCCTATAAAAGACGGAACACTGGAGGCAGCATCACCAAAATCTATAGGTTTTTAGATTATTTCAAGAGACACCTTCATGCAAAATTTGAACACAGTCCGTTGAGAATTGTAACCGCTAGGGCGCACACAATCTATCCCCAAAAATATGGCCTTTTACCCTATAAATAAAAGACAGAACACTGGGGGCAGCACCACCAGAAATTATAGGTGTCCAGGGGCGGAATTCTGAAAACTGTGTTATCTTTTGTGTTAAGGAAAATTGTGTTAATTGTCATAACAAATTGAAATTGCGCGCAATAAACACTAATCATTGGTGCTTGCGCAGATGTCTCTGTTAACTTTACGCGGGCACAGCCATCTTTACGCAATCATTAACTTGTCCTGATTTTGGTTTGTTATGACAATTAACATCGTTTTACTAACACAAAAGATAACACCGTTTTCAGAATACGGCCCCAGATTTTACCATATTACAAAGTTTGAAAGAAATCCGTCGAGAAATGTGACCGCTACAGCGCACAAAAGAATGTAACCCGGCGGCGGCGGCGGCAGCGGAACGCTGCTGAATCCAAAGTATCCTCCGGCATTCTGCCGGGGGATACAGTGAATGAGAAGCTTACAAATTATTTTCACCTTTCCCAGAACTCAATCATTTACTCAGGTGACACTACATTTCAATTAAAGTAATTTCAAGTTGGGATTGTTGGAACAGGAGCATTTTATAAACAAAATTTCCAAGAAAAGCCAAAACCTTGTCTGGGACTTACCAAGTATTGCTTCAACTTTCTCTGGATCTAGTCTGGTCTTGTTGGTCGGTAGCCCTGTGGTCCTAGAGATGGTGTTACTGGTCCCGCCGAGTGTGGATCTACTTAGGACCTTACGTGGGAAGAGACACATCAGCAGGTCAGAGGTCAACTTGCGGAAGTTGGTATGGTTGCAGCGGTCTAGGAGTCTCTTGTCTACCTTCACATTGTTACTTAGACTGATCTCAACCTATCAAAGGGGTATCAAAGGGGTATCAAAGGGGTATCAAAGGGGAAACAAAATTATTAATACCTTCAGAAACAAAACTTGCTCTTGATGACTTCAGAGCTTGCTACACTATGAACATGGCGAACAAAGAAGCGGACAAAATATACAGCTCCTCATTGTACCTTCCACAATTGCTCTGGTAGACAATAGGACATTTCATCATTGCTATTATATAAAAATATTTAGAACAGGTGTCACATGCATATTCACCTGTTCTACTTATTTTACATAATAGCAATGAAGGGATGTTCCTTTGTCTACCAGAACAATTGTGGATGGTACAATGAGGAGCTGTATATTTTGTCCACTTTCTTTATCATCGTGTTCATAGTGCTAGAGGCTTGTCCAACCTGGTAACAACTCATGATTGCAACATTTATTACATCCATTCAGATTG
This sequence comes from Heliocidaris erythrogramma, assembly GCA_025617745.1. Taxonomy (NCBI): domain Eukaryota; kingdom Metazoa; phylum Echinodermata; class Echinoidea; order Camarodonta; family Echinometridae; genus Heliocidaris; species Heliocidaris erythrogramma. The sequence continues at coordinate 10,039,926 of CM046854.1, read as the reverse complement.
TATCATACATTTACAGGATAACATGTTACACTAATAGCTCATCATCAATTGCACTTGGAAGAAACATCCATAAACCAGGGCCCACTTTCTTGAAACTGTCATAAGTCTAAGTTCTTTGATATCCCATGGAAACATGCGTTATAGAATTCCAAATGGAATGTCCACGAACGTAGACGGTTTTGAGAAACTGGCCAAGTGTTTATTAGGCTGGTCTCTTCACAGTGTCTCAGACTTTGGAGAGTACTCTAATGAATAAAGAGAAATCTTACCGAATCCTCAGTTTGTTTTCCTCCTGGGCGTACGGTTATCTTGCCCCTATCTCGTATCCTGACAGGTGCCAGACTACCAACCGTCATGTGAGAGACATGCTGGAGTATCGTCTGAGCAGCTGACTGTGGCACCGGATTGGACAGGCTCTGCTGCATCATGGCAAGCTGAGAGGGTGCCCCGGGAGGGACCATGGGTGGCTGACCTGTTAAACCCATTTGAATACTTGGTTCCAGGACGGGCAGTACTGGTGCGCGTGGAATATGCACCTGTAATGAGAATGGTAAATTTAAGGAAGAGATGACTTCCAAACAAACTTGAAACTTCACTTGTATAACTTTGAATGCACTATGCACTCGACCTCAGCAACTCACACACACTAAACCGTCTGCAAGAATCTCCACACCTGAAGGAGGCAGATTATCCTGAAGAAGAAGAATTATCAGTACATTTCCTCAATGAAAGGTGAAACTGCCTTTAAACCATGTGTCCAGAAGAGTACATTTTGCCTTATAATCATTTGCTCTGTCAACGTCCACTGCAAGGTTCATTTCCACAAAGACATAGGGAAAGGCTTAAGGTTGCAATAGAGCTTTAGGTTAGGTTTACAGAGCTGCCAACCTCTGGCCAAGCTTTTCCGTAGACGCCAAGCTGAAAAATCGTATTTTGGCGATGAAATCCATAATTTTTTGCAAGTCCCCAAATACCAAATTTTTAAACTGCAAGTCAACTGCCACCAAAATTGTATAAGTTAGATCTAAAAATGTCCTAAAATTACTCTTTATGACACCCCAAAAATTATCAATGGTAATAATATAATTATGTAGATCTAGAAACATAAAAAACCAGCTAAAAACTCACGTTCCCTATTCATCTTTTTCGATTCCACTACGGAGCAGCTCCACATACTGCCGCCTTACACCAAGCAGCAGCCGCGCCATGCCGCCCGCGGGCTAGGCTGGCCGGCTGCCTAACGCCTCGGTGTGTAAGAGCAGCCGCACCGCTAGCGCTTGAGCTCATAGCTAGCTTGAGCTAGAAGTTTGCGTGTGCGGTGAAAGTACGTTCGCAGTCTCCTTTCTGTATGCACTTTAGGTACGTACACAGTGCGGAGTTCCGGGAACAATGAAAATAATACAATATGAGTGTGAAAGTACGAGTGATAACAAATACATGTGCACAACGTATAATACGAATAGTGCATAATCAGATTTCTTCAAATCCGTAATTTTTGGGTGACATTCCGTACTTCCGTAATGATGGTTAATTTCCGTACCAATTACGGAAAATCCGTACTAGTTGGCAGCTCTGGGTTTAGGGTCGAAGTAAGAAATTTTTGTAGTGTAGAAATTTGACATCAGACCACTTGTCGCAGAGAGCGCTCCGTCTGTTTGGAGCCAGAAGAGCGTTAACTCATTTACTTTATCCCTAAAAGGGCCAGGGGTGGAATCCACCCCACTAGACGTTTCTCGCGATATGTACGCAACGCGCAAAAAACAGTCCCCGCGGCGTTTCATGACTCTTTCCTTTCGAATCTCACGCATCTTTTGAGATCAAATTCGCGATGTCCAGGCATGCGGTTACAAAGTTACTCAACATTTCGTATTTGCACGTCAGACCAAAAATTGCTCAAAAACGTGATTTCATGTATAATTTCAATACGAAATGTGTTTTCAGCCAAAATTTAGAAATCTATGAATATTTTTACATTTGCTGATTAAAATTAATTTATTTTATGCTGTTTATGTTCGCGAAAGTGTCCCTGACAAATTTCATCAAAAAACAATAAAAAACAAAAGGTAAAAGACACAAATAAATACATAAGAAATTTTAAACACAATAAAATACATAAGAAATCAATTTTGATACCAAAATTTTGCTAAGAATACTGGAAAGAGTGTCTAGACCAAAAATTAGCATTTTTTGAGCTTTATTTAATGATTTAGAGCAAAATTTTGATTTCGTGCATAAATTTGCATAATTAATTAATGTGAAATTTTTTTCGGAGCATTTAACTATACAGTTTTGTAGATTACGTTGTGGATGACAGACCACTTGTTGCAGGGAGCATGCCATCTGTTTGGAGCCAGAAGGGCGTTAACTCGTTTACTTTAACACAGAGTTAACGCCCTTCTGGCTCCAAACAGACGATGTGTTGTAGAACCTTACATGTACCTGTTGTTGTGACTGATGTGGCATCAGATCATGATCCATGGCTGCAGCAAGTTGTGGCAGGGAGACCTGTGAGAGGGGTACCTGTGGCAGCGATACCGCTTGAGACGACATGGAGGGCGTGGTGACCACCTGTCCACCAACCACGCCCATGTCTGATACCGGTATCTTAGCATGACTGGAAGAGGGTGGGGCGGAGGAGGGGTCGTCGTTGGCAAGGCTTTGGCATCGTGAGATAGTGATGGCTTGTGGGGAAGTGGATGTGGACGGTACAGCGCCCTCTTCAGGTGCGCTGTTATCAGTGGAGTTGCTAAGATGGTGTGAGGCTCCACCAGTGGTAGGTGCCCCTCGTAGAGTTGCAAGTAAATTAGGAAGAGCTGCAGACAAGAACAAATAATATGCTATTAATTGCAAAAACCCAATGTCTTCTTTATATTAAATCTATCTTAATCTACACATCATTCAGTGAAAAGGTTTCGTCATGTTTTCATTTCATTTTGTATACACACATTGCTTAAAAATTGGAACAAAAGGAATGAACACCACAGATGCTCAGATTATCTGCTTGTACAAGCAGAAATGCTACATGATTGCCTAATTTCTGTTTGGCTCATTGTCTTTTAGATTTCTACTGTCATATGCCTTTACTCAGAAAAGCACTCATTTCTTTGCATTTAATATTCAAATTCATTGCAGGTCCCTTTGGAAGCAAAGATTTCAAATTCCGTTGATTTCTCTCTTGGTTCCTTTGCTAAAGAAGGACAGAATTCCTCATTAAAGGAGAATTACGCTAAAAAATAAAGACGATAGTGTTCAAAGGTGTTATTTATTCCTACTTGTTAGACTATATGGCTTCGCGTCAAAATATACGAGATCGATACGAATCAAATTTTTCTGAGCAAAATTTACCATCTGCTAGCAATATGTATCGTCTGCTAGCAGCACATGGGGGCTGCCATTTTGTTTATGTGTACAAGAAGATTTTCTTAATCCAAATGCTCAATTGCCTTTTTCAAAATTAAAAACCCATTTGAGATTAAAAATATAGAATAGATATGTCAATTTATTTTTAAACTGAAGATTTCCTTATATATTTCTGTTGAAAATCGATATTCGCTTAATAGAAATCTATTTTCTCGATACTGGACGTATGGGACGGAGCAAATTAATTCAAATTTTATGGATGCTTGTTCCCTGAGCATCTATAGCGGCAAACTATGCATTCACCTGCTTTCGGATAATGGACTTGAAAAGTCAGAATGCATGCTGCATATATTATGTTCTGCTCTGTTTGGCAAACCCAAGAAAATAGATTTTTGTTAAGCAAAACCAGACAATTTAAAAGTATCATTATAAAGATTTAATTTTTATAATACATGTAAACACCCACTTTATATTTTCTGTTACATATGGGATTTTAATTAATGAAGAAAATCAATTTAGGATTTGGATTCAAAATATCTTCCTGACTGGAACATTTTTCAATGGTTCATGTACAACTCCAAATCAGCAAGAAAATGGCAGCCCCCATGTAAATGAGTAGGAGACGATACCGGGTGTTGGAATATCTTTATTTATACCCTTTTCTGATATCTTATTAGAAAATGATTTAGGCCAATAAGTAGGAATATATTACACCTTCCAATATAAGTAAATTTGTAATCAGGGTTTAATTCTCCTTTAAAGACATTGACTTACCATCATTGAGCGCAATGGTTTCCACCAGTCTGTCAACCTTCTTACGCAATTCACCGTTCTCTTTCCTAAGAGCATCATTTTCTTCCCTCAATACTGCTAGCTCATCATCAGGAAACTAAACATCAAAATACAGTATGCACAATACTCTCAATTACTGGAAATGCAAAAATATTCGCGGTACGTTAATTTTTGAGGATTTCGCGCTATTTTCGGCGGGCGCGAATTCTAGAACTCGCAAAACTATTAGCCTGATTTCCTATGTGGGTTGAATTGCGCGCTTCAGCACATTAATATGTGTGTGTGTGCCCCATTCATTTTAGAGCGCGTGTGTGCAGTTGCGCATGCCTTATGCATTTGCATGGACTGCGCGTGTGTAAATTAATAAATGGAGTGGGTGTACATACAAGCGTGTAATTGTGCAGCATGAATTTAAGAACCCGCGAATATGTTTTGGGGTCGCTCAGCGCGAAAATAAAAGCGTTATCAGTAGTTCTGTGCCATGTACAAACAGGTAATGGGCCATTTTTGTAATGTATTCAAATTTATACACGTTTGCCTAGTGACAAACTATTACATTCACCTGTAAAACCTTTTCTTTTTCAATAGTCAGAATGTGAATTGCATTTATTAGGCATTGTTGGGTTGGACAAACATTTTGGCTTGCCTAACTTAGCAACATTAATGTATGCAATCTGTATTCTAACTACTGAAATACAATGACTTGTAACAGTTGGATGTAGTAGTTTGTTACTAGGAGTTTGACAAAGAGGTAAGCATTAAATTTGAATGCATTACGAAAATGGCCTATTAACTTTGGATATGTCACAGAACATATTCACAAGATTTAAGCAATCCTGATAAACTTGTTCAACAATTATATAGAATATTATTACCATACACTTTAGATAACACAAAAGGTATGTTTGCTTGGCTAACCCATCAAGCCCCGCTTTCACACAGGGGTAAAATTCTGTAAAGCTTATTAGTTTAAAGAGCTTTAAACTAATAAGCTTTACATACGATGTCATTCACACACACAAAATTTCGGTGTGATTGTTCAGGATTCACTGCTGATTAAAGGTGCAGTAGGGCCATTGCCCATAATAATAGCAGGTCATATCGATCAAAACGCGCGCCCGGTCTTATCTCCACCCAGTTAGACACGTACATCCGTTCATACATAAAATCTGTAGGCTGCTCTGACCCGTCTTTAGATCGCGAGTTCGTATCTGTCCGAACATCGTATAGATCAACGTTCACACAGGAAAAATTTGCTCTCGGGCTGATTAGTTAATAAGCTTTAAACTAATAAGCTTTCCATAGGATGAATTTTACCCTCGTGTGAAAAGGCTGAAAGAGAAAGTAGAAGATTCCTAGATATATATCTAACTTGATTGAATCTATGAATGTAGCAGATGACTCAGATGAATGTAGGACTTCAACAGGAAGTTCAAAGTATTAGCATTTGCTGAAGGAAACAAGGTATACCTGAAAGCAATCTTACCTGCATGCTAGCATCTTTCTTGCCTGAGCTGGAAGAAGTCCTACACACAAAAGGTTCAACAGCTCTCTGCTGTCTCCTCACCTTCAAATACAATTAAAGCAGATCACAGCATGAATCACAAGGCATGGGACTACATGCATGAATTTATGACAGGCCCACTTGCAAGCTAAGCAATCATACAAATCTGCATTTCCTAAACCTGTTAAAATTTCCTCAAGAGCAATATAATTTTAAAAATATTATGAATTCATTATAAACTCATAATCCTGCTACGATATCTGCCAACATTTTATGTTTAAATTCCGTTTTGGGGGTGCACATCAACTGGACCACTAAATTGCACAAAACATGGGATTTGAAAAGATATTGCATGGTGATAGGGGTGCTTTTGTACAATTAAAGCACCAAATACTAAGAAGATGAATGCGACTGCATCTCCTATATGCCTCCACCTAAATTCACTTGATGGCTCAAACTGTTCTTGAAATATTGTGATAACCAGACTAAAAAGCCTCAAATTACATGTTAATTCACCTCTTTGACATTTGACCTTACACCTTATAACCCCAAAGTCTGATCACTTTATTTCCTCCTAGTCATGAATACAAAATAGTTGAGATATGGTGATAACAAAGGTACAAAAACATTAATTTCACATACACCTGTATAATGACCTCTAGGACCTGTCACCTTTGACCTACGTGAACAAAAATCTAAGCAGTTCGTCTCACTATGGTGATGCATACTAGTGCCAAGTTTGAAGTTTATAGATGAAATTGTTCTTGAGATATCACGTTAACAAGGCTAAAACCTGCAATTTCAGAACTGACCTCTATGACCTTTGACCTTTGACCTACATATCCCAAAATCTAATCAGATTGTCTTTCTATGGTGATACATACTAGTACCAAGTTTGAAGTTCATACCTCAAATGGTTCTTGAGATATCGCGTAAACAAGAACACCTGCAATTTTAGAAATTGACCTCTGACCTTTGACCTACGTACCCCAAAATCTAATCAGATCGTCTTTCTATGGTGATACATACTAGCACCAAGTTTGAATTTCATACCTCATGTGGTTCTTGAGTTATCGCGGGACGGACAGATGGACTCATGTTTCTCGTCAGTGCATAACGACCCCCCCCCCCCCACCCCCCCCCAAAAAAAAAAAAAAAAAATAAATAAATTAAAAAAAAAAATTAATAAATAAAATTAAATAAATTAGTTCATTAAAATAAATAAAATTAAATAAATTAATTAAAATAAATAAATAAATAAAATAAAAAATAAAAAATAAAGGGCATATATTTCTCAAAGTGATGGTGATCAATGGTAATACATACAGTCAATGCATACATGTATTTCTAACATACAACATTGTCAGCTACATGTCTGTATCTTCTGTCCAGTGATCGCAAGACAGCATACAGCAATTAGAAACAGTGTGACTGATCATTTGGCTTGAGAAAGTCCACAGGAGTGGACGAAAGCTTGCTGACAAATCTTAAGGTTGGCAGAAGCTTAACTACAATTGTATGATTACCCCGAACCGATGAAAGTTTTCTGTAAAATTGCTTTAGTTCACTTAAACTGCCGCTATAGAATGCTGTATTAGGCCCTTGTTTACACGACTTACGACCAAACCAAGGGTTTAACAAAGTCCTGCCATGAGGAATGCACATACTGATGTGCAGTGGTGTAACATTGGTCTGGCCATTGAGGAGGCATGCGCATCATACACGTAGGCATAGGTCTTTACTTCTTGAATGAGATAAATTGACAAGGCTACTGACTTGGGAGGGAGGGGATGCAGATGGCGGTCCTATCATCTTCTTTTATCACCCTTTTCCCTTTTTTCCTCTTTTTCTTTTGGACCATTAGGATTGTGTCCCCCCCCCCCTCCCCCAGTAGCTACGCCACTGATAATATGTGATTACCTGGCTTGTGTCAGCATCTGTATGGTAGACCTGATCATTGTCATAATTGACTCCCATGAACTGACGTGGTCTGTTGAAACTACTCCCAACCTGCTTCCTTGGTTTGAGAGATCGGCTATTGTGAAGGATGGAATGAGCTAAAAACAAAAATAAAAATTCATACATTACTGCTTTAACCATATCGTAAATAATCCTCTCTTGCCGAGACTATTGGGGTGTTGCAAGAAAGTTGCGATTGATTGCAAGTTGCAACTGATCGGTACTGACCAATCAAAATCATTGTTGCAAGCGCATCTTCTTGAATGGGCAGACCCTGAACCATTCAGAACGGTTGTTCTAATTTGCTTTACAATTTGCAATTGATTGCAACTTTCTTGCAGCACCCCATATGTCTGGCTTCATAATGCCAAAAACTATATAGTTTCAGAATGAAATCATATATGCAACAGACCATCTCTGACCTTTTCGTTAAGGAAATGGCATAGTTACCTGATCAAGCAGTACCTCTATAAGAAGATATATTTTCTCTGGTATTGGTATTGTATTCAAACAGTCACTTGATCTCACAGAAATATCAATGGTATTCATTGCATTCATGGACTGCCATCTCTATTTGAGAGAGCTTTACATCCTTGAAAATTAAAACTGTAGACACTCTTCAGATTTAAAGCAAAGCTTTTAAGCATCCTTTGGTGGTATTCAAGTCAATTTGCTACAGAATTTGTTTGAAGATAATCTTCGGTTTTGGTAATGGCAGGAAATGAACTCCAACAGAAGCAATCTAAACTTGTACTAAATGTACATGTATAGTGCTAGAAATAATACTCTGATCAGAGTCATGAGTTTCAAATTTCGACCTCTTATTTCAGATCATTTTCAGGAACTAAAATATATAATTGAGCATGAACTGTTTATATGTACAGTCTGAAAGTTTGACATTAAGTGAACTTAATCACATAAATTACAAAGAAGAAAAGAAATGAGATTAAAAGGTACAAAAGAGAGTGATTGAGAAGTATAGCAACAAATGGAATGTTAAATGGGACAAACAAATTGATTACAGTAAGAATGTTGATTAGGGGTATCATTTGGTGTTATTTAAGTCAATTTGCTACAGAATTTGTTTAAAAATAATCTTCAGTTGTGGTAATGGCAGGAAATAAATTCCAACACAAGCAATCTAAATCTTACACTAAACGTTTTTCCTACAAAGAATTGATATCTACCAAATAATATTTCCTGAGCAATGAGCAATAAAAGGGCAACAGAGTGAGCTACAGGTCCTGACGCACTTGGTCTACTATTGCTGCGAAAGTGAGTTTTAATTTAAAACTCTTTTCAGAGAATGTGATCTCTAGTAAGTTTTCCTCAGTATTTTTATACTTTACTGGTCCAAGCGGTCCAATCAAAATGACAAACAATTCTTGATTACAGTGGAACCAAGACAATTACCTCTTTATATTGATACCTTATTATATCAGGGCTAAAAACAATGGAATACAAAGAAGTGGGACTGGTAAAATGACGTTGTTATAATGAGAGTTTGTTATAACAGCGCTCTTTATATTAAACAAGTTTCCACTGTACCATTAACCCTTTCGAGACAGACAATTGACCACATTTGTGGTTTGGGTCAATAACTTTTGATTCACAGCTCTGAAGAATATACCAGATGCATGATCATTATGTTTTGATCCGGCTATATTCCCCATTGACGGGGGTGGCCGGATTTACCTCACTTTGTAGCAATCTTTCTCACACCCGCCCTCCATCTCGCACGATTCATAGCATCCTCCCTCCTCAAACCAACTCCACTACATTCCTCCTCAACCTGTTCTCTCCATGTTTTCCTCGGTCGTCCTCGCTTCCTCGGGCCCTTCACTTCAAACTCCAGAGTTTTTCTCAAAATGTGCCCGTCCTCCCTTCTCAGCACATGCCCATACCATCTCACTCCACTTGCTTTTGATCTGAGCCACTGATTCTTCCAGTCCTAACATCTCCAACAGGTCCTTGCTCCTTTTTCTATCCATTATTTTCACTCCACACATTGCTCTCACCATTGCTCTCTCAGTCCTCGCCAAGATCGCCAGCTCATTCCCACCTAAACACCATGTCTCACTCCCATATAACATCACTGGTCTTACACAGCTGCGATAGACCATTCCCTTCACCTTCAACGAGAACCTTTTTGAGTTGAAACAATAAAATTTCTCCAAATACTATGTACATTTTTGGTGCAAGATTTTCCTTACCTGCCCGTCTGCCCTGTATCTCTGTCTCTAAGCTCTCCTCCATAGTCTCAGGTAACTCCATATCACTGGTCAAAACCACTACGTTGTCATTCACTTCACCAGTACTGAAGACAAAGCCTCTTCCACCATCCTCAGTCTCATCCTCCTCTCCTCCTCCTCCTCCTCCTGATGGAGTCTGGTACCAGTCCTTGGAATCTACACCACCATCACCATCATCACCACCATCATCATCTGGGATGTCGATTATGTCACTCTCTGCTCGGCAAAAACAAAATAGAATATCAGGGTTTTACTCTGGGTTCAAACAAGACGTGGTTTTATTTTGTTCTTATTAACAATTATGTTCTAAAGGCTACCCCCCCCCAACATATTTTCAAATTTCAGACCGAAAAAGGCAATGGAAAAGTTATTTTACGACCCCACCCCCATGGCAACGTCGTTCGTCATCCCCTGGGTTAGTGTATTTACCATTATATTCTTGGTTGCTTTGTTCTTCCTCTCCCGTCTCGGTGGTCTGTAACACACGGCTAGGGTTATTACTCTTTCTTCTGGATGAATCCTCAGCCATTATTCATCTGTAGCATGAGAGAGAGAGATACAAGAAAATGTTCCAGAGTTCAGGGAGGTCCAGGTTTAAAATTCACGGTAGGGCCATTCTCACAACAGGTGTTTCGTGCGGTTTTTAATGTGGACAGAAAAACTGCACAAAAAAAAACCCAAGAGCAAACACTTGCAAGTATTAAAACCAGCGATATTTCTAACTTCGCGAGTGTATTGTGGGCTTTCCAATGTGAATTCAAACTCTGCGGAGTTTGTAACATGACTTCTGGCACTTCCTGTTCATTTTGTATCTGTATAGTTAGACCTACTGTACAATTGATATTGTGGCTTCACGCGGTATCAGATCGCACAGCAAGCTGGGAGCAGGATTAGCACAAGCCCTATCTTGGGAGTTTGGAAGTCAGTGCAGTGTGAATCGTGAGGTCAAATATCGCGAGCATTTTCAATGTGATGTTTACAATGGATCCATCGTTGGTTCACGCAGTTATCAGATCATGCAGCAACCTGGGAACAACATGTAAACACATTACACTCACTAACTCTGCGGAATTTCTATTTCTAACTCCAGAGTTTGGGAGTCAGTGATAGCATTGACAGTGTGCTGGTGTGTGAATTGTGAGATGTTTTCAAATAACAATTACGGTAACTGCACGATTCTGATGAAACAAAACACGCAACAAACACAAACTGTTCATCTTTGTCAGTAGAGGCACACGACTGATATCGGAGACTCTCTCCCAAAGGGATGTGTGCCTGTACTGTTTGTCATAAGACATAGCGACAGGTATTTCATGGAAAAACAAGTCAAAATATTGAAAAGAGGTCTTATTTTAGACATTTTATTCACAAGCCTCAAAATGTTGTCTTTCACGTCAAAAAACTCCCGAAATGCGTGTAAAATGAACGAGTGCGCAGACATGGGCAGATGGGCACCATTGTTTTTTCAATGTTAAAATGACACGGCCGCCGTTTCTTGTGAAAACTGCATTGTTCTTCACTTCTTGCCGTAATTTTGATGAGATTTTTGGCAAACTTACTCTTTAGATTATCAGGACTCATATGAAATTAAGCTTTAGAGGAATATATTAAAGAAATTCTTGTTCATTTTCAGGTCAAAATCTTAGGTGCGCAGACATAGGGCTCCCCATCATCTTATTATAATTTGAGTAAGGCCAAAGTGCTTTGTTATTCCTTTTAGCGCTTGCATAAATGATGGCTTTAAAAATACCAACATCATTGTTGTTGCATGTAAGGTCTTCTACTTTTATTTTAAGTCATTTAAAATAAAAAAAAAAAAAAAGGTTTAACATTTTAATAATGCACATATTTTGTTGAACGAGTCTAAGAGCCGCTAGCAGTATACATCGGGATCGTGCCCAGTATGCAGCTAGCGCTACATCGCTAGCGCAGAACGGGCCGGCCTCGCCGGGTACGGTACTAGAGATCAATGGTCGAGTTTCGGTGTACGTACCAGCTTATACATGACTGTATAAGTGCCACGTACAGAGAGATCGATGGCATAGTACATGTATGTACCTAAAGTTTACAAGTAAGTTGATAGTGATATTTATTTCTAATTCAATTATGTAGAATAACTTTTGGCATTATCGTGGTTGAGGAAACCACCATTCACTCCGACAGATTCGCTTCATTGTCATTGATTACACCTGACCAGGGAAGTGTGACACCCGTAGGTTTCCTCAGACTCTGCACTTTATTTTTGCGTGCTAATGAACGAGTGGTTTCCTCAACCAGGATACAGACCCTGTGTATTTTTGAACCGTTATAATGTTCGAATTTCTTTTTTTAAAAATGGGAGAAATTTGCTGCAATAATGCCCTTTATTGCTAATAATCAATGATGCCGGTAAATTAAGCCCATTAAGGTGTTGTCAAAGACGTAAAACCTAAAGAAATACTTAATACTACCGTGGTCATAAATGAAATGTGGAGTATTATTAAGTTATTTACTAGAATTCAGTAATTGGATAGGTAGCCATTTTAAAAAAAGGAGAGAAAGAGAGAGATGTTTGAAAATATTACGTGTAATAACCCCCTGATCCCCCCCCAAAAAAAAAATCAAGTTATATTTCAAACTAGGTTATCCTGAGTATTTCGAAAACAATATTATTTCAATGTATAATATGTTTCTCTTCTTATTTTGCAGGAAACTGATGATGGCGTCTTCAAAATGACCACAAAAAAAACTCCAGCAAAAACAACACCAAGGAGTCAATTTGGCTTGTTTGCAGATAGATTCTATGTTATTGACCATGCTGAATGTAGTGTACATGATGATGTGAGACTCTCCTTAATTTACATCAACGAAGTTGTGGAAAAGCGCTTAAAGATCACATTGCAAAAAAATCACAAATATGGCAATTAATGTATCACTAGAAACTGGGAAGCTTACAGATGGCAATCGTATAAGTTTTATGTCAACTGCATATCTGATGATTATAAAAACAACATAAATAAAAGCTCTTCTTTATAGCATCTGGAATATCCGAGGATTCGCCAGAAATATAGCGATGTTTTGATGTCGTCACACAAGGGATCGATCCTGCATAAGCAGACGACGTCCTATAATGAATGAACGTAATTGCAATGCAATTATTTATCAAATTATAAAGAGTTTGGTATATTTAACATGACCTTATTTCACACCATTCTAAAAGGGAAAGTGAAACTGATTCTGATAACTAAAACCGTTTGATTGTAAATACACAGGAGAAGGGTCAATGATCAATGAAATAAACCCCCTTTTCAAATTGAAAATAAATAAAATAAATTTTCGAATAGAAAATAAAGAATAACGCTAAAAGTTCAAAAAGAAAAAGGTGAGAATTTATTTACATTGTTTTTACATTATTTACATTTTTTATCAGAATTGACATTTTATAAATTAAAAAATCGCCAACCATGCCTTCAGAACAACACACACACACACACATCTATGTTTTCTATTGTTTGAATTTCAACCGATGACTCCGCTATTGAATTGCGTCACAAAATTCATTGACGGAATAAACCTCACCAATTGTTGACAACCGATGACATATTGAATTACTACCTATGACCCATTGTTCTCTTTGTTCAATGTCATCGGTTTGAATGCATAAACATGTACACCCACACACACACATATACATTGGGTGGGGCTTACAACAAATTATTCATACCCTTACCCAAATTTGAATTTTTTTTTTTCAATTTTGTTTGTCATTAAAAATTAGTTTGTCCTGGGTTTACATGTATGTTCATGTACTTGATCAGGGGAGCGTTTCATCAAGCATTTTGTCAGTGATTTTTAACGACAACTGTTATAAGCTACTGAAATCCTTACATCTGATTGGTTGAGAGCAAATTTGTCGGTAAAAATCACTGACAAGACACTTGATGAAACTCTCCCCAGGCGACAAAGAATTTCACGAATAATATTATATAACATAAAACAATTCACAAAATTCCACTAGTCAACCTTTCATTTTTAAGACAGATACATATTATAAGACTTCAAATTATAAGGGTTATGAATAATAATACTGTTAACTGTATACATGTATATAGACCTCTTTTTTCCAACATTAAACTCTCTTTTAATATTTGTGTATTATGTTTATGATCACCTCTGTGATTCACAATCAATCCACAATGTCTCAAGTAAGTCCTTTCGACACCCCCAATAAATTCAGAATGACTGGCATGATCTTTTCATCATAGCCGCCAAAGGCAGCCAAAGGCAAAGGCAGCCGTTTGTGAGTATGATGGGGAGCCCTATGTCTGCGCACCTAAGGTTTTGACGGGAAAATGAACAAGAATTTCTTTAATATTCATCTAAAGCTTTATGCTATTTTATTCCTGATATTCTAAAGAGTAAGTTTGAAAAAAATCTCATCAAAATTAAAGCAAGAACAATGCCATATTCACAAGAAACGGTGGCCGTGTCATTTTAACATTGAAAAAACAATGGTGCCCATGTCTGCGCACTCATTCATTTTACACGCAGTTCGGGAGTTTTGACGTGAAAGACATTTTGCATGTTTTGAGGCTTGTAAATAAAATGTCTAAAATGAGACCGTTTTTCATTATTTTGACTCGTTTTTTGCATGAATACCTATCGCTGTGATAAAGATGAAAAGTTTGTGTTCGTTGCGTGTTTTGTTCTATTAGAATCACGCAGTTACGCGTGTGCGCAGACATGGGCATGATCACATCAGCAAGCAATGGTCATATTGACCATTAGAATCATATACATGTGTGTATACTGGGTATTGGGGATACAGATGTAATTTTGTTTCAAATGGATGTTTTTGTGGGCAAACTAATACTTAAGTATCATTCTTTAGAGTTTAAGTTATCAGTTCGTTAAGATACAAAATGTAGAAAGTTATAAAAACTTACATTTACAGCTCTCTTTTTGGAACTTGTTACCCACACCTGCATACGGATCACGATTGCTCTCAATATGTTGCGCACTAGTGAGGCCGCTCTACATGGTTACGCACCGTTGATACGTACGCAGAATGTTACGCACACAAGCTATTCTACGAAGACCTGGAAGGGCCAAACTGACGACGTAAAAAAATAAAAATATTACGTACGTACGTAGTAATTATTACGTACGTACGTAATATTTTTTATTTTTTTACGTCGTCAGTTTGGCCCTTTCAGGTCTTCGTAGGAGATCGACGAACCCATCGCGCCGGTACTACTACGAGCGCTGAGGGCTCCCTTCATCATAATCGTGAAAAATACAAACTGGATGCTGACGGGACAGTCTCGATAGCAGTTATCGACAAAAAGGACCCAAAATTTCAGGAAACCCTCTTCAAAGGTCACAAAACAACCTGGTAAGTTTTAATCATCTATTATTCAATATAATTCTTTGGATATAAGTAAACTGTAATATATTATATTCAATTAAATATAGCCAAAAATGCACAGTGATGCAGTTTAGGTATGGGATGTGTGTTGGCTGCGTTACTACACAGTCGGCAATGGCGTGTACCTATGAGTGGGCATGATGGGCACTGCGCAGACTTGGGCACTCTAGCCATACTTACCCTTAATTCCTTAACAACATGCTTAATACTAAATATGTCAATTATTTCTCCGTAATTGAATGGTATGGTATCTGCAAAATGAGGATTAAAATATTGGTGAGTTATCCCAGATACTGCATGAGAGGAGGTGTAGCTGGGCTTGGTCCTTGCTGCTGGCCTACCTCTTGTCTTGCCTCTTGGGCATGGCACTTGCTCTTGGCATGCCCTGCCTCGACCTCGGGCTCAGCGAGACTCATTGGGAGTCGGATGCAAAGGCAAAGCAGAAAAAAAAAATACTCTCGCTTGTCTTAAAACTGATTTAGAATTTACAGGATTAGAAGAATAACATTTTACCATAATAAGGGCACATTCATTCTCTAAATTCATAAAAACAAATACATGCCAAAAACAGAATAAAGTTGCTAAACCAGAATAATTACCCAAGATCTCAGCTGTCGTTCTCAACTATCCTGTCATTAATAATGCGGCCATTGTCGAATTGAACCAAAGAGGGCGCCCTCTCCAAACATAAGAAAGGAAAGACCGAAGAGGTGCATTTCACTTTTGACACTTTTCTGGAGGCCGCCCACGGCCACACAAAAATACTAGTGGGTTGATCCAAACACAATTTCTGTTTAATTTCGTTATGCAATACAGAGGCAGAGAGGCTTTAAAACATGGTGACATTGCATCACAGAGGCGGCGCTCCATGGGGACAGGGGCAGGGGCAGGGGTGTCGCTAGAACATTTTGAAAGGTGTGTGTGTGTGTGTTGGAGGGGGGGGGGGGGGGGGGGGGTGGGGTGTAACACCCAAATATGCCGACCAAAATGCTGCACCCTTATCTCCCCCCTCCATCCCACAAATAATAATTAAAAAAAGAAAAACGCAGATGTAGAGACCTTGATCATACGGGACCATTTTCGCAATGGGGAGGGGGGGGGGGGGGGCTGATGCGCCTTTAGCCCTAATATCGACTACAATTTCTTTTCATTCTTTTTTAACTTGGCGTTTTTCCTTATATTTCTTTCCTTCCATTTTCCTGTCCTTCTTTTCTTTTTGTTTTTAGTTTCCTGTCCTTTCCTTTTTTCTTCTCCTTTCTTTTTTCTCTTTTCCTTTTCTCTTTCCTCTTCCCTCTCCTTTCCCCCACTCCCTTTCTTGCAGACGGAGATGGCGCATTTGCTGACAGCAATTTTGAGGGGGGGGGGGTTGGTGACACCCCCACACCCCCTCTAGCGACGCCGCTCCCCCCCCCCCCCGATTCCACACTTTTTCAAGTACCCGAAAGTGCCCTTTTTATTTCTGAAAAAGTCTTCCTTTCACTCTGATAAGTGAACTTTTTTCTGCTACAAAAAGTGCCCATTTTCCTTTCCAGTAGATGCCCTTTCTCTTCTGATAGCCTAGGTGCCCCTTTTCAAATCTGATAATTTCTTCCTTATCTTTCTAATTGGTGCCATTTTCTCCTTCTGATAAGTGCGTTTGTACTTCGGATAGGTACCCCTTTTCCTTTCTAATAAGTAATTGCCCCTTTCTCTTTTGATTAAGTGATTTTTTTTACTTCTAATAGGTGCCCTTTTTCTCTTATAACAAGTGCCCATTTCCCCTTCTGATAATGTCCTTTTCAAATCTGATAAGTGCACCTATTCAACTGTTATAAATGCCCCTTTCCACCTCATATAAGCGCCCTTTCCTCTTCTGATAAGTGCTCCGTATTATATTTCCCACTGTTTCTTACAAAAAGGCCATATATAGTTCTAAAGAATCGGTGGGGTTTATATAGTAGTAACAGGTACTCATTATTACTACAACTACAATGTAAGGCAGTGGAGCTGGAGGCAAGAGGGGCCCAATGCCCAACCCAAAAGAAAAGATTTCTCATTCCGCTCGCTCGCGTGTGCCTATAATTTGATACCAAGTAAGGGCAATACTTGCTCGCCTAAGCTCGCTCGCTCTTATAGTAGGCCTATACAATGAAATTAAAAATATTTCATGAGTACAGTATGTTGATATCGATATAATCTAAAAGAAAAACAACAGGGTTAATGTACAAATTAAAAGATCATTCGACATTACTCCCAAATGAATTTGCTGTTGTCATTTTCATTATACAGTATATGTCCCAAAAATAATTACAATCGGATTTTCAGCTTCAATAGCTTTAAAATTCAATAGCTTTTAAAATTCCTCCCATCAAGCTTCTTCGTTTACTAACCATTGTCTACGGCGGACCGTTTGAATATTAATGAGTCAGAAAGAAGAGGATCTTGGGTATTTGATTCCAGTTCATCGTGACTTGGCCGTGAACCAGAATAGCCTGGTGGTTAAGTCGCTGCCCGGCAAGCAGTAGATGACAGGTTCGAATCCCGCTGGTTCCAACTTTTTCTGACTTGTGTTTTTCATTACAGATCGAGCATACGATCTTTAACACTGGGAGTAAAATGCCTAAAAATTTGTTTACAATCTACATATGGTTTAGGATTATGGAACTACAGGTGTATAACTGATTATTTAAATCTCGGCGAAAATCCCATCCGAGTTGTGTCACTAGTCACGAAGAAATAGGAATTTTTGTTAGGTAACTATGTGATAAGTCGCTTCCATCCAAGTTTGGGCGAAAGAGAGGCTCACAAAGCATGAACAATGAACAATTCTACACTCCCTTTCAATTGTTTGAAGAGAAAATTACTCTTTTGTTTTATCTGCTATATCGGTATATGCATGGGAATGCTTCGTTTATCGCCCTATTTATTATCATTCTTGATGTTATTTTGGTTGCAAGTAAACGGCATTTTGGATGTCTTTATTTTTAAAAGAAATAGCAGAACTTGAAAAGCGCCATCTTATTGAAGGTGATTGCTAAATTAAGATTATAATTTGAAAATTAATTACATTTTATTTTGAATTTTTACAAACAGCCTGTTTGGATAATATGCAAATTTCATATTTCAAACTATTATTTTTGACTTGGCATATCAGCTCACTTCATTTTTGTTTTGTTATAGACATGAAATAAAGAAGAAACCGATGAAACCTAGACAATTATAATAAAATAATTATTAAAAAAGGTCATTAATATAGTGCATTTCCAAATTTTTTAACCCTCTGACGTACATAAAATTTTATTTCAAAGATTTTTTGTCGAGATTTACCCGCATTCTTCGTGTAATACATGTATAATTATGTATGAACATGATGGGCGGCGATCCGGGGGGGGGGGGGGGGGGTTGAATTTTGTTTAGCAACCGATGGCAAAAAGTAGTTTATCAACTGTTATAAGCTACTAAAATCCTTGCATCTGATTGGCTGAGAGCAAATTTGTCAGTAAAAATCACTGACAAGACACTTGATGAAACGCTCCCCTGGGCTTTTGCTTCACATACACTTTGCATACCGTCATGCGAGGCCGAAT
This sequence comes from Heliocidaris erythrogramma, assembly GCA_025617745.1. NCBI lineage: Eukaryota > Metazoa > Echinodermata > Echinoidea > Camarodonta > Echinometridae > Heliocidaris > Heliocidaris erythrogramma. Next base: position 10,021,086 of record CM046854.1, on the reverse strand, counting down.
CTCGACCAAGCATAACACTTTTGAGGAAATGTTCATAATACATGATGTTTGGAAAACAATTTGATGATTATTTACGTTGCAATATAAAATCCTCACTTTATTGAAAAGTCACTTCCTTTCAGTTTCTTGGGGGGGGGGGGGGGGGGTAGGAAAACAGGACCCTTGCCCCCACCAAATACGCCAGTCGTTCTGATTTTTATTTTGTAATCAGTTTTCTTTATTTGATCGACAAGCTTTAAAAGTTAAGGGATATATTTAACAAACTGAGTTTCTAGGCCAATAATAAATTTAAAATTTTTTGTTGTTGATAAGTTCAAGCTTTTTTCCCCTCTGCTCCCTACTGTATTATTAATACTTTTTCTAACTCACAGCTATGATAGCCCAAGGTAAATTAACTCACCATTATTATTGATTTATTAAACAAGGCTTGTGTTTTCTGTTTATCTCCCTCTGCAGCTTTGAGATGACAATGTTTGAATGATGTCACTCAACATGGAACTAGATTAGTGCAGCATTACCCACAGAACTTCGCCCATAGTGCTGATGTGTGTTACCAGTCTACCTATGGGGACACGTGTATTATCTCTTTTCCAATACAGCCTAGCCTAGCCTTCTAGCTAGTGTTACTGTATACCATTGCATTGGAAAGTGGGTTTGGTATGTGCGGATCGCAAGGCATCGTCTTTCGCCCGATCGCTTTGGAATGCACTTCTCCGCAACCCTGTCCCTCGTGATACATTTATATTATCAAGTTGTCACGGACATTGGGGTTCATCCATTTTGATCGCTGCTGGGTGGTATATAACCAAAAAAGACGATGGGTAAAGAGGAAACATCTTTTACTGAGTCGCTGAGCGAAGACCAGTCGACAGCGAGTGCAAGCAATATAAACGGACGGGTCGTTGCTGCGTGCGATAGCATGGTAATGGCGGTTTGGGATTTTAACGAGGCATTACGTACGGGGAAAATTGATATTTTGGATGTTCTGCTCATTGCATGGCTTGTTTTGGCCACTTGTGTGTTTCTTGGATTTACAATCTACGAGAATAGCAAGAAGAAAGATGAGAAACTCGACAAGAAGGACAAGAGGGGACGAGGAATAAGCGATGATGTCCATGGAGGTGCCTTTAATTCAGCGGGGAGCTCTTTGGCACACAGCGGGCTACCGTCGGGAGGGCGAGACACCATCGATGGTGGGGGCCAGTACGAGTGGCTGAACTCTGTGGTTGCTTGGCTATTTTCACAGCATTCCCAGCAATCTCCAGGTCAGCTCGCCTCATCGTGGCTCAAGGCTCTTAACGAGGAGTCCAAAAAACATGGAGTAAGTTCCAGAAAAAAGCAATTATTGATAATGATATTGTGATTTTGTGAAGTTTGTAGTGTGTCTATATAATTAAATTACGCTCAAGTTCCAACATATTGTTGTCAAACTTTTTGACTTGTGTCCAGACAGGTTTGTTATCCAAACAAAAACAGCATCCTCCAGCATTCAACAATATCAAACAGTTACAGCAAAAAGCAAAACAGGAACAACAGTACAAGATAAACAACAATTTAACAATCAATAAAAACAAAGAAACAAGTAAAACAAAAACAATAGAAACAAAACTACAACCAGACACCAGACAACAGCAGTATCATGAATATCCGGACAGATAATTGCAAATAGTGGAGTTAATTCAAGCAGGGTGGCACTTGTCTTTGCATGCATGCATCATTTCATAAATATTTAAATTCACAGTATTACCAAAATAATGTAATCATAGTATTATTATGAATATTATTAATATCATTATTAAATATTATGAATGAAAAGTGATCAAAGATAGTAGACATACATTGTACATGTAGTTCTGTACTTGATGCATTTTTTTTTTTATTATTCAAAGGCAAAATTTAATCACAAAGTTCTGTCAATCCATTACATTAACAGGTATCTCCATTGCAATGCTGACTATTCACACAGTCACTCTGACTCTGAGGCATTTAATATAGTATAGCATGTAATTATGAACAGAACAGAACATGCTAAATTGTCAATTTTATACAGGCTCTATAGCATTTTAATTTTTGAACTCATGAATGTGTTAAAAACGTTAAAAAGGCCAGTAAACTTGACTTAAATAATTTCTACATGTAGATTGAATTGTCAATGTCATTTTCTGTATTATTGTTGTTGTCTTTCATTATGGGTCTGTATTAAAAATCAAAGGAAGTTATGTTTGTTGGAAAAAAGGTAAAATATTCAAGAATATGCGCTTCTGCTTACAGTGTTTCGGAGACTTCACACCTGTTTAACTCATAATAAATTCAATTTAAACTTCATTATAAAACAGGCTCTAGAATGTAGGCTTTCTGATTGGTGAAATCACTCAAAGGACACCATGTGACCATCACAATGAAGTTGCAGTTACATGTAATTCATGTCCCTTGACAGTACTTTTGTATGCGTGCCTCTGGCGTGTACAAAGCTAAAAAAAGATGCTGTAAAATGCATGGGTTTAGATGCTTGGACATTGATTACATGTAAATATCATCCAATGAACCAAATGGCAGCCTCAATGGCCGTTCAACTCATTTTGTTTGATTTCTGGTTTGTAGTTAATTTCTTGACTTAATATTTGTATTGTAGACCTGTCACCTGTTTTATAAAACATTTAAATGCATGCTTTGCAACTCGTGCTTTAGTCAATACATGCACTGCTCTTGGTTGAGTCATAATAAGATGGAAATTAATGAACTAGCAAACTGTCTCTCTTCATTATCCAATTGTAACTTAATGTTGGTGCAGTGCATATTGCACTCAAAAACATGAATTTATTTGTACATGTATGTAGTAAAATTGACACATCTCGGTTCTATTACATTAATGTGAAAATGAATTAAACCTCTCAGTCCAATAAACACACTTTAACTGCATGTGTACATGTATGTAGTTCCTAGCAAAGTGTATTGGTCCGTATTTTTGAAAGCCGCCTATCTTTAAAGGGATACTCAGCCGCAGATTGTGGAGGTTTTCATGCCGCAAGAGGGCACGCGTGATCGTTACCTGATCATGCCGTTGCCCGGCAGAAGCAAACTTCGAACAGGCTGTTCACCGCGCAACATGCACGCTTCGCTTGAGCTCGAGCGCTCATGCGAGATTCGGTCGGCTTCGTGCAGTCCGAAAAGTAATCCTAGTAGTCCAACGGACGCGTTCGACGCACAAACCTTGTGTAATAGTGAATGGGGCTTACGCATTCCTGACTTTCCCCACGGCCGCCGGGTGGCGTATCCCTTTAAGCCTCCGCCTCAGCGCACAAATTTAGACTACTGAATTATGGCGTGCCAAATGACACTCTCTTCATCATGTACACAAATCATCACAGTTCTGTAATGAAATGCGAATACAAATACTTGTGTTGATGAAATTGATTTCTAATGTTGATTGCACATCCAAATAAAAATAAAAATTTGAATTTTGTAACGAAAATAAAGTCATTTATAATACAGAGGTTGACAAATGGTATTCCATGAGTCAGCATCCTATAACCGCTTTTGAGAATAAAGGCCATTGTCTCTGGGAGTATTATTAAACATACCCAGTATCTTGAAGCCTTCTACAAGTATGTAGGAATAAAAGCAGAAAAATTAGACAAACAAATTAGTGAAAAATTGGAGTCAAAAGGGGCCCGAGCTTTTGATCAGGACTAGCAGAATCTTCGTCGGAGGCAAAAGGACAAACATAAAAAGCAAGACAAGCATACATGTTATATAGACTACAGACACAAAACAGTATACATGTAACAGGAACTGTAAGGGGGGGGGGGGGCTGGGGCTAAAAAATTGATAAGAAATAAGCCATACTACTGTAGTAAGAAAGTTATGATTTTTTAATGTTGTACATGTAACTCCATGACTTATCTTGCGATCTCCTCTCCCTGTTGCTCATTCAGAAAAGTCATAAATTTTAATTTTTCTTTAATAGTTGTTGATGAAAGAATATTTGTTTCATACAGGTTTTGGGTTTAACACATACATGTATGTAATGGTTTTATCATGGTTTTATCTACTAGGGTGCATATAATGTATGATTCAATATTTTCTTTAATTTTTCTTCTTCTTTTGGACCCAACCTGAAATTGGGGTGAGCTTCCCCTTTAGATATAACCTGCAGTCTTGAGTCTCTTAGCCCATCATCCCCATGACCATTACACCTTCTCATTTACTAACCAATGTACATGTAGGTACATGTATCATAAGTCTGAATTGAGCATTTAAAGGAGAATGAAACCCCAAAATAAATGCATTTTAATAGAAGCAGAAAAATCATAGAAGCATATCTGTGAAAGGTCGAGGGAAAACTGTCTAATAAAAAAGTTATGATATGAATATTTGAAATCCTAAAATTGCTAAATGAATGGCGATCTGAAATGGGCAATGTCCTCATTGTATCCCCCGAACTAGTGTTCGGGGATACTATGGATTTGGCATCGTCGCGCTGCGCCGCGTCCGCGTCCGCCGCAGAGATTTTCTTGTGAGCGCTCTACTGGCTGCAGTTTTTGTCGGATCACCTTCAAATTTCACATGGAGGTGCATTATGGTAAGATAAAGAAGCCTATTGTTTTTGGTGTGGCGGAGTCATGGTTGCCATGGTAACCATATTTTTAAAGAAATAGTAAAGATTGTCTTGTGAGCGCTCTACCGGCTGCAGTTCTTGTCGGATCACCTTCAAATTTTGCATGGAGGTGCATTATGTTAAGATGAAGACGCCTATTGTTTTTGGTGTGGGCGGAGTCGACATTGTTGCCATGGTAACCATATTTTTTAAAGAAATGGTAAAGATTTTCTTGTTAGCGCTCTACCGGCTGCAGTTTTTGTCGGATCACCTTCAATTTCAAAACAACTAAAAAATGACAAAAGTACAAAAAGGTCAAATTTGTCAGCAGTGATACCCGAGGTCCCAAATTGCCACTTTATCCATTTCAGTCACAACATTGATTCAAATGGGGGATGGGTGACGGGTTCGGGGGATACATGTACTCGGACTGGTCCCCCCTCCAAGTGCTCTAATTTTGCTAATGAGATGCTGTGATGTTTTATGTGCTATACATGTAGATTCCAATTGCCTTATAATACAAATAATAAAAATCCACATTTCTAGAATATATCTTAGAAAATTTGATTTTTGTATTATACATGTACCAGTAGGCGGTAACTTTTTATTCTTTAATTTTCCTCAAACTTTCAGTGATATGCTTCTAAGATTTTTCTGGGCACTTCTATTAAAGTGCATACAAATTTGGGGTTTCATTCTCCTTTAAGACGAAGTTGAGGTCTGGTCATGCGATTACTTTGTGAAGTAAACTGTATCAAATCAAAGCAATAGGGAAAGGTTGACCATGTCTGGCATTTACTGTGAGGTTTGAGAATCATCAATAAGATAAGAAGTGGACCCAATCTGGAAAGCACTGTATGCACTACATACATACAGAAGTTGGTATGCAAGGAGGGGACTGCTCACGAATGTTCGGTCTGAACACTTCAGCCGCTTTGTACCTGTATATGTTTCTTATATTTTGAATACATGTACATGTATGTGGGCATTTTTTTAAAGAGCAATCCTTTTCTGGGGACATTTCTGCTATACCCTGTACATGTACAGGTACGATACTTATCGAAGTTCTTCAAAACATTTGAACTATTTCTCGTCATATTTTAATAGAATATGCTCAGGGTATTTGAGGAAAAATCCTTTTCAGGGAACATTGTTACTACATGTATTCTTCCAAAATGACATCAACGGAATGAAAAAGCTCACAAGTTATCCATCTTCCCCAGCTCTCAACCATCTCAGATTTAAAGGAAGCAGAAAAATTGGACATACAGAATAAAACATAGTCTAGGGAAAATCAGACATCTATAAAGAAAAATTAATGAATTTGTTACATCCTCATGTTTTGTCCAAGAATGTGATAATAGAACCTCATAACCAGAACTGATATATTTACAGTTACCTGATACTTTGAGGTTTATTATCATATATTTTCTGTAAAAATAATGAAAAATACGATTTTTTGATAATACATAAAATGGTTATGAAAACGTAATATTTTTAAAACAATTTTTTAATATTTTGGAGTTCATGAAATCATTTGTGAAGGTGTACATTGTTTACAGGTGAACATGCAAAAACTTAAATTACTATAACTTTGTTGAAGTTATATTCTTGGACAAAAAATGAATATATTTAAATTAATTGTGAGGGAATTGCAGGAGTAGCCAGTATCATGTCTACGCAGGGTAACGCTTTTTAAAAATGCAAACAGTTGTTTACAATATGAATTGAACAACCTGTTGTACAGTTCATAAATTATAAACAATTTGTTTAAATATTATTAAAACAGGTTGTAGAAGTTTTAAACAACCTTTTAAACAACCTTTTAAACAGCATTTTTACTGTGTAGTGCTTTTCATGGTTTTTCCCAGATTGGCATGTCATTATAAAAAAAAATCATGACTTTCTTATTAATAATTCATTTTTCCTCAAACTTTTTTTGATCTTCAAGGCAATTGATCACATTTTGTGGTTTGGCTCAATAGCTTTTGATTAAGAGATCTAAAAAATATGGATTTCATAGATGCATGAGTAGAAAGAACAAAAATTTCTGCTGTACATTTTTGTTGCATGTCCATATCTGTGTTTGATCATGCAGAAATTCTAAAAATGAGAATAAACCTTTAAAATCCTTAAATTGGCAACACATTAAGGAGTTCAAAGTCATTGTTTTTTAATACATGTAAATATTGGCAAAACTTTTTAAAACTGTTCAACAGAATTTCAAACCATGTGTATTGTTTTCAAAGACATTACACCATATTAGAACCATGTAGCACTAAAAGAAAAATGTTATTGTTGCCAATTTAAAGAACAAAATGTGATCAATTTATAACTTTGGTAGCACAGAACGAATCAAGAAATTAAAGGTGCTTGTAAGCATGGACCTATTGTAAGGTAAATCACAGACTGAGATCTTTGCATATATTTGTTTTTCATCAAATTCTATTTTTTATTGAATTTTCCTCAAAGTTTCACTGATCATGAGTTTCTCCCATTTTGCTGTTTTTAATATTAAAACATAATCATGGTACAAATACACAGTACAGCCCTACATGTACCACCGATTCAACCGTTGTAAAATGTTTGATGTGTTTAATACAGCCAGTATAATTCCAATCCAATTTGCATGGATGTGGTATTCGGCATAGATTCTCTTCTCTGTATTCTTCGGTTTCGCGTTTATGCCTCCATGTCCATGAACGTATTGCAACTTGTTTCCATTCATGAGAATGACTGTCTGCCATCATTCATTGTCTACTGTACGACATGTACAGCTACATCACTACTTATCTTCTCATCTCACCAGGGCAGTATGAATACCACCTCTAAGAGCCGGTTTCCAGGACAACCGCATCTAACCTGTAGCTTCGTTCGTTCGTGATGGCTCAAAGCGCTGCTGTCGCCTTGCAAGCTGCGGCAAAGACAGTGTGCATTTTTAAAAAGCCCCCTGTAGGAGCGTATTGTTCTGGCTGCGCATGTGTCTTGAAAAGACCTTGTAAATTAGTGCACTAAATTGAGTCGGAGAATGGAGAGAAGATGCTAATTGCTTTGGAAATTTATGCACGCATTGGGTATAGACTTGGGTTATTACAATGGTGTGAGCATCAGTGCATTGATTTGAAAAGTGTCTCATATCAAGTGTAGCATCAATTCATCTAATCATGTGTAGCACTAATTTATGTAACAAGATCTTTAAAGAAGCAGATAGATCTACTACTAGTAATTTAAAAAGGAAGTTAGTATTTTTTTTAATGATTTTTTTTCAAAAGGATAAACAGATTTATATCGCGAACCTGTTAGATTTAATACATGTACATGTAGCCGTCTATGCTTGGTTTCCAAATTGAAAAATAGGGCATCAAAAAAAGTATCTAATAAATGATGGGGATTAAAAATGAAATGATGGGTGCCTTCCATACTGTAGATGACTGGTTGTTTCTTGGATGCTCGGACACTCTCCTGGCTAATCTTGTGCATTTATAGGGAAAATGATTTCCACACTTAGTAAAAATGGATGGAATTCGTGGAAAGGCCGTTTGATACGATAAATGCAATTTGGAACAGAAAATTGTGGAAAATCCTTTTTTGCTCAAACATGTTCACAGAAAACCGTAAAATTTGCACTCTTCTGATTTTGTATCCATTAAAATGAAAAAGCAAAGTTAATAACCGCAAATTCTGAGCTATATTTGTCAGATTCTTAGGAGACTGTTATGTACATGTATGTATCCGTGCAAATCTTCATTTCATGTGTACAAAGTCTATGCCAAAAGGGAATTTCCAGTTTTCACCCCATCTGAAACAGAATTTCAGATTTGATTTTCTGAAACGGAAAAGAGAATGACTAGACAAGTACATGTATGATTGATGGGTGAGGAAGATCAGGGCCCTGTTTCATAAAACTTGTCATCAATGACAAGTTGCAATAACTGTTATAAGCTACTAAAATCCTTGCATCTGATTGGCTGAGAGCAAATTTGTTGGTAAAAATCACTGACAAGACACTTGATGAAACCCCCGGTCATCTTTCACCTCAGTGATTCATGTTCAGAGTACAAGGACGTTATTAGTCTCAAGCTATCATGAGTAGATATCAACCTCGCTATTCATAAGGACCTCCATTCATAAGGACCACTATTCATAAGGACCGCTATTCATAACGCATGTTAAATGAATAGCGGTTTTCTATGAATAATGGTCCTTATGAATAGCGAGCGGACCCCATATCAACATAGTGTACATGTACTTGTGAACCTAAGCCAACAGTTTTCAGAAAGCATCTTTGTTTCACCCTTTAATGACAGGAATTATGTAAGGGCTAAAATTGATCACATTTTGCTTTTCAAATCAGCAACAAATATAAATTAATTTTAATGCTACATGGTTCTAATAAAATGTAATGTCTTTGAAAACAACATTACATGGTTATGAAATTTTTCAGAAAGTTAAAAAATTTGTCAATTTTGACACCCACAAATGATTTTGAACTTCTCAATGTTTTGCCAATTTAAGGATTTTAAAGCTTATAATAAAAAACATGCTATAAAGTCAAAGAATACAACAAAAGATTTCTTGCAAAAAGTAAAGACAATAACATTTAAAAATGGACAAAGGGAAACTAAAGTAAGTGGTTGGATCATCAAGAAGTTATGAAAAATTGATAGATGATCAGTATACAAACGGATAATACATGTACATGTAACATAAAAGAGGTGAAATTAAGATGAAATTAGATTTCTGCATAAGGTGAGGTTTTAAACTGTGCTTAATAAAGCTCTTCAATTTTGTGGACTGCTGAATTTTAGGAGGTACATATGTAGTTTATTCCAATTACAGGTCCTTTATCTGTAATATCTCATTTAATTTTCCCATTTTTCAGCCTATATAAAAGATTATTGCATACACTGTCTTTTTGTCTTAAAATGAAATGACCGAATAAAAATTGTAGGAACTCTGAAAAAATGAGTTAACAAAAATCATTACAGTTAACCTTGTTTTAAGCTGTACATGTCGATCATGTGCTGAATATGACCCATGGTGTATGCAGGAAAAGTATCAAAATATCATATAACATGGTACCTCTCCTCATATTGCAAAAAACTGGACAAGAAACAGGAGTTCAATTTTAATTGGCATTAATATATCTTTGGAAGATTATCTTATGATCTTCCCTTGCTACATGTAGCATGCATTGGGGAGGCCTTGTACAGACAGGCAACTGATAAGTAATCCAAGCCGTCTTTCTTGTTTACAGCGGTCTGTTGTCACACATTATGCTATTATTCCACCCGTCGTTGATCGCGTCATACGCCTGACCCTGTCAGGGAATCAGACGTGCTCTGGAGGGGGGCGGTAGGGTACCCACGTAGCGAGGGTTAACCGCCCAAGAATGCGTGGCATCTCATATGCCCTGGTCATGACAGACTAGGCTAGGTTACAGGCTTCAAGCCTGTGTGAAGTACAGTGATTTTGGGTTCACAAAAGGGCGCTTCCCTGCAATGGGTCCTGTACGACATACATGTATACATTTATTTCATCCATAAAATGTACATGTACATGTATACATGTATTTCATCCGTAAATGACTACAGGGGCGGGGGGTTCATCAAGTGTCTTGTCTGATTTTTATACATTTTCTCTCAGGCAATCAGATGCGAGGATTTCAGTAGCTTATAACAGTTATTGCACCTTGTCATTGATGACAAGTTGAATGAAACAGGGCCAAGGGGAGGGGGGGAACCTCGCTACTCATAAAGACCGCGATTCATAAGGACCGCGATTCATAAGGACCGCGATTCATAAGGACCATTTATTCACAAGGACCGCTATCCATAACGCGTGACTAAATGAATAGCGGTTGTGTATGAATTGCGGTCCTTATGTACCTCGCTATTCATAAGGACAGGTCCGTTCATAAGGACCACTATTCAAAACTATTCATAAGGACCGCTATTCATAACGCGTGTTAAATGAATAGTCACATTGCAGTTTAGATTTCAACTTATAATATTTCATATCATTGCTATTTTATGATTGAAAAAAAAATTCATACCTATATAGAGAGAGAGAGAGAGATAGTAAGTCTGTTTAAGAAAGAAAAATATCTAGCCTTTCTTTAATAGTCCAAGCACATTTTTCAATGTTCAGTAATAATTCTTAGATGGGTTTTTCCCAGAAAAACAGTCGAAACATTCTGTACATATTTAATAGATCCATTAGAAAAGCCAAATAATTTCTGGATTTGAAACTCATTCAAATGTTGAGAAATGAATTTTTCCCCATGTGACATGCATTTCTTCACTAAAATCTGCACCTTTAATAAGATGTACAATGTAAGTTAGGCAGGCCTACAAAAGTAGATGTTGTGTGTACATACATGTACGGCCCTGGAAGAAATTCTTAGACCAAGCTTCTGTAATAAAGGTACTATAATATGCATTCAAACTAAATGAAAATGATTTGTCTTTGTATTTCATTGAATGAATAACAAATTCCAGCAATTGTACCTTGTTTTTATGATATTATAATTCCTTCTTACCACAAATATAACACATTCAATAACCATTCTTGGTCTAATAATTTTTTTCCATGGCTGTACTGTATGTATTTTATTTTATTTTGTTTAATGTTTCATACACTGGTGACTGAGTGAAAATGATGATTTACATGATTGTATGATATTCAGATGCATTCAAACAATCCCTTCTAGATGGATGGGCAATAAACTGTATAACATCACAGTGCAGTGCTATATCAGAGGAAAATGCTTGAAGGCCACGACAAAAATTATGGACTTTTGTCTGTCATTTTTTCTTCTTGTTACAATATAGCCTTGGCCGTCAGCGTTGACATAATAAATTATTAACGCCCCTCGAACACCAGGACCTGATAGAACTCAGCAATCATACCCTGTACTCACCCACACACACAAATACACACACCCACACTTATATCAACAGACAGTACATACGTGGAAACGCAACAGGTTTGATCGTCAGTATTGATACTGTGTTAGCTGTCAGTGCGAGCGTTGGTGAGCGTACACGTGTAAGCCGGTGAATCGGCCATGCATGCTAACACTCTAATGCACTCTCGGTCGTCGTAAGCTGTCGGATCAAGTCGGGGTTTTGTTTTAGCAGCTCTAACTCTGATGTGTTGTGGTGCATTGCCTCTGGCTGGCTGGCTGATGCTAATTAAATTCCATTAGCTCATGGCTGTTTCAACAAGTGCATTGATCTTCTCATGTATTAAAAGAAAACTGAGCATTGCTTGCTCTTAGAAAATGTACATGTACATTATGCATGTACACTTTAAAATGTAATAAAAAACTCTAGGTAAATATGAGTTATGCTATATGCATGTACTTGCTAGCAAGCTTTTATCATAACCTGTGCTGTGTAGAAGATCAAAGGTATTTCAATCATGTATTTTAAAATGAAAAAAAAAATGTCATGGAAATCAGCACAATGTTTGGACATCAAGTTAAAAACTATACGCTAGACACACATTGAAGTATATTTCCTTCAGTAAATGGAATTTGTTTAATTTGGATTCCCCCCCCCCACCCTCCAAATTTCAGCAAATTCCTATGTGTAGGCCTCATTCGTCAGGCTCACTGTACAAAAAACAGTGGTTAAATTAATTTAGCTTTGTGAAATGTTTTGTTTCTAGGATAAAATAGTATATCTCTATCTACTATAGATAATCTTTGTTTAGGCAAAAACTATACAGTATTTTTTTCCATAGAACAGTGCACTTGAAGGTATAGTATCCATGCACAAATCAAAGTACACTACACCCTCTTATAACAGACTCTTTGGGACCAAGGAAATTACCTCTCTATATATTAAAACATTGTTATATCAGGGCTAAAAAAACAATGAAATACAAAGAGGTGGGACCAGCAAAATTACCTTGTTCTAACAAGAGTTTGTTACGGTGTTCTTTAAAACGAGCATTCACTGTAGACGTACATAACCTTGAAATATGTTCATAGGCAGCCATGGAATATTATCTCTAGATAATGACTTTATACTGCTGTTATGAAAGAATTTGGCACAAGGATTGTGATGGAGAATGTACTTGTAGTAATAGGAAAGAGCAGTGATTATTAAATTTCTCCAGATACCCTTTTTGTCACCTACTCACCAGCTTAGGAGAATGTTGAGTAGTACAAATAATAAAGCTGAAGAAAAGGAGTCTGCTGATTGTTATTTTTGTTCAGATTTTCAAGAAACTTTAGATCACCTGTTTTGTGACTGTAGAAAAGTTGTACCATTGTGGGAAAAGTTGGTGGATATGATTAACACTAGCACTGATGACAGTTATAATTTGACGTTGTCAAAATTTAATTATTTGTTTGGGATACAGTCAAGGGACAAACACGCCTCTTGTATTAATTTTCTCTGTTTATGTTTAAAATATTATATTTATTCCTGTAGGTTTCAGGGAAAAGAGCTTATTTTCGAAGCTTTTGTTTCAATGGTAAAGTTTAAACAAAAAATAGAATATAAAATTGCCCAAAAGAAAAACAAGTTACATGTCCATTTTAAGAAATGGTCTATCAAGCTTAACTGAAATTTTGTAGTAGTCTTGCAAAGCTCTGTTGTCCTTAACATCTTTATTGACTTCTTGTAATGTAAACCTGCCCCCCTGGGAAAGTATGTGAGTGTGTGTGTGTGTGTGGGTGCATATGCGGTGCCTGTTTTGTAGTTTTAAGAAGCTATTAAATCTATATACTGTTGCTCTTACTCTGTTAATTTTTGAAGAAATAACAATAAAAACAGAAAAAAAGAAAAAAAAAAAAAAAGCTGAAGGATACATTGCTATGAGCGTTATAATTATTTTTATTCCTATATATATGCAGAAGAATATCGTATTTGTAACTATAGAAATGTCACATGCCGAAGGGTTGCATTTGAAACACTCTTGTATTAGCACTAGAATTGATTAGCAATTCTGGAGAGATATTCTCTGTAATCCTGTGTCTTCCAAACTGTCAGATCTTTCAGGATAACTTTTAGACTAGATACAGGTATTTTTCATAATTGCTGCAATCACATTACCAGAAAGTATTGCTCAATTAATCTTCAAGCACTTGCATACCTTCTATTATAGGGAGAAAGAGAGAGAGAGAGAGAAAGAGTTAGAGAGAGAAGAGACAGAGAGAGAAAGCGAAAGATTTATTTTAGAGAGAGAAGAGAGAGAGAGTGTAGTGAAGAGAGATGAGAGAGAGAGAGTGAAATAAAAGGAGAGAGAGAGAAAGAAAAGGAGAGAGAGAGAAAGAAAGAAAGATGAATAAAGAGAATAAATTCAGTGTAAAAATCATAGGAAATTAGAGCGGAAGGAATTAAATAAAGAAAGATTTATAGAGACTTTCATAATTTGCAATGGCTGATTTAGAGAGAGAAAGTAAAAGAGAGTGATTTTCCCCTTTGTACTAGGTTTCAATCTACTTGAGAAAGCTGGAAGACACAGTGAGAAATGTTACAGCCTGCAGACAGGCAGAGTGTGAACACTTCGCACGATAACACCTGCTTGATAGTGTGTGAGTTGATCATAGATCTGTTCACACGATAGCCTTTAAAGCCCTCATAGTATGGAAAGGCAACTATCGTGCTTTTTGAAATAGTTTTTTGACTGTAGAATTATATTGTAGAGGTGTGGTGGTCTAGTGGATACGTCACCAGACTGGATCTCATGGTTAGCGGTTCGAGTCCCGCCGCAGCACTACTGTCCTTTGGCAAGACATTAATCTACATAAATTTGCCACTCTCCACCCAGGTGTAGTAAATGGGTACCCGGTAGGAATTTATTCCTGTAATACTGTGAGCACCAAATTCGGTAGCTTAGCTAGAGCCGGGGTAATAATACTTCGGGGCTTTAATAGACACATTTGTATTAAGCGCAATATAAATGTTATGTATTATTATTAAACACATGTATTGATTTAAAGATCACATTACAAGAAAATTCCATCAAAGTAAATATTGGCCTAATACTTTTTATTGCATAGATGGCATAAATTAAACAAGGTTTTCCAAATTCAACGCTTGGAACCATTTGAAGTAATGATTATTATCAATTATAAAATGGTAAAATACAGAGATGTGTGACGACACACCAGGTGCCAGTCCTGTCTGAGCAGACGATGTCCCATAACATCTTACACATTTTTCAGTGCCTGTTTTGTCATCTCCTCTTCACTTATTTCTCTTACTTGACTAGCATCAGTCTTAATGTTAGTCTGTTGCCTCACTCTTAACTTCGTGTATGGTATTATTTTGATGAAAAATGCAGCGTTAAAAAAAATAAAGGAATCAGTCACTTGTAAACAAAATAAGACGCCATTGTATTTTCAGCTGCTTGCACCAGGGCATGTTCGGCGTTTCAAGAGGGAACGAATACCATCCGTGCTATTATTCGGAGGGCTTTTCAATTTGAAAATGGGGTTTATTTCATTGATCATTGACCCTTCTGTGTATTTACAATCAAACGGTTTTAGTTATCAGAATCAGTTTCACTTTCCCTTTTAGAATGGTGTGAAATAAGGTCATGTTTAAATATACCAAACTCTTTATAATTTGATAAATAATTGCATTGCAATTACGTTCATTCATTATATGACGTCGTCTGCTTAAGCTGGATCGATCCCTAGTGTGACGACATCAAAACATCGCTATATTTCTGGCGAATCCTCGGATATTCCAGATGCTTAGAAGAGTTTTTATTTATGTTTTTATAATCATCAGATACGCAGTTGACATAGAACTTAGACGATTGCCATCTGTAAGCTTCCCAGTTTCTAGTGATACATCAATTGCCATATTTGTGAGTTTCTTGTAATGTGATCTTTAAAAAAAAATAGAGAGAGAGAGAGAAAGTCATTCACAGGGAGGAAAATTCCCCAAATTTCCGAAAATTAAAAAGGGTCCATAATTAGGAAATTTAGTAATTCTGAAAATGCAATAGAGCCCTACATACATGTAACTATCCAGAATTATGAACCTTCGGATGTACATGTATGAACCTTTTTTCATTTGTGGAACTATACACTATGAACCATATTTCATTTCGAACCCTATTTCGTTTTTGGAAATACATGTATGAACCCTTTTTCATTTTCCATTTCCAATTATGAACATTTGGAAATACATGTACATGTATGAACCCTTTTTCATTTTCCATTTCCAATTATGAACATTTGGAAATACATGTACATGTATGAACCCTTTTTCATTTTCCATTTCCAATTATGAACATTTGGAAATACATGTACATGTATGAACCCTTTTTCATTTTCCATTTCCAATTATGAACATTTGGAAATACATGTACATGTATGAACCCTTTTTCATTTTCCATTTCCAATTATGAACATTTGGAATTTCGAGCCGTGAGTAATGAACCTTTGGAAAAACGATCCTTCGGAATTATGAACCTTTGTGGAAAAACGACGTGTAACCGTTTATGTATGTAAAGACTATAAAACAAAGCAATTCGTACGAGTCCCCAGCCTGTGAAATATTTTAATTTTGTTTTTGGGACAAGGTGAAAAGCATCGATCAGACCGACCTTACATGTAATATCCAAAATACATTTATGTACATATTGACTCTAATTTACATTTTATGAAAGAGAGAAGAGACACACCATGAATAATTCCCTCAATATCTCACCACTTTGCCTGATTAGATTATTGAATAATTAAATTATTAAATTGGCTAGAAACAAGGTCTGCACTTGATGATTCTATATCACTTTAGTATCCACTATCCAATAATCTGTATTAAAAAGAGACACACTGTGATCAATGCAATAAAATCATTTCGAGGCAACCTAATTCTGAATCAGTTGTGGGTAATAGAATTTGGATAATCTTGTCAGGAATATCTTCTCCATGAAAGGTCAAAATAATAATGAAATCCATTTTTTTTTCCAGGAGATGATAAAGGGAGGATTAAATCAATGTACTAGAAAAGCCTTTTAAATTATTATGATTTTGTTGATCAGAAATTAATTTGTCTGTGTTTGGAAGGTAATGTAATTTGTAGACATTTATGATGAGATTAAGAATAAGTGATTCAATCTTGAATGATTGGAAATAAGGTTATTGACACCATTAAGCAAATAAAAGGCTAGAGGGAGGATTTAAAGAGAGAGAAAGATAGAAAGAAAGATGGATGAAGGGGAGAGAGAGATGGGGGAGGAGAGAGGGGAGAGAGAGAACGGGGGGGGGGGGGGGGGGGAGTAGGTGGGGGGAGAGAGAGAGGGGAGGAGGAGGAGGTGGAGAAAGAGGGGGAGAGAGAGAAAGAGCTACATGTATACACTGTAGAGAGATGGGGGGGGGGGGGGGGTAGGTAGAGAGAGAGAGAGAAAGAGCGGAGGAGAAGGTGGAGAGAGAAAGAGACAGAGCGAAGGGGAGGAGTATGTGGAGAGAGAGAGAGACAGAGCGAAGGGGAAGAGTATGTGGAGAGAGAGAGAGAGACAGAGCGAAGGGGAGGAGTATGTGGAGAGAGAGAGAGAAAGAGCGGAGGAGAAGGTGGAGAGAGAGAGAGAGCGGAGGAGAAGGTGGAGAGAGAAAGAGACAGAGCGAGGGGGGGGGGGGGGAGTAGGTGGAGAGAGAGAGAGAGAGAGAGAAGGGGTGGAGGAGGATGTCAAGAGGATTCATGAAAGAGAGACACAAAAGATTACACATTAACACGTAAAAGGAAAGGGGAAGTAAACTCTACAAAATTATGAACAGAGAACATTTGTTTGTGTTAAAATACAATATTCATGTTACTACATGCCCATATTTCCTAGTCACCCTTGAAGATCACATATTTCACTGTCCGTTCATGGCAATCTCTGCCCATACCTGTTTAATCTCTCAATTTTTCTGATGTATCAAAGCAGCTCTATTTCTAATATTGATTCACTGAATGTCTGTTTGTGAGTCAGTTATTGGACTGTGCAGAGGGTGTTTTATGGGCGTTGTGTTGCTAATTTGATGCGGATTAATGATCAGGTGTCATAACATTCACGCATGATACACACAGCTTTGTGTCTCACTTGAATGTGTCAGTTTCAATACACATGTGGTCATGCACAAGTATGTGCTAATTGAGTTGACTGCTAATTCAAAATGATTTTTCAAAAGTATTATTATCTACGATATTTAATTATTATACATGTACTTAGATTGCCTGTACACTCTATTTGAGTGGCTGAAAATATTAAATACTCCAACTTATAATCAAACTTCAATCCGAGGTGTGTTTTTTCCAAATTACAAGTTTCCATGTCCATTCTATTTTATTTTAAAAGTGCAAATTGAGTTGACTCCTAAATCAAATTCTGATGATCTTTGTTATTTCATGTACATGTATTCATAATAGTTAAATTGATTAGATATTTATGAATTTTCTCTATCAAAAGCAAAGATATGTACATTGACTTTGTATACAGTAGAATTTCTTAAAACTTGAACACCAAAATCATGAATCTAAATTGAATTTTATGTGTTTGTTTTCTTCTTTTCAATTTCATTAACATGTCCTCCCCCTCCCATGTCCCCCCCTCCCATGTCCTCCCCCTCCCATGTCCTCCCCCTCCCATGTCCCCCCCCCTCCCATGTCCTCCCCCTCCCATGTCCTCCCCCTCCCATGTCCTCCCCCTCCCATGTCCTCCCCCTCCCATGTCCCCCCCCCCTCCCATGTCCTCCCCCTCCCATGTCCTCCCCCTCCCATGTCCTCCCCCTCCCATGTCCTCCCCCTCCCATGTCCTCCCCCTCCCATGTCCTTCCCCTCCCATGTCCTCCCCCTCCCATGTCCTCCCCCTCCCATGTCCTCCCCCTCCCATGTCCTTCCCCTCCCATGTCCTCCCCCTCCCATGTCCTCCCCCTCCCATGTCCTTCTCCTGTGATTTAACTCATACACAAAATGTATCGACACATATCTCACACATTAATACACTGTATGTTTCGATTGTAAATATTATTCGTTAAGAGCTAGAAGGACATTAACTCTGTGTTAAAGTATATGAGTTAATGTCCTTTTGGCTCTAAACAGACAATATATGAATTTGTATTTGATCTCAATTATGGTACAAATTTACTAGTGAATTAGTTGACGTTGTGTGTCCCTTGTACGCACACAGACATGCTCGGTCAGCCGCGCACTGCTTCACACATTATACATTTATTGCTGTGTGTTTTATCATATAGCGTGTTGAATTCTCCATTCATTTGATAATGAACATACCCAGGGTTTGGTTAACCCACTTACTGGTTTCTAAACTTAGAACAGCAGCGGACAGACCCACCCACCCGTAGGCAGTCGAAATATGAAAGGCTCTTGCCCAGGTCAGGGGATTGTGTTCGTTCTGCTTGAAGGTCTCAGGGTTCAACAGTTCTTTTTTCTTTAGGATGTAGAAATATTACAAAATAAATTCTGGGAGCAGCAAGAATTTAGGGTATTATTTCTGGATGATATGTGTAAATGTAGATGTAATGTTTTATATCCTTTTGGTATTTTTGGTATCACAAGCAAATATGAAAATCATTTTTTTATATAAATGTACTTGAGCTTTCGGGGAGTTTTCGGAGAAGCTCCCTCGATTTCGCCCATTTGTGATCAAAAATCGAGCAGCGATCGACGGGAAATCGTGGTCGCCGCCTGGGCACAGTTCTACTCGAGCGATTTAGGTAAAAAAATCGAATCCACTGGATCAAAGGCTGCCGAGCGGTCACCACCCGGGAATCGGTGGGTCATCAGTCGGTCACTGCCTGGACGCCGCCCGGGGAATCTCCCCAGATTTCGCCCAGTTTTGACCGGCTACCGATGGGAAGGCATCGCTGGGATTTTATAGCCTGCCTGACTTCTCCAAATATCGTTGGGCG
Source organism: Heliocidaris erythrogramma (assembly GCA_025617745.1). Classification (NCBI taxonomy): domain Eukaryota; kingdom Metazoa; phylum Echinodermata; class Echinoidea; order Camarodonta; family Echinometridae; genus Heliocidaris; species Heliocidaris erythrogramma. The sequence goes on along the minus strand of CM046854.1, from coordinate 10,001,605 downwards.
ATGCCTAAATTCAAGCGGTGCCCGGGCAGGCTACAAATTGGTCGGTCGCTGCTCTGATTTATGACCAAAGCATAAGAAATGCTAGATCACTGCAATATACTGCCCACGCTAGGACCTTTCCACCCCGACAGATGTATATATGTACATGTATGTAGGTTTTGAATGCGTGTATGGTGTATAGTTCACGCTGAAGTTGTTGGGAGTTTATATCCCTGACCCGGCACCGGCACCTAAATTATTGTTTGTCTCTCATTTTTCAACAAATATCCAATAAATCTGACGCAAAGTTTTTGAGGGCGTACCAAAAGTAAACATTACCTTTAAGATTACATGTATATTCTGGATTTTATACAAGAGTTTCTTACGAATGTCATTCATTTAGATTGTGTATTTTATGCTTCATGGACTCGACTTACAAACTTCTCTTTGATAGTGTAGAAGAACCATCTCTTTAGAGCCAGAAGGGAATAAACTCTTTTTGAAATCATATCTGAGGGGTGTTTCACAAAGAGTTAAGTTTGATTTAAAGTCGCGTGTAAGTGCCAACGTGCATCTGGTATTAAACGCGTAATCTCATTGGTAGATTACCCAATAGAGCGCGTCCCCTGAGCATGATCTGACCATGATCTGACCAATGCGGTGATGTGTCATATACCGCACACAACTAGGAATTTACATGTAAGTGCGACTGTTAGTCAAACTTAACTCTTTGTGAAACACCCCCCTGTTCTCTACAGAAAAAAGGCCTGTACTGTACATGGGAACATGTATATTCTACTAAACTTTGAAATGATGCATGGTATTGAGCTACGGTCTAAAGCTGAGTTTAACAAAGTAGAATTGTACATAACATGTTCATATAGACCAAGATGGACATTAAATTTTCCCTTTGCTGAACATAATTACATGTAGTACAGTATATCATTTTATATAAGGGAATAAATTACTCAGATTAACAAAAAAGAATCATGTAATTTCGCAAACACATTAGCATTTCTGAAAGTAACAACTGTTACAACAAAATAAGTGGAATATATATTAAAAAGATAGAACCCAAGCTACATGTACATGTACATGTACTTTTGATGTTTGCTAATAATATCATAATTTACTTGCATTTCTATAAAATAATCTTTTCCATTTTCAAGGTGAGTGACACTCCCTGAATGAAATTGATATGGGATTCCACCTCTCTCATCGACCTCTCGTTCATTTTTGAGACGCGTGTTAAAATCTTGATAAGATCTTTGGATTAGCGGCTAATCCATTTCGGATTTAGCACGACTTATTCTTGGGGGCGTGATAGCTCTGTTGTAATTGAACCGCTTAGGGGATCTTATTTCATTGTAAAGTCATGACTTTTCCGTTAGAATTAAAAGAGAAGAAATTGAGAAAGGTGACATTCTCAAAGTGGACCTGCAGGAGCTGATTTAACTAATGTAGAACCTCGTTCATACACATATATTATGCGGTTAAACATCTTGAAAACAAAATTGCTGTGGAAATTGCCTTCTTGCCATTCATCTACAATAGAATGGTTTTAATTTTGCAGCAGCATTTTTTGTTGATGTTCTTGTTTTTTAACCCTTTCAAGACAATAGACCACATTTTGTGGCTTGGCTCAATAACCTTTGATTCAGAGGTCTAAAAAATATATTAGATGCACGAGTAGAAAGAGCAAACATTTCTACACACACTAGGTATGTCCATTCATCTTGCATGACCATATTGCGTTTGATGCCAGGAATTTTAAAAACGAGATTAAGCTTTGAAATCCTTAAATTGGCAACACATTGAAAGGTTCAAAATCTAAATTGGCAGTTTTTCAACTTTTTGACTTATTTCTAGCCATGTATATTGTTTTCAAAGACTTTACAACTTATTAGAATCATGTAGCACTAAAAGAAAAAAATATTACTGTTGCCAATTTGAAGAAAAAAATGTGATCAATTTAGCCCTTAAATATTTTGTGTCATGAAAGGGTTAAAGAGAGAGAGAGAGAGAGACCTCTTCAGAAAACATTTAGCAATATCATTTTTAGTTATTTTGTGTAAAGAAATATGTACACACATAAAGTGATCTACATGTACATGTAATCTTTGTATTTTGTTTATTGAACATCCTTATTACATGTACATCTACAATGTATGTTCTATTCATAAACATACTGTATGATAGGGTATGTCTTACATGTACATGTATATCACAAAAAGTATAGAAATCTTTTTGTAAAATGTGTAACTTATCATTTCATGATTTAATTCAAAATTTCTCCAAACCATTTCTTATGTCTTGCTTCATAGCAGCTACATAATTACCTGGTTTAAACCTTTTAAATATTTATCCTAATCAGTATTAAAGGCATTCAGTAACGTTGTGGAGGCTTGATTAAATAAATTGACAGCTCAGATTTTATCAAGTCTCCACAAAGTTACCTAATCACTTTAAGTTGGGACCGGACCCTCAAGGTGCATGTATACATGTATGTATCATTGTTTGGTCATCATTTTCTAGACTGTAATGTGATAATGAAGCAGCCATGTTACTCTCAGGGTACGAGGCCTTCTAACTTGTTCTCATGTATGCTAGTTACATGGCAGCTAATGACATCTATTAGTCTACAATTAAGATCTTTCCTAGTGACCTATGCATGAGGATATACATGTAAAGGGGCTTGCATTCTTAGGCTGCATTCATAAAACATTTTGTAAACGGAGAACCCTGGTTTTGAAATGTGCAATTTGAAACATGTACGGTTGCTTTACTGTATAGTTTTTTGCTGGGTGTAAATTTAGACATGTTTTGAGATCACTGTCTTTAGACTGTGTCGCTAAAATCTTGCTTCGTGAAATGGGGTGAATGAAACCTAGACCCCATTCACACTCACTTCGTTAGAGCTGTCTAACTAAAACCCGTTCCTCAAGAACCATTCTAAGTGAATGCAAAAGTGGTCCAGGAAATGGTGTTCTGGACCTGTTCTCAAGACAAGTTTGAGAGACGTAAAAATGTGTGAAGTGTGAATGCAATCAATTCATTCTCCAAGAACCGTTCCTCTAGACTGGTCTAACTAAGAGCGGTCTAACGGAATGTTGTTGAAGAGAGGCTGGGGACGAGTCGTAGGACGTTCTTCGGATGAATGAGTAGCCAGTGAATCCCGCAATGAAGATAATACAATGGTATTAATCGATTCTGAAAGAGATGGCAGTTGCGTTCGCAAAGAAACTAGGCTAGTTGCTGTTGTGTTGTACATGTATGTGATACATTGTTCGTTGTTGTCTGACTTTCAGAGTTCTTGGAATTCGAACTGTGTTCCAGAGAGATAACTTCGGCTTCTTCATCAGAAGTGGCTTCATCGCCATTTTGAAATTCAGCTGCATCGTTGCTGTTATGTCTCAATACAATTATACCATATATCATATATCATACAGTTACAGTTACAGGTACAGTGCTGGGTTTGAACTATTTTGATTGTAGACTAAGGCCAAAAAAAAAAAATTGTTGTATTGGCGTAACCCGCCCGACCCTAAAAATGTCGCCGACCCTAGGTTTTTTTGTTTTTTTTTTACTATCGATATCGCGTATCGTGCTGCCTTTGCGATCGCGATCGTGATCGAAAACCCGGAAGTGCTGCGGACAGAACTAGCTGCGTGTATTATGTATTATACTGTCGTAAAAAAAAAAAAAAAAAAAAAAAAAAATCCCGACCGACCGACCCTATTTTTCAGAGACCCGTTACGCCAATACAACAATTTTTTTTTTTTGGCCTAACATTGGTGTGGGCTTAGAATGGATGAGACATTACAAACATTAAATAGAAATAGTTGAAAAGTTTCAGGAAATCTGTAACACGAAAGTGTGTTGCAAGTTATGGCTTTTGATCGGGTGCCTCATGTGTCTGACCCTGCCTTCGAAAAGCTTTATGAACGCAGCCTGAGCATAGTGAGCTATTTACGTCATAGTGATGTTGCATTCTCCAGCAGTCTTGTCACGATGACTGATTCTTCAGTCGTCCCCTAAAGCTTGTTGGGTAATCAAGCCAAATACTATGTCTAGCCTGCAATTAAGGGCAACCCTTAGACTCGTCCCAGACTCAATGAAAGGGAATTGAAAAGTGCCAAAATGTAGATTTAACATTTTTGGAGTCATGATGAAAATCAATATAAAGTGTTTTTTTTTTGTTGACAGGCTCATGACAACAGAACGTAACGCATGAAAGAAAACAAAAATCACAAGAAAGGAAAACCATACGAATGAACATCTTGTGAATCTTGCCGCTCATCCACTTCCAGTTCTCTTGTGATCCCTAAAGTCGCAAAATCTTGGGGGGAAAGATCATTTGCCCATGCCTGTCATAAATTATGGAATAGCCTTCCTGAAAACGTCAAAAAGTGCGTAGCATCTGATTCTTTTAAAAATCATGTTTTTTTTGTTTTTTTGGATTTGTGTTTTTATTAAGAAAATAAAGATTTTAAAATGTTTTTTTATTTGTGTTTTTATTCAAAAAAAAATATGATTTTTTGCAATTTGCAAAGTTTCTTTCCGAGTAAATGAACGCAGTTCACAATTTGCAATTTTTATAGTGCTACATCCATGTACTCTAGTGAATGTTGTGTTTTGACAACTGCATGTACATGTGCAGTGTAGCTTGTATTCCTTTGAGTATTGGCAAAAATGTTTGATTAGTCATTTAAAAGATCTTTTTATATCCTCATATGTTAACATGGTACTTCCTAGGCCATTGTGTCCATGTTGAATCAAGGAGAATCTCTTTTTAATTTGTTCCTTCAAGATGTTTGGGTATGTGTATGAAACAAATTATCGTCTAAGTCTGGACTCCGTAAATATTGACGAGCCTTCTGCAAATATATCTGCCATGTCTTTAAGTTGCAAAATATGATCAGACTTCCATTGGCCTAGAAAGCGATTGAGCTAAAGACCTGATGCTGCCATTTTGTCACTGAGAAAGACAGTGTACATCTTATAAAGTGATGGATTTTGATAGAAATTGCTTTAATTTCAAATTATCTTTTGAAATTAAGAATTCCTCAAGATTAACCAAGACTCCATAACTCCGGAGTCCAGTCTAAGTTGAACCAGAGTTGAATTCAAACTGACTAGAATCACAATTCCCGTCTAAATTTCTGTACAAAGTTAAACCACACTAGACTGGAGTTTAAGTTAAAGCGGAGTAAAGAATATGATTTTCTAAAACTCCTGTTTAAATTGTAGGTTTAGACTGGGTTTAAACCAATAAATCGCAGTTTAAAGCTCATGCATGTACAGTTTTGGTAGCAAAAACGACATTAGAAAGAAACATCTTGAATATAATCTCATGTTGTTTTCCATGTATCAAAATATGTTTGTACGAGATCATTTGGTATTCTGTCGATGATTTCCGGTGAATGTTACCATAAATATATACATGTATGTATTAAAGGAACGCTAGATCACGGCAATACTGTCCTACGCTATAGGACCTTTCCACCCTGACGGCTCCCCACACAACAACATCGAGGCTTTACACGGAGATACATGTACATGTAACATGTGTGCCACTGTGTGTAGGTTTTAAACGTGTTTATGGTGTTATAGTGCACCCTGTTGTTTAAATACCTGACCCGGCACCTGATTTATTGTTTGCCTCTGATTTATTTAATATGCCACTTTAGGAGTGATATCTTCACAGCATCTTTATATTGCTAGTATCTTGTTATTTATCAACAAAAATCCAAGAAATCTGACGAAAAGTTTTTGAGGGCTTATCAAAAACTAAACATTACTCTTATTAAAATTAAATACATACATACTAGATGGGGTATGTATACATACATGTAGCATAAGTGCGTTGCTGCCTTTTGCTATTAAAATGTACATTATTGTGTCAGGCAGGAGGTCGTTTGCATTAAAATAACTATAACTTCAAAATATGTGCTTATTTTATATAAACTACTAAAATTAGGTAGTAGTTGCCATCCATTTTCACCTTTTTACTAGTCCACATAGAGAGAAATCCCAAATCCTTGAAGGGAGTTACCAGAAATTTGCTTTTTGGTTTGCGTACTATAGCTCTTCTGCCAGCCTTAGACAGTATTTGTTTGTGTAAACATACATGTACAGTGTATACATGTATATCTTGATGTGAAGGATAAGTCACAAACTCATTGAATCACCAAGCTGGTCACTTCATCTGCTATTGCTTCCTTTCTGAATGGTTTTAGGTTCAATCTGCCAAAGCACTGATTTAATTTCAAAATTCTTCAACTGTAAATTCATTCATTTTTTCCCCCTGCAACCAAACCTGTTTTCATCATATTTTGTGCCTTTTTACAAGCTAATAAAATGTATCCCTGATAAAAGCAAGAGCTTTTCATCCCCAACGGAGGGAGGAATGAATACAGAATTACCTTGGCAACGGTGCTACAAGGACATTGTGCGTTCTCAAACAATGAAATACCTAATGGCTTGAATGATTTGTGTTTGAGAGATAGAGAGAGAGAGATAGAGGGAGAGAGAGAGAAAGCCAGAGAAAGAGAGAGAGAGAGAGAGAGAGAGAGAGAGAGAGAGAGAGAGAGGGCGAGAGAGAAAGCCAGAGAGAAAGAGAGAGAGGGGGGGGGGGGGGGGGGAGAGGGAGAGAGAGAGAGGGGGAGAGAGAGCGAGCGAGAGAGAGAGAGCGAGAAAAAGGGGGGGGGGGTAGATCGAGAGATAATCCAAGAGATGGAGGGAAAGGTGAAATTAAATAGACCTTACTTTTGATTTTGAGTTCTCACTAACTACATGATCAGATGATGTAATTTATCAACGAGCAATGATAATAGCTGTTTCTGCATAGCGCCTTACCAGTTACAATGTAACCGACCAAAGCGCTTTAATACAGCATTACCCCGGTCACTGAATTCAATTGCGATTCTGCACATTACAGTGCACATTCTCCACTCCTCTGGGGAGCATTCCAGCCAGTCGACTGTTTCCAAATGTGCACATGCTAATGATAATCCAACCACAATGACGTTTGCATCGTACCAGGTATCCATTTAACACCTGGGTGGAGAGGAGTAATGTAGATAAACTGCCTTGCTCAAGGACACTTGCCTAACTGCATACATGTACATTTGTTTTAGCAGTATTTTCTCTATTGAGTTCTTTCTCTTGTGATATCAGATTGTACATGTATATACATGTATGCACACCTAAAAATAATTCAAATCATTTCCCAATTGATTTTGAATTTTATATGTTTTCTCCTGACAGTTCCAAAACTCAAATTTGAATGTATTTTGATTTAATTTCTTTGTTTTTTTTCCCCCTTTCAGAGTTCAGTACAAGTGACCTTTGACCGGATCAAGCCGGGAAGTACGCCCCCAAAGTTCCAGAACGTCCAAGCAGTCGCCGGTCCAAAAGATCATTTGGTATGTAGAAATATAAACAACAATGAGTGCTTGTTAGAAAGTACATGTTACATGGGGAAAATCAGCCATTTGCTCAATGACTTGACTCTAGATGATTGGACATCATTGTAAAACGATATCCTACAAGACCGACTGCACATGAAGCCGACAGCCCCAAAAGACCGATATTTCAGAAAATATCAGTCTTGTGCATCTGTAGGAAAGTTGTCAGTGACCTTTGACGTACGTTTCTATCTTGTGTCGAGCTACACGAAGGTCTCATGAACCCTTAAATCATTTTTCAGAAGGCCCACAAGGTTGATAATTTGTTGGTCTTGTGGTCTGTCAGTCTCGGCAAATGGGAGAGTTGATGGTGAATACGTCAGTCGATTCACCAAATTGCCAACTTGAGATTCGCATCTAGATGTAGTGATCTCATTTTTCATACATTGATATTACTTTCTTATTGTTTGTCTGATTTCTTCTAAACTTACACAAATCAGCTTTTTAACAAAGGTTGGATTGCCCTTTAAAACATGTACATGTATGTATGTACATGCGTAATTTGTGGGTCAGGCCATTGCAACCCATGCAGTGCAAGTGTAGCAATGTGTACGTGCAGCAATGCATTAGTACATGTACATGTATGTGTAGCAATGTTTTATAGCAATGTTACTTCAAGTTCCAAGAATGACATCATGCCAAGGATAATTATTCATCACATGCAAGTTCCTGACTGAAATCTCTCTTTGACCCTGCCCCTTCCCATACCACAGTCTGCTTGTTTGTTTGTACAGTCCAGTCAGTAGCCAGGTTCACACGGAGGGAGCTAAACTTTAAGTTCAGTTTGCAGTTTAAAAACTCCTAGTTATCTTGTAGTTTCAGACCGTATGAATGGACTCGTAATTTCGAAACTTCAAGCTCGCTTGTGGTTAATGCCGAAGCCACAAGCAGGAGTGGGTCCTCCCACTTTAGCAAACTTGTTGTTAATGATGACCAATCTGTTCATACTTGTAATCTAAGAACAACAAACATCATTTTTTTTGGCCCCTGTGAACCCTCGTCATTGTTAGTGAGTCTATAGGTGCGTTTATCAACTCTTTCTTTCTGCAGAAACAGGTTTTCCAAAGGGCTTTCAGTGATTTTTTTTAGAGATGATAAATGCAAAGCTGTTTTGATTACGGTATGGGGTTCGGAAAGCCTTTTTGAAAGTCGCAAATTTGTGCTTTCCGAAACAGGTTTCAGAAACATGTTACAAAAAGCGAGATAAACGCAAAGCTGTTTTGAAACGACTTTATACTTCGGTCACGAACTATGTGTTTCCACAGAGTACACTAGCTACGTACCCCTTCTCCTCGGGTCAAACTGTGCAATGCATCTGCGCAGTGACAACGTCGGTTTTCGACTTGTCGATGAGATGGTAAACGCAAAGGGCTTTTGATAGTGGGTATGGAAAGCCGTTTCAAACTAGGGAAAGATGATAAACGCAACCTTTGTTTCATTAACTTAAAGTTTTGCTGACTTAAAGCTTCAAAACCACAAGTCCCGTACGAACATAGCTATTATTAAATTGATAACTTCCCAGCCGCAGATGCAAGGCCATGGGCAGCATGCAGAGAATGATTCCCCCGCTCAAAGTAACTTATTTATTGGCATCATCTTAGAAAGAATATGCAATAAAACTCAATTGCTAAATAAAGTTGTTTCATGATTTGATAGATATAAATCCTTGAGGGCTTCTTGGTTGTATCAGTGTGACAGGGAAGTAATATTACTCAAGTACTCATCCTTAATTGACCTTTTGATAAAGTTCTTGATTAAAAAAAAAAAAAAACTCATGAGAAGTAAGCAGATCTTTATCACTTTTAGTGATGTTTTGGTGAAGAATACTATGAAAATCCCACAAAACATGAATCCATACAATACAATTTGCCGTTCATGACTTTAATAAAAAAAAGCATTAAGGTTCTGTAAATTGGAATTGGAGAGTGGGACTCATTTATTATTCTTTGGTAAATTGCATTTTGCAATTTTCATTAACTTGCATTATTTGAATTTTCTTAAACATGTAAACCTAATTACCGGTATGTAAGAATGACATCATTGATGCCGGTTTAAACGGGTATTAAAGCTGATTCATTTTGACCTTTATAAAATTCTGAACTGCTGTAACAGTTGTTGCTGCAGTGTCAGGTTGTCCTATAAAAATGTACATGGACCTGCGCATGGTTTGGTTCCTCTCTCAATCCCCATACTTCATGTAGCTGACGTCTAGTGGCAATTTAACAAACTATAATCATATTAGCATTGATTGTGATTAGTGCTGATGGACTACTTTATGATTAAATTCATTGCTATGCAACTGTCCATGACACACTCTGCAATACTGACATGTACACAGTAACTTGAATCACCACTCTTTTACAGTGCATTGAGATGATTTTTTTTTCTAAAATCATTGTAAAGAAAAGAATTTTAATCCATTAGATAATGATACAAGCATGGAATAATGATGAAGAAAATACTGGTTATGCTAATGACAGTAAAACAGATATATGATGTCACAAATTTTATCATTAGTAGTAATGATGAATATGTGACCCTCCACCACAAAACAACCAATAAGTCGCAATAGGAGTTTTAGAGTAAAAAGCTGAAAAAGGTTGTTTGGGGCGGAAATTTCTATTTGAAGTTTTTGGTAGTTCCTGAAAGTTAATTTATTAATCTACCATCTGACAAAATGTCGGGGTAAAATAACATGCTGAAATACGTTTTAACTCTAATTCAAAATGACCATTTTTCCTGGATATTCAAACTTTGTGAGTCAGCTTGCTGGGATCGTACTTCACAGTGCTTTTCTGGGAAAGCTCAAAAACTATGCACTGTCTGATATTCAAAATATGCACAAAGAAAGTTGTAAAGGTATGAAAAGTTTCAACCCAGTCCAATGAGTACTTCACAGTGTAGGCTTTGGAGTTTTGACTCCACCTTTTGTGCGGCAAACAATAGGACACAGATTAGGCGCTCTTAAATGGTTGCTCTTCTTTAGAGCCTGTTTTCTCTATCGTTTTGGTCATTAGCCTGTCTGACAGTCTGACATTTTCATTGTAATCTATAAGGGTTTGCTTAGTCTATGCAAGACAAATATCATTTTAAAGCTAAGAATATGAATTTTCAAACTGTTCTGAAATTTAAAAACCCAAATTTCCGACTTATTGGTCGTTTTGTGGTGGAGGGTCACATATAAAAATAGAAAGACTCAAGAATCACAAAGGTGAATTAATTATAATATAGCTAATGAAGCTTCATTGTACAGCACTGATCAACCAGTCTATGCTGCTCGCCATCTTGCAAATAACCCTCTCTAATCACAGTACATGGGGCTACAGGAATACAATGGACTAATCAATGCTAAATTTACTGCTTCAATGTGTATACGTTAGTTAAAGGAGTACAATAGACTAATCAATGCAAAATTTACTGCTTCCATTTGTTTAGTTATGTAACTAAATGTGACTGTACCTCCACCATTATGCATGAACAATGATGTTTAATAGTTTAGAACCATTGACATAATGACTTTTAGACTAGCAGCATACATGTATCTAATGACCTGTGTATTAATGAAGATGATGAGGTATCAGAGATGAATAGGCCTAAGATGAATCAGGGATAGTTACATAGATTCCTATATTCTTGTCTCCACATTTTTAAAAACTTGAAGCAAATGAAGATAATAATCACGTAACAAAAATCGCTTGTGGAGTGTACATTTTCAACCCCCCCCCTTTTTTTTTACTACAGTACACTGTATGTGAAGAAAATCTGTGTTCTGCATGCTTCTTCTCATGTCGCTACACTTTTCCAAGCCACTGCAAAGCACAGGCTTTGGCACGTTGGTTGTAGTCATGGAGATCCTGTGATGTGCAGGGTTCTGGTAGCGGGGGGCATTTACATGTCAGTGGGGTCCGCTCGCTATTCATAAGGACCGCTATTCATAAGGACCGCTATTCGTAGAAAACCGCTATTCATTTAACACGCGTTATGAATAGTTATGAATAGTGGTCCTTATGAATTGAGGTCCTTATGAATAGGGAAGTAATTTGTCTATGGTTTGCTCGCTATTCATAAGGACCGCTATTCATAAAAAACCGCTATTCATTTAACACTCGTTATGAATAGCGGCTTATGAATAGTTATGAATAGTGGTCCTTATGAATTGAGGTCCTTATGAATAGGGAAGTAATTTGTCTATGGTTTGCTTGCTATTCATAAGGACTGCTATTCATACAAAACCGCTATTCAATGTGTTATGAATAGCGGTCTTTTTGAATAAGTGGTCCTTATGAATAGCGGTCCCTATGACTAGCGAGGTTACCCCAGTTATAAGTAGGTGCTTCATTGTTTGGGAGGCCTCCCCTCAGTCGCATTCGGTAGATCCATCAAGGTTGTATCCCCATTTCTGCATCGGGGTTTGAAAGCGACCATGACATTTGAAATGTCTTTGAAAAATATCAAATATCGAACTTGGAAACCCCTCTGCCTCATATGAACACAAGATGAGAAGCTACAATGTACATGAAGGAATCAGGTAAAGTTGGCACCATGCTGACAGGTGCCCAGGGGAGTGTTTCATCAAGCGTTTCGTCCGTGATTTTTACTGACAACTGTTATAAGCTACTGAAATCCTTGCATCTGATTGGCTGAGAGCAAATATGTCAGTAAAAATCACGGACAAAACGCTTGATGAAATGCTCCCCAGGACACATACATGTATGGGTGCCTAAAATCTAACTCTGGACTCCAAAATTCCAAATCTTTAACTAAACATGTGTATACCCTAAAAAAAAATTTTTCTTTGCACCATTCGTCCTCCACTAACAGAATCCCTTGTGAGGAGAACTCGTTATATTTCGCACCTTTTATTTCTTAGTTGATATTTTTATATTGTTTGATTTTGGCTTTCTGTTCATTCGTATACTCTGAGTGCAAAACGAAGAGCTATAGTATGCCTCTATTCAAGGCTATTCTCCGATTTTGTCGTACTAATCATCTTTTCAGAATTACTTCCGCACTATGCGCCTCTTACGATCTACGTGTAGGAATGAAGTTTAGGACGTTCCTGTCCCTAACCCTATCCCAGCCCATAACGGCATGTGATACAGATTACAGCAGTAACTATTTCAGCGAGCGTGAGGGATCAGTGGTGTGTTGGACCAACGACTGGGTGTTGACCTTTTGACTATCAGCGTGTCTAATGACCGGTGTAATTAAGTGGATGAATCAGAAATGAACAGGCCTATATCCTATGCATTACACTTGGGTGAAAGTGGGGTTCATGCAAAAACAAGAGCTGTTTAACCCATCAGCGTGACCTAGATGTCTCGCTGTGAGCAAAGGACGGACCTTGTTACCTGTCTCTTACCAGTCTCTTACCAGTCTCATCTTTATACAATAAGAAGTCTGTGAATGCCTTCATATCATCATCAAGGGATGGTTTGGCCATCTGGAGAGAGCCTGTCCAGTCCAACGACCCTCTATATAACATAGATGTATACATTGTTGGCACTAGACATTCATACACGTCGCGTAAACCTACAAGTTCAATACAGATAAAAACAAACTTGGCAAGAATTTGCACGAGCCGCATATCCCTGATGAATACTTCATGGATTTCACGCTTTTGGTATATCAAACGAAAGTCCTAACTTTATCTGTACGCGTGGCCCCCCTGTTTAATGAGTGAACGTGTTTTTATTTAAAATCCTTCTGCTTGTGTATCATTGTGTTCATGGTTCTGCTCCACAGTCCAATATTACTCTAATTAATAGATACACCCAATCAAGATCATTACTTTCCCAAAACTCAGGATTTCTTTTTGTTCCCAAATGCACTACTAAGTGGGGGGAAAGGGCTTTTGTTCATGCTGGGCCCTCACTGTGGAACTCTCTCCCTTGAGAGATCCGCGAAACCAATTCTGTTGAAGTATTTAAAACCAAACTTTAGACATGTATAATTCTGTGCATAATTTGTTTTGTCTCTTCATTTTCTCTCCTTTCACCTGTGCGCCTTGAGCATTTAAGTTTAAATGGATTTGGCGCCTTATAAATCACATGTATTATTATTATTATTATTATTTTATTTTTATGATGATGATGAACAGCATTTATATAGCAGAAACATTCAAGGCCACCCAGCTCATCATCATCATTTTATTTTTAAAAATTACATAATATTTCCCTATTACTTCTGATGTCTTGTGGCATTTTAACAAACTATAATCATATTAGGATGGACTAGTTTATGATTAAACTAATTGGTATGTATCTGTCCATGACACATTGCAATTCTTTTTCTCCTCTTTGCTTCTATTATAAAATTTATGCACAGTTGAGTATATTTGTATGAAAATTGCACAATATATACATCTACATGTAAATTTAGAATGATTGCCATAATCATCAATAGCATAATTATTTGTAAACAAATTTTGTCGGCGTTACTCCCAGTGTTAAAGATCGTATGCTTAATCTGTAATGGAAATCACAAGTCAGAAAAAATTGAATTTCGAATTCCATACATTTCGCAGGGTATGTGATGTCTAAGCAGGCTTTCTGTCCTCCTCCTCCTCCTCCTCCTCCTCCTCCTCCTCCTCCTCCTCCTCCTCCACCACCACCACCACCACCACCACCACCACCACCACCCACCACCACCACCACCACCACCACCACCACCACCACCACCACCACCACCACCACCACCACCACCACACATGGTGAACCTTATCCACATTATTAAAACAAATTGGAATCCATCATTTTTATGTTTATTTATATATTTTCATTGTGTATTTTTGTGTTTATACAGATAGTGACTTGTCAGTTGGATTCAGCAGGGTTCGGTTTCATTGTGTTTGCAACCCAGCAAACCGCTGCCAGTGTCAAACTATCTACCTGCGATGTCAATGTGAACAGGCTTTCTGGAAAGGTAATAATTATATTCACATGAATGTAGTCTTACTAATGTATTTTCAAAATGTATGCAGTACCGGTAATAGCATCAACATCATGACTATGTTATAGTGTATTCGGAAGTCTAACATTATTTTTATTCATGTTTACTGGCTAATAATGTGTACAATGTTACGAAGATTTGCCAGCAAGGCTTATTTACTACTTACCCAATTACTAACAAGTATATTCACTTCTCGTGATTTTCAAATTTATATCAGACAATCCACCCCATGCTTGCTAAATGTATACTAGTTCAAATCTTTCAGGATAGGAATTATTTAAGGGCTAAATTGATCACATTTCATTCTTCAGATTGGCAACACTAACATTTTTCTTTTAGTGCTACATGGTTCTAATAAGATGTAATGTCTTGAAAACAATATACATGGTTAGGAACTTTGTTGAAAAGTTGAAAAAATTGCCAATTTCGATCAAAAAACAATGATTTTGAACCTCTTAATATATGTTGCCAATTTAAGGATTTTGAAGCTTAATTTTTTTTTAAATTCCTGGCGTCAAACGCAATGTGGTAATGCAACAAAACAAAAATGGATACACTGTGTAGAAATTTTTTGCGCTTTCTACTCATGCATCTGGTATCTGTTTTTTAGAGTTCTGAATCAAAAGTTATTGAGCCAAACCACAAAATGTGGTCAATTGTCTTGAAAGGGTTAACATCTCCTGTAAATTACCCAGTGTGTGTACCATATCATGTTCAGCGGGGTGTTGATACTCTGTAAAGATCTGTACATGTACTTTCGTTGGCTCAGGGATGACCAAAATTTTGTTTGTTCGGTCAATCAAACAAGATTTTGTTCTTAGATAGGATCTGGACCAACAAACCCAAAATATGCCACAAATTCAGCTGCTATCATTAAGGGACAACCCTTTTTCCGATAATAAATAAAGTGCTCTAGTAACACCCTACTGCCTTATTACTAATATTACTAATACCACTAATACCATCATTTTCCCTTTACTAATCACCCT
This sequence comes from Heliocidaris erythrogramma, assembly GCA_025617745.1. Taxonomy (NCBI): domain Eukaryota; kingdom Metazoa; phylum Echinodermata; class Echinoidea; order Camarodonta; family Echinometridae; genus Heliocidaris; species Heliocidaris erythrogramma. Next base: position 9,986,217 of record CM046854.1, on the reverse strand, counting down.
TTAATGCAGCTTAAAACAAAGGTAGGTGGTTAGAACTTGGTAAATGTATGTGTTGTAATCTTGTGAAATTTGTCAATCAGAATTTTATTTCATTTTGTTCTCTTTGAACTCTCCTCTGTCTTATGAAGAACCATCACTTTCTTGATGTATCATCATTTTCAGTTATTTTCAAAGCTTTCAAAGTTGCACTGATAGCTTATTTTCACTTTGATATTTGCAAATGCATATAAACATGCTGAGTACAGTTAATACAGAAAACTTTCATTGGTATAGGTGGTTGTAACATGTAGTTTAAGTGTCTACCAACCTTAAAATTTTTTTGGGCTAATTTTTCATCCACTCCTGTGGACTTCATATTCTGTATGATGTACATTTTGCATAGATTATATTTTACTAAGATGCTCAAATGTTCTACACCTGGGGAGCATTTCATCAAGTGTTTTGTCAGTGATTTTTACCGACAACTGTTATAAGCTACTGAAATCCTTGCATCTGATTGGCTGGGAGCAAATTTGTCAGTAAAAATCACTGACAAGACACTTGATGAAACGCTCCCCTGCTTTGTTTGAAAATACAAAAGCTATCACAAGCCAGCTTTATGCTGAATTTCAATTAAAAAAAACAAAACAAGAATGTGTGTTTGACATGTGATTTTATCCAAGTATTTTTTTTCACAGCAAGATATTGCTTGCAATCTTTCTTAGTTATCATTGTTCTTTTCTCTCTATCTCACCTCCTTCTTTGTACTATCTTCAAATGCTATAATTTCTCTGAACGCTGCCAGGGTTAAAGCTGAAAATGAGTTCTGGTCATGTGATTACATTGTAAAGAAATTGTCTCAAAGCAATTGGGAAGGGTCGATCATGTCTACATAGGAATTGGTGTATACTGTGAGGTTTTGGAGTCTTAAACACGATTTAAGAAATTGACCCAAATCTTGCTGAAAAGCACTTTACACAGAAGTGGGTATCTGGGATTATACACACATGTGGCATGAATGTTTGGCCCAAACACTTCGGCTATTTCTCTTCATACATTGTATTCGAATATGAGGGCATTTGAAGAGTAATCTTATTCAGGGGACATTTCTACTGTGATGTTCTTCCAAACTGACATAAAAAGAATGTCAGCTAACAAATTATTTTTCACTTTCCCAGAACTCAACCTTCTCTTTAAAAATTGAACTAACATTTCCAATCTGTCTATTTTGATGTATCATGCTCTTTAGTACTGTTTCAATGTTGTACTTCACAGCCATTTTCACGATTATACTTGCACTAGCACTTATCATAACTTAATGCCAAGTATAATTCATCTTCATCGTGATGTACATTTTTCATCCGTTATCCTAGGATGGTGAAGCTCAATTGCAAATGCTCAAAATTTTCCACATATTTGAATGGTAGTGTTAATGTACACAAAATCTCTCACAGCTCAGCTTTATACTTTATGCTTCATGTTCATTTTTGTTGATCATAAATTATGTATTTGTGTTTCAGTTGTTACTATTATTTTTTTTTTTTCAAAGCAAAGTACCGTTTGTAATCTCCCTCACTGCTTGTTTGTTGTTGTTGTTGTTGGGTTTTTTTTTTTTGGGGGGGGGGGGGGAGGGGAGGGTAAGATACCTCTTCATTTTATCCAAGTTTGTTTGTCTCTTAGGCATGCAATGCAGTACTTTTGTAAGCTCTTCATTTTGAAGGAGAATGGTAAACATGTGAAGTGGTGTGTGTGTGTGTGTGTGTGTGTACCAACTGAGTTACTTGTGTGACTTATTGGACAGTCAAACACAATAGATGCCTTTATTCCGTCAGGCTTGTGTGGCTTTTTTTGTTGCTTGTGTGGCTATTTGAACAATAGAGAGAACAAAGGGAAAGACACACAAGTATACCTGCGTGCGTTTGTTTAGCATTATGTCCGAGGACATTTTCGGACAGAGAACAAAAAAAAAATCATGACAACAATGGTCCTCGGAAGGCGGACAATAGTCCTCGAACGTCGAACAATGAATTTATGCCTTATTCCGTCGACTGTCCGAGGACGAGTAACAATAGAGGAACAATAGTTGTCCTCGGAAGTAAAGCCATGTAAACGGGTGTGAGTGTGTGTGGGTGTGTATGTGTACATGTTTACGCATTCAAAACGATGACATCGAACAAAGAGAACAATGGGTCATCGGTAGTAATTCAATAGGTCATCGGTTGTCAACAATTGGTGAGGTTTATTCCGTCAATGAATTTTGTGACGCAATTCATTAGTGGAGTCATCGGTTGAAATTCGAACAATAGAAAACATAGATGCATGTGTGTGTGTCTATAAATCTGTTTCATTCTGGCTGGGAATAGTGAAGTGCAAGAATAACTACATGTAGCTAATCAACTTCTTTGTTGTGAATGTGCTTTTATGACAAATTTGATGCTCGGATGCTCGGATACTCGGATACTCTTCCAGTTTTAGGAATTCCCTTCCCCCTTTTGTAATATATATAATAATAATATTTGAATTTATATCACGCTGAAAATTTCAGTCGAGGTGTGACAACATTGAATATAAACATAAAAAGAGTTCAACAGTTAATCTGCAAAAAAAGTTTTCAGTTGTGCTTTGAATTTTTGTGCCTATATATAGTTGAGTTTTTAAAACAATATTTTAAAAGCAAATTTTCAAGATTAAATGTTGGCATTATAAAATTTTATTTAATTATAAATGTGACTCTGAATATTATGCCTGTTAAAAACTTGCACACTTGAAAAGTAATCAAAACTATCTGTTTCAGGGAGTAAATCGCATCATTTTTGAAAGTATGCATTCTCTGGTTACAAACATAGTTACCCACGCCGATAAAATCGGCAGGGTTATGTAAAGGGCTCCGTATGTTTGTTTGTTTGTTTGTTTGTTTGTGTGTTTGTTTGTTTGTTTTGTTTGTGTACAAGATAACTAGAGAACGGGAGAACGGATTTGCACCAAATTTTCAGGGAATGTTCGGATAGTGACAGGAAAGAATCGATTAGATTTTGGTGATGATCGGTTGACCACTGCAAATTCTGTGTGACCTTGAAATTTTGACCCAAACTTCAGTTCGGATAGTGACAGGAAAGAATCGATTAGGAAAAGAATCGATTAGATTTTTGGTGATGATCGGTTATAGGAACTTCATTTCGAATAGTTTTTTTTGTTTTTAAGAATATTTTATTACTTCCTTTTTAAAAATAACATTTTTCACAATAATCAAGGTAAAGTACACAAACAAATATATTCACATGCAGTATCATTGTGCCAAATTACATAATAATAACAATAAGTAACCATAATATTTTACATGCATGTATTAAATAGTAGATTATGCCAAATCTGGAAGTCTTTATTGCGATAAAAAAGAGAGAAAAATATAAAATATAAAATATAGTGACAGGAAAGAATCGATTAGGGAAAGAATGCAACTACTCGATCTGTAGCGCCGCTAAGGCGTGGGTCTGCCGCCTTTGACGGCCTTTCTAGTTTGGTACATGGGAACATCAGAGTATATCCTTCATACATGTATATGAAAACGCATCCCTTTGGGCTAAAGTCAAGAGCCTGATTTTAGAAACAATAAATCAGGAAGACTTCTCTTGTATACAACCCATACACTCGGGCAGACATGCAGGCAGGCAGGCAGGCAGGCAGGCAGGCCGTATTAGGGATGCTAATGTGTGTACCGTGATGTGACTAGCTTTCATCGGCTCAAGCAAGCTTTACTAGCACTGGGGAGAAGGTTTAAAGGTAGTATTCAGTGTTTAGAAGAGGATACAGCAGAGTAATGCTCTTGCTATTTCATTGTAAAATAAATTACAAAAAGTTAAGAAGTTTAATATAATAAGAATGCTTATATACATGTACATGTATTAGATAAGAATAAAAAGAACTAGAATTTAATTCGTCATGAGGACGAATTAGGTGGTCTGTCCTTCAATTTGTACGATCATGATTGTAATCAGGATGATCATAATAATGGGGAAATACTAAACTGAAGATAGGATGTCAAGAATGCCATGAATGGAGGTCCTTCTTGAGGACGGGAATGTAGCAAAATGTGTAACGGTCATTGTAAAATGATTATGGTGATGATGATAATGGTGATTATGATGATTATAATGATATATGATGGCGATGATATAATAGCGATGATGATCATGACGGTGATGATAATAATGATGATGATACAGGATACTTGGCAGATTAACCCCTTAGCTCTAATACAGGACAGGAAATCACAATTTCCATAGGGTTGTACACAAAACTACTGCACACTACTTTCTAATAGACATAATACGGGAAAATAAGGCAGTTTATTACATGATTTGTGATTTTTTATGTTATACTAGTCGAAGAGGATGGTAAAATGACAGGCAAAAAGAAGCAAAAAAAAAAAAAAAAAATCGGCCCCGGGGATCGAACCAGGTACCTTGACCATGGTAGTCATGTGCTTTACCGATAGACCAGAATATTTCCCATAGAGATAACACGTAAACGAAAACGGGATTCTCAAATCACATCTTGCACTGAAAAATTGGGCATGATCCCGACATCTGATCAAAAATTGGAGACCACACTTGTAAAAGCTTATAGTCTCAGCTACAACATATTAAAATCTGGAAGAAAATAGACCAAAAATAACTGAGATACTGCTCAGAGAACGATGTCATGTAGATTCATGATTCGAAAAAAAGTCATCTTCCATAGACATAACACGCAAATAGGGAAAATTCTGACATGGCGTCTTTAATTGAAAATTTCACTGTGATGACGTCATCAAAATGAAAAATGGTGGCAAGTAATTTTGTAGGAAATTGCCTCAGCTATGACATATCAAAATCTTGGCGAAAAAAAGACCAATAATTACGAATCTAGAGCCAAATTTGCATAAATGTGATGACGTCAAAACATGAAAAATGGAAATTTGGATTTCTGGTGCCATTTTGATGACGTCATAATGTTTATAAGGGTCAAATGATACATGAAATCATATCTATGATTCATACCTACCTGATGATGACAAAAAATTGGGGGATTTATGGACTATTTAAAGAGCTAGAGTTAATTTTGTAGAGGCATGTTTTTGCACGTTTTTACGTTATTTTCGCCATAGATGCGCGCACGGATTTTGAAGTTTGACGCGCCCGTACGACCTTATTATTGATTGAAATTGATTCCAAGTTGATGGAAATGATGAAGAAAAGTGTCAAAATTGCAAATCAATCGAAAAAACAGCGTTTTAACGTTAGTTACGACTTGCGCGCGCGTAAAACGCGCGCGCGGACACTTACGCACGGACATTTTTGAAATGCTCAAAATGACCTGAAACGTGTGCAGACTTGATCCTACGTGATTTTGAGCATTTTTAAATTTTGACGCGCGCGTACGCGCACGTCCTGACCTCTAGATGACCTGTGAGGACATTGCTTGATGACTCGTCATTTGAAGTTTATGTGATGTGAATATAGTTTATTTTTGATGATCGATTATGAAGATATAATCGATCTTGTAAATTTACAAAATGGCGTCTTGATGACGTCACGATGACCTGATGACCTCCAAAAGCTTAGATGACCATGTCCATGATTGACCTCATCCATGATTGACCTCATACATGACATGAAACTCGATGATATTGACCTGGCCGATTTTGAGATTTGGTGGGAACAAACATTTGCTATAAAAAGAAGAAATATTAAAAATAAAAATAAAGAAAATCTTGACAAAATTAAAAGGAGGTCTGTCATAAATGACAGACCACCTAATAATAATAATAATAATAAGACAAAGTATTGTAAGGTTGACATCAAAGTGATAGCATACATGTGTACTCAATCTTGGTGAAAATCTCATACAATAAAAAGCTCTGTAGACAAATATGGGTTGATGGGACTGCACCACACACATGTAGCATCCAAATGCTCCAGAAGTTTCAGATATTTTGAGATTACATTTGGAATATCAGGAAATTTTATGAGCATTCTTTTTCTTCAATATAGGAATAAAAATGGGGAAGCTCACAGAATATATTCACCTATAACGGAACTCGGCCTTCCCAAGTTAAGTAGCTTACCTTGGCTCAAGCAAGCTTTACTAAAATGGGGGAAGAAGGTTTTAAGGTAGGATTCAGTGTTCAAGATGAAAGGACGCTTTAATGCAAAGTCAATCTGACATGTTATGGGCACAAAAAGTTACAAACAACTGAGAAAATGAACAAGTAATGTAAAAAAAAACACTATGCTTCTACATATACTGCTACAAGTTTGTAGCAGTATATGTAGGAGCATTATGTTAAATTACGACGGCAGAAACCAATTTTTCATGTGAAAATTGAGAACTGTTTTGGTTGAGATGTTCCCTTTACTTTTCATAATCTTTTTCTGAAAAAGAAACTTCTTACTCTTGGAAGTTTACTTTTGATAAATGTTTGTAAACCTACATGTACATGTAGTAGTACAGAAGGTAAATATAAATTGAAATGTCCCTTTGGAAATAGAGAAAGGCATCTACATACTAACCTGTAACTTGTCACTCTGTGCAGTTTAATGATCAGACGTAAACAACCGTCTTGACTTTGTCACCGTCTAAGCTGCAAGATGGTGGCACCGAGCAATCACATTTCATGTGACATTTAGAGACACATTGATAAATCATTGTATGCTCTATCAGGAGTTCAAGAGTAAAGGAGTTACGTATGTGATGGAAGGTTGTAACCTTCCAGGGATGTCAAGTTATATTACCGGTATCAAGGAATACAGCTTCTTTAACTCTTCAAGTGCCACTATTTAAGGTGATTTCCCTGTGTTACATTGTATCTCAAGAGCTCAGGAGTTAGATGTACATTGTAGGTGTATGAGGAAAGGTTGTAAGCTACCAGGGATGCCATGTTATATTACCGGTATCAAGGAATACAGCTTCTTTAACTCTTCAAGTGCCACTATTTAAGGTGATTTCCCTGTGTTACACCGTATATATCTCAAGAACTAAGGAGTTAGATAGGTGTATGAAGAAAGGTTGTAAGCTACCAGGGATGCAATATATTACCGGTATCAAGGAATACAGTTTCTTTAAGGGGCTGCACATGTGTTTTTTTGCTCTTCTTAAATGGCTGACAGCTAGGATGGTTATGATTCCACTTCAAAGGATTTTGTGTTATAAAGCAAGAGAAAATACCTTTTAAAAGGCAAAAAGTAGATTTTGCTTTTCAGATTAGAAAGGCCATGAGACATTCATAAAATGCATTGAAATTTAGGACTTTTAACTCTATGGCAATCTCTGCTGACTTCTCATAGGGTTATAGAAACTGTATTCTTTACCTGTAAATGCTAGTTGTGATTTTTGTGTTTAGGTTGTTTAACAAGTAAAATTATACAGGAGCGCTCATCATAGTGCGCACACACTATGAAAGCAGAGAAAAGTCAGTTGAACTCAGTACAAATAACCTTTATCTGTTTAATCATGTACATGTGCAAATTGTAATTACAAACTGGCCTATTGGTACAAATGTGAATTGCACTTATTATACCTCATTGGGTAAATACCTATTCTGCAAGCACAGACCCTAATTTGACACTTTATCAGAAAAATTGTGTCTTGAGAGAAGCCTAGAGCAGGTATAGTACATGTACATGACCTATGGTAGTCTTACAGTGCAGACTCTGTTTTACGACTTACCAGGGATTGTGCCTGCAAACTAGTAAATACCCTTGTGGTGTCAAGTAAGCCATAACGTAGCTTAAGTAGCGCATGATTTTCTCTTGATCAAAATCACACAAGCATTTACCTAGATAACTGAGACCTAATATGACCTTGTGAAGGATTTCTGATTGGTTGTTTAGTAGGATCTGGAGTAGATATGAAACAACTCTGTCACCCTGTGCCTTGATTACATATTGAAGCACTATTTATATTGCTAGAATTAGTCTTGGATAGGATTAGAATCCAACGTTTGTATCCGTCACTACCTTATCATTTTATACATTGAAATAGATATGTATTATTATTAATTCTGAGATGTAACCAAAATAAGTCTTTAAAATGAAAGCAAATCTAATAACAAATAGCATATATCTAAAAGAAAGATAAAATCTTTACACTTAGATCTTATAGTTTTAAGTTCTTTTAATCCTTAAAACTTAGGGCAAATATGAAAAAATACATTCTGACACAATTCTGACACAATACAACGCAGTATAAAAACTACATTTACCCTGTCAATTTAAGATACACATAATCAACAAAACAAAAATACTGGTCCACTCCCCTTTTTTATAGTAAAAAAAATCGGTACTTTAACATTTTATCTTCTCCCACGCATTTATTATAGAAGTTATAATATTCTTGGAAGTACTATCTGTTGGCCATCCACACTTCCGCACGCGTCCACACTAACACGCACAAGCACTACGACACTCCTAGCCCCATAAATATTTTTTTTTCTATTTATGACTTTAAAATCATTAACATAAAACTGGACTTTACTGTATTTCCATATGGCCCATCATCCATTTCTTTAATAAGTACTTTTAGATATTTATTTTGGCTGACCGTCTTATTCAAGCTCTGCTTATAACGGTGGCCTTCTGCTTCAAAATAGACTCCAATGTACAATTCTACATAATGTGTATCTCGGGTCATATAATTCATGTATTATTTCTTTGTATGATTCTTTGATTCTGCAAATTATTTTGTAATACCGCACATAACAATTGTAACTTATATCCCATAAATTGGCCTACATTTATCATGTACACCAATTATTTGAATCAACAAAGTGTAAATTTAATTTGTTTATATGACAATTGATTTGTTATTTTTGTTATTGTAATTTGAGAATTGACTGAAATGCAGAAAATAAAATCTTTTCAAACAAACAAAAAAACAAAACTTATTTTAATGGTTGTGAGTACCTAGCACCTAGGAATTGATTATATTGTTTGGAGCCAGAATAATAATAATAATAATACATAACATTTATATTGTGCTTAATACAATTTTTCTATGCGCCGAGGTACAGAGTAGTATAATTACCCTGGCTTTAGCCCAGCTGCCCTATAAGGCGCTGAAAGGATTCAAGGAATAAATTCCTACCAGGTACCCATTTACTACACATGGGTGGAGAGTGGCAAATGTAGATTAATGTCTTGCCAAAGGACATAAGTAGCGGTAAATCTATACAAAAGATGTGAGTTAAAGCCCTTCTGGCTCTAATTTTTCTCTTATCTGAAATACCTTTTTTTAGATGCCTTTACCTTCTGTCAAGTGCCAAATCTAGGGCTGTAATGAAGTTAAGAAAGAATCGGACGTGATTTAATGCCTTTCTGGCTTTCAACGGATGATATACCAATAAAGGCCTAACTTCTTCATTTATCTATAATAAATAGATTTAATGCAATGTAAACAAAAGTTACATGTACCTCTTAATCCTTATTTTTATCTATCTTGATTTGTTTAGCAACATGTTTTCAAAACTAGTGTGAGATGATGACTCTTTTAAAGGGATATGGTACTCAACCGCAGATTGTGGACGTTTTTATGCCGCGAGAGGGCACCATGATCATGCCGTTGCCCTGCGGGGCGCAAACTTCGAACAGACTGATCGGCGCGCAACATGCACGCTCCGCCTGAGCTCGAGCTTTCGTGCGAGATTCAGTCGGCTTCGTGCAGTCCGAATTGTAATCCCAGTAGTCCAACGGACGCGTTCGACGCACAAACTTTGTGTACGAGTGAATGGGCTTACGCAATCGGGACTTTCCCCACGGCCGCCTGGTGGCATATCCCTTTAACACCCATGTATCTCCCAGCAGACATTAGACAAGTATATGCACAGTCAGGTTAAGGCATATATGGTTGAAGTCGATGGTAGAACATCGGATGCAAGGTAGATTTACTTGTAATCCAAGCAACTTAACCTATCATGTTTGTTTTTAAATCAATGTGTTATTACAATTAGTGTGAGATGCTCACTGCATTGTACGGTGTAGGTACATAATACATGTACATGGTCTGATTGAAATAGATGGGAACTTGATATTGAATTTATTCACCACACTGCAAAAACCAGGGTGTTAAATTCAACACCATGGGTGTTAAAAGTTATTCTTTCCCGGTATCTATATCCTGCAACACCGAAAGATTAAAAGAACACCTAGTTTCGGATTAAATCAAAATTAACACCCAGAATGGTGTTGAATATTCAACACCACTGGTGTTATTTAAACACCAATATTGTACACCATCCATGGTATTAAAAATAATTTACACCATAGCTGGTGTCAGAGTAACGCCATGTCCTATATCATCTTGGTACACACAGATCCTACATGTGTATCTTAACCTATCCTATCCTAGTACTATCCTATCCTATCCTAATAATCTTATCCTGTTGGTACAGTCTAGTGCAAGCTCTTATATACCCATTATAATTTTTTATGCATATGGTAAGAGTTATTAAAATCGGGCCACCCCAAACCATACGCTACTGAAAATTCATGAATATTCATATAAGTGTTTGGAGCATGCGCTGCTGCACTATGCTTAGACCAATCAGGAGCTAGCGATCCCGCGGTATTTCTGTTCATTTATTTTGCGCATGCGTGTTTTAAATAAATTACACCCGATGGTGTAATCAACCAAACTATTCCAACAGATTTGATTACGGAGCCATAACAATGATTCTCTGGGTGTTATAATAACACCATAAGAATACATTTAATTGTACACCAACGTAGTGTTGAATATTTAACACCCTGGTTTTTGCAGTGCAACTGTTTTAAAGGTTGTCTGACCTGTGACTGGGTGCTGTCATTGAGGTGGCCCTGGTATCATAAGGAGGCGCTAGTCTTACTTGGTTGTATAATGAAATGTAAGAGAACAAGCTCATTGAGTTGGGGGAAGACGTGAGGGGGTGGGGGGGGGGGGGGTGGGTCATATCTTGTTTTCATATTGCCTTTCCCCTTTCTCCTAGCTTCTTTCTCTCTCCCCTTTTTAAATGGGGGGGGGGGGGTGATGTGACCCCTGTACCCCCTGTAGCTATGTGTCTGCATCTCATCTTGTTTAATGACCTAGATGTAGAGGTAACCTACCAGTGCAGATGAAATCATTTGATATCATAGAATGTGTGCTCTGGAGATGACTGTTGGTAAGCTGAGGGAGCAGTCACAGAGAGAGAGAGAGAGAGATCAAGAGATCTGATATATGGAGCTAGAGTGGAATTTAGAGAGAAAGAGAGAGATCTGAAAATACCATTATGATATAACGTCCCTATGCGCTTCCAAATGGTTTTGGATATTATTACCCTGGCTTTAGCTCCGGCAGCCGTAATCGGTGCATTTCAAGCAATAATTCCTGCCCGGTACCCATTTAACACCTGGGTGGAGAATAATTCCTGCCAGGTACCCATTTAACACCTGGGTGGAGAGTGGCAAATGTGGATTAATGTCTTGCCAAAAGACGCCAGTGCCGGGCTGAGTAAAGTGAATGAGCCACTACATGTATACCACGACACCTCCACCTCCACCTCCACATCTGATATATGGAGCTAGAGTGGAATTTGGAGAGAGAGAGAGAAAGATCTGATATAAGGAGCTAGAGTGGAATTTGGAGGGAGAGAGAGAGGAAGAAAATAAGGAAGAGAGGGCTAGATGGGGAAGAAAGAGATGGCAAGGGGGGGGGGGGGTATGGAAAAATGGGGAGGCAGAGGAAAGGGTGGAGGGGGAGAGCGTGAGGAGCAACACAGGATGATTTGAGGGGATGGAATAGTGGTTAAAGAAAAACTAAAGCCCCCAAGGCCCAAAATATATGTTCTTGATATATATGTTCTTGAAAGGTTTGAGGGAACCATACAACATACATGTACATGTAATCAGAAAGGTATGACTTTATTTTAAATCTGTAGATTACTATCTACATGTAATGGTTGCAAACAGGGAGCTTGATTATGATTTTGTGACATCAATTCCTCACATTTTTACTGTTTGGTTTGTTTTTTATATCATAAATTTTACTTATTCCTAATTACAAACCAATTTCTCATGCCTTTGCCTCAGTTATAATACATTGATGTAGATGAATATATGAATATAAAGTTAACATTTTCTTTATTAAAATGGAACTATTGAAATATCTCTTTAAGTTTATACATTCATGGTTATTTTGGTATTCAAATTTGATTAGGAACTCCCTTTTAACGTTTATGAAAGAAGGCTGAAAGACTTATTCTATACAAGTGTGTATGTGCAGTATATACATACATGTACATTCACGGTTCATGGGGAGGGAGTCATTGAATACATTATACTCCTGTATATCATACTTTAGTTACGTTCACACGATGGGAGCTAAACTTTAAAGTTTCACTTGTAGTTTCAAAAATTTAAGTTAACTTGTTATCTTGTAGTTTCAGCCCATATGAACAGACTCATGGTTTCAAAACTTGAAGTTTACTCTAGGGTCTAGAACCACAAGCGAGCTCGTGGTTAAGACCAAAAACACGAGCAGTGGGTGGTGTTCCGTGGCAGTCTTGATTAGCGATGACCTCGCTGTTCATGTTAGACTTCCGGGTCATACCCTTCGCAGAAATTATTAACACAGGATCTGTATGTGTACTGTACACACAATCGATAGCATCTACTTCCGGGGTTAAACACGACGATCGCTCGGCTTGTAGTTTAAGCTCATTTTTTAGGGCTCGTGTGAACCCTCATTGCGGTTAGGGAGTCGTGGTTTCGTTAACTTAAAGCTTCGAAACCACAAGTCCCGTACGAACATAGCTATTGTGTCACGCAGAGTGTTGAGTGTGAGGTAATTTATGCAGTGATTACCTGTGGAATGTGTTTCCTCTCAATTAGCTGGAATTGTAGATTCCCAACCTACAGTATGTGTATTGGTTGGAGGCCACTGAATATTATGATGTAGAGTAGGTATACAGTGTGAGTCAATTAAAAAAGGCAACCCAGATTCAACCCTGAATGTGGTTGCAACCAGTAAATATACAGCCATGGAAAAAAAATATCAGACCAAGAATGGTTACTGGAAGTGTTATTTTTTGTGGTAAGAAGGAAATAAAATATAAAAGCAAGGTATGTAATTGCTGGAATTTGGTATTCATTGAATGAAATACAAAGACAAAGTATTTTTATAATTTTGTTTGCCTATTATAGCACCCTTATTACAGAAGCTTGGTCTATAATAATTTGTTCCAGGGCTGTAGATTTAATCAAAGACACTGATATTGTAGCCTATTATGTTTCATTCAGTTTGACACCTTGATCCATATAATCCAAACATGGACAGCTGAACAGTAACATTTTTCCTGATGCCTGTCAAATTTGCCTCTGCCTATTAAGTTTTGAATGAAATGAACGGTTAACCCAGGGTTGGCTGAATGATTTTTATTCCAGTTGACTGCACTCACAAAATAATGATGAAAGTATAAACTCTTGAACACTATTCAGCCCAAACTTGGGCAAAGATGATTTTGACATGAATGCTTTTTGAAAATGGCCAGTGCTCACTGCCCAGTCATCCATACTGGCATATTGGTGAGCAGCCTATCAAATTAAAAAAGACATCAGCGATCATTTCAGCGATATGCCTTGCTTTTTTTTAAATAATGGGACTTAAATATGGGTTTTCTTTTTATTGACTAACAATGTATATTGGTAGGGAATATATCTCTAACATACATTTTTTTCTTGCATTAGCTGTCTGTCTTTTTGATCTGCTTTTCACACTATGTACATGTGTATGAATACATGTGTACATGTACAGCCATGGAAAGAATTATTAGACCAAGAATGTTTACTGATAGTGTTATTTTTGTGGTAACAAGGAAATAAAATATCATAAAAGCAAGGTATAATTGCTGGAAGTGGGTATTCATTCAATGAAATACAAAGATAAATCATTTTTATAATTCTGTTTTCATATTATAGTACCCTTATTATTACAGAAGCTTAGTCTAATAATTTTTTTCCAGGGCTGTATATAAATACTTGTATGTATTTGTATATAGGCAGAGAGAGAGAGGCAGAGGGGGGGGGGGGGGGAGAGATTTAGAGAAGGATGGTGGAAAAAGACATGGCAATATGTAGAATGGGAGCAAGGGAGGGTGTGAGAGAGAGACAGAGATAGAGAGAGAGAGAGAGAGAGAGGCAGAGAGAGGGAGAGAGATGTAGAATCATATAGCATATAGGATGGCCAATCATACAGTCTGTTTCTGTGCCCAAGGCGTGTTTACAGTGTGAATCATATTCAGTAATTTGATACAGACCTGGCCACGCTGAAAAGGAATTGCAGGAACGCCGCCGTGCCATCTAGCCATCTAATGCTTACCTGCAACCCTCAATAACCCGTCTGTCTGCCTCCATGACTTCAATCTTAGAAAGAGATGATTATTAATGCACCATCTTGAGAATATTTAGAATGAAAACACACTCACTGAAAATTATTATGTCTCTCTCTTTCTTTGTCTGTCTTTCTCCAGTTTTTATTCTCTCTCTCTCTCCCACACTACAATCTTCAAGCTTATTAATAGAAGAGATGGTTGGTTATATTCATGGACCTTCATGGACCATCATGGGGAATATTCAATATACAAACCTCCTCATTCGATTATTAATATACCATCTTGGCAATATTTAGAATAAAAATAACTCAGAATATCACTGTATCTCTCTCTCTCTCTCCCTCTCTCTCTCCCTCTCTCACTCTCATTCTTGCTCTCTGTATCTCTCTTTCACACACCTACGTGTTTCCACCGGAAAACGCGGACAGTGTGTCAACACTACCCAACCGTGGACTTATTCATAATTAACTATTCAGTTATTTTTCAATTGTTTTTGAAGAGAATAATCCTGGAAGACTAAAAATAAATCCCGTTTAATTGTAACATGCTTTCCGGGCGTGCCCGTCTGTTGGATAGAAAAGCAAAAAAAAAAAAAAAAAAAAAATTATACCCTCGAAAAATTTCACTACCACCCAAATGTGGACTCTGCTTAGAAATGCTCGAATGGTCAAACAGCGTAGTTAGAGGACAGTCCTCGGTCTTGTGTGTCCTCGGTTCGAAGGTGTGCTTTCATAAAAGTGCCCGCGGTTGCCGGTGAACACCAACGCACCCATGCCCACACACAGTTTTCAAGCTTAGAAAGTGGAATCATCATGGGGATTATATACAAATCACCTCATTCAAAACGGTTCCATCTCTATCCTATCCCTCTCTCTCTCTCTCTTGTATACACCCACACCCACACCCACACAAACATTGTCCTTCAGATGAAATCAGCACCTGCTAGTTTGAGAGGGATCAAAGATCAGTGTCTTGAAGATCACAGCACAGTTGGCCAGCCTGTGATCTCCTTTGCAAGATTCTTTCCTCTTTGCCTTGTACACAAACTGTTATCTTGTAGAAAATATGAAAACACCCCTTTTGATTGTTGATGAATTACTAAAGATGGACCATTTGAAGTGTGTTACCATGGTGACATGGTCATGTATTTTAGGCACAGGTATAATTGAAAAACTTCTTTGAAAAACAGAACAGTGTACATATTCTCAGTCATATATCCTTTTTTTCATATCAGATCTGGTTGGGTAAAACAGAATTCATTTAGGGGAAGTTGCGTTTTTTATTAATTCTTTCCCAGAACTCAAACTTCCCTTTAACATTTTTCTTTCCAATATCCTTTTTGCTACCAATAAGTACTGTACATGAGCTTTAAATCCAGTGTGTGGTTTGGGTTTGTTTGATGTAATCAAGTGGTATTACTGACTACATGCATCATGGGATATAATGTGTGGTGAGATGGATTTTCAGTGCAAGGTAATTTCATCTACACTTTATCCTGTGATTCTATGCCAATATCAAGATTGAAGATGTAAAAGGGAAACATGCTGTTGGGGAGAGGAAGGGTTTAACACTTTGCTGTACTCCCCCCCCCCTCAGGAATTTAAAAAATACGAATATTCGGGCAGGGAGATTGTGATTATATCTAAACTAGTTTTTTTTTGGGACAAAATTACATTGTCACTGTGTTGATAATGTGTTAAAATCATTGCTGGCCCACAAAATTTAAATACTCAAAATTGGATATTTGGGAATAGACGTTTGTTCAAAAAGCTAAGGTCTGCCATGGCAACTATACCTCAGTATGAATTCCTAAGGGTAGAATTATTTCTTTATTTAGACTCATCTATTCATGAATTCCAATTCAATCCATTTTTCAGGTTCAGTTCAAGGGCATGCATTTTATTCTGTAAGGAAGTTGTTTTTGAAGTCCATGGATGGACAGCCTGTCTTCAAGGAAGAATGATTTGTTTATTAGATTTTTTTATGAAAATGATGACCAACATCATACATGCTAATATAAATTCTTCTTCTATGTACACATATTCTCTCAAATTCCATTTTTGTTTTACTATAACACCCTTTATCCCTTTTGCTCTTTCTTTATTTGTTACAGTGATAAAAAATGTGGTTTGTAGAAGTTTGCACTTGTCTATATATTTTGCTTGTTTTGTATTGTTTGTATTTTTTTCAAGTGTTTAGAATGTATGACTGTTTAAAATTTACATTTCCTGTATGTGCACAGACAAGTATGTGCTTTGTTTGTCTGTTTTGTGTTACATGTATCTTGCTTTCTCACTATAAGTTTTGTCAGAGTTTGTGTTAAATGATATTTACATGTCAAGTCATGTTCATAATTCCATACTACATACAAGTCCATACTTGGTAACATATTTGGCATACTGTACCTCAGACATACTCATTTGCAGCTTGTGCTTCAGCATACAGTTAGTGCTTATGAAACTAGACATGTGCATTCTTTTGCATTTGGTTAAGGAGAGGTGTTGTGAAAGAAACAGTCTAAAAGCAATTGGGAAAGGTTCATGATGTCTACATAAGAATTTTGAAATCATCAAAATGATAAGAAATTGACCCAATCTCCCTGAAAAGCACACGTGTGCATGATGTTAAATTTGTAGTATACCTAGATTAAATTTAAAGAGAACTGTTGCTGGGCTAGTGCCATGAGCGTCCTTGGACGGTGTGTGCGCTCTATAAGTTTTCACCATTATTATTATTATTATTATTATGTTATTCCAAACTGTCATAAAAGGATTGAGAAAGCTCACAAAATTATTTTTCATCTTTCCCAGTCTTCAACATTCTCTTTAAGTCATTGTAGTTTGTACTTTTCTGCTGAACTAACCAATATAAAGCCATCAGGAAACCATAATTTGCTGGAAGCAAACCGAAGTGAGCAACATGAAGCATAACCACAATATCTAGCAAAGAAACTGAAATTTCCAAACCTTCACTCAAAATGTTTTGCTTTATCAACTCTAATTCACTGTCCAAATATTAGAGTGTGGTTTATACTCTCTTCATAAGTTATTCAGTATAAAGTGAAGGATCTAAATTACAGAAAAAGACCTTATTTTCTATATGTTTTAGCCTACATTTGTCACATGTTCAAAGTATGTTTTTACATCGTGTTATAATTAAAACTTAAATTTTAATTCAGTTTCAATTTTTTTATACTTTGTGGTATTTCCACTCATGTTGTGTGTTTGAATCTATCAATGCTTGTGAAAATGACTTAATTACAGAATAATACAATGCAAGGACCGTCACAATGGAAAATACATGTGTACAGTAATTAATTTTGATGTTTAAAGACTGTTATATATTTAAATATTCTGACACTGCATAACTAATGAAATTTCATGTTTTATTTCATTTCAGGTTCGTTGTCAGGTGCGAGGACTGGGCGAGGAATGGCACCTCTCGGCTAACTGGGACAGGAGGCCTGATCTTCAACTTAATATCAAACCACAGAAAAACTCCAACACAAGGGTAGGTATTTATGACTGAATGAAATTATTTAATGCGGCAAAAAGAAATAGGTGAAAATGTTTATATCAATTTCCTGCAAAGTTCTGCTCTTCATAGTTTTGGGTAATTTTTGATAAACTTTAGCTAGTACGTTTCATTGCAGATTTCTGAAATGTGAAAAAGAAACAATGATACGATGACAAATCATTTTGTAGAGGAACCGTCTCCCATTTTCCATATTGTAATCATCTGTAACAGCATAAATTTTTGAGCAATAAATTGCCTGCAGTTTTCCTTTTTTTCCTGTAGAATTAATATCTGTCCATAACCTGGCAAATGAATTGTTATCATTATATTAATCACTTTTTACTTTTCTAATTATATTTATTATTTGTGTTATTATTCTTCTTCTTATTGTCATGATTATTTTTATTTCATTCATTACTTTTCTATACAGCAGAATGATGGAGTTGACCTTGTTGTTGTGGAGGAGATTCTCCGCAATGCCATCATGGCTGCCACCTTTAACTTCTCGCTGCCCATGAGGGCGCTACCCAGAGAGATCATAACTGCCACCAATGCCATCCACACGAACACAGCCAGACCAACGTATCCTTCCATGGTATGATCGTGTTACTTTAGTCCATGCTTTGAAAAAGGATTGTAATATATTCACTTAACGTGCCATTATGGCTGCGCCATAATGGTGAGAAAAATGTTTTGAATAATTTTGCATTTTCATTCATTGATTTTATTTTTAAGTATCCATGATCCTGTGGCACCGGACATTTTGTCAAAGAATAGTGTAGGTTCAATAAAATATCCTTGCGGCACCCCTATATTGCCAACAAAGGCCTATAAGGCTTCAAATTCATGGCTGCCACCTTTAACTTCTAGCTGCCCGTGAGGGAGCTACCCATCTGTACCAACACAGCCAGACCAGCGTAGCCTTCCAGGGCATGAGCTTGTCACGAGCTTGTCACATGAGAAATGATAGTTAATAAAAGCTCAAAAATATTTAAAATAACCAGTTATAATTTTCATTTTTCAGTAAATACTGTTTAAGAGTCAGGGATTCCGTGGGCTGCTCATTTACCCATGAGAGACTTGTTAAATGTGTTTTTTAAAAGTCTTTTTAAAGAATAATATAGGACCAGTAAAAGATCCCTGGGGCACAACAACTATAGGGCTTGAGATTCACACCTTCTAAAATAGTAACTTTACCAAATGAACTATTCAGTATGAATGAATATCTACTGTAATGCCGTTTTCTGTAATCTTCTTTGATATTCTTACTTCTGAGGTGAAATTTTCTCATATTTCTTACTGTGTTTTACAGAGTAACAACACCAATCGAATGCCTCAGCCAGTACATTATACCCCCATCGTACCCTCCAGCACCAACCATGTGTCATCTAGACCGCCTACCATGGCAGAAACGCGCCTCTTAGTCAAAGGTAAACAGGGTCTTGTAATACAGCAGCGTTAAACTGCCAACTCGTATGTATCACACGTGAACAGGGCTGTATTTTGCAGTAGTGCTACACTGAAAGCTGGACACCATGTTCACACTGCTGTTGCAGAAATGTGCCTCTTAGTTAAAGGAAAACAGGATTGTCTATGGCAGCAGCGATATACAGCAATATTTTTACCATGTTAATGAGTTTTGAGACAAAACAAAATTTCGACAGTTTTTAGAGCTAACTTCAGGCTGCTTGCTGCATAAACTTCGCATGTGAAAAAACAAGCAACGGTTGACCCTCTCTTTCCACCCAATAATCCTTTTCTTTGCGTTGATGAGATGGAAGGTTAAAGAGATGGTTGATAGGCAGAAGGGCATTAACGATGTGTTCAAGTAAATGAATTAATGTCCTTCTGGTTCTCATCATACAAGTTAGGGTTGAAATACATAGTAGTTTTCTTTCATAAAGCTAAACCTGGGCCATCATTTTCAAGAATCTTGTAATTTATAACTTCACACGCAAATTGGAAGGAAAGTGGTGGTTCACATTTCATGTACATGTACTTGTTCTTCTGCATTTAGAAACCATGATAGCTTCCATAAACTACATGTTTGAACACACCCTATATACATACTAACATTTACCTCTTTCTGTCAATAAGGAGTTTTTGAATGTGTCAACGTGAACGCCATCCTAGATCCTCCCAGCTACAATGGACTGCTTTGTGTTAACTGCATACCGCGCTTTGTGCAAGAACGGCTCACCCGTCCACTGGGTTCTCCCTCGTCCGCTAGTCAGATCGAGAACGTGTCCAACAATGTTATTTCCGTCTTCAATAAAACGTGAACCTCGCTTCGCCTACGTTGTATGCAGTTAACACAAAGCAGTCCATTGTAGCTGGGAGGATCTAGGACAGCGTTCAAGTTGACACAATCGAAAAATCCCTAATGTCTAGTTCTTTATGAACATGATATATCCTCCTATTAAACTCCTATTTATTTCATACTAAAAGCCCCATCTAACATGTGCCTTGTGGTCAAAGGTGAGTCCATTATTTTTTCCATGTCCATTCCTTTTTTCCTCCTGTCCTCTTATTTATTCTTTACTGTTCTTCACCTCTATTTTGTCTGCTTCGCTGCAGTAGAAGAACACGCTAGTATTACACATAACACAGGCACACTGATCAAGTATTAACTCTTAATGTAGTACACTTCAAGAAAATCACAAATATGGCAATTAATGTATCACTAGAAATTGGAAGCTTACAGATGGCAATCGTATAAGTTTTATGTCAACTGCGTATATGATGATTATAAAAACAACATAAATAAAAGCTCTTCTCAGCATGTGGAATATCCGAGGATTCGCCAGAAATATAGCGATGTTTTGATGTCGTCATACGAGGGATCGATCCTGCTTAAGCAGACGACGTCCTATAATGAATGAACGTAATTGCAATGCAATTATTTATCAAATTATAAAGAATTTGGTACATTTAAACATGACCTTATTTCACACCATTCGAAAAGGGAAAGTGAACTGATTCTGATAACTAAAACCGTTTGATTGTAAATACACAGGAGAAGGGTCAATGATCAATGAAATAAACCCCATTTTCAAATTGAAAAGCCCTGCGAATAATAGCTGGATGGTATTCGTTCCCTCTTGAAACGCCGAACATGCCGCGGTGCAAGCAGCTGAAAATACAATGGCGTCTTATTTTGTTTACAAGTGACTGATTCCTTTATTTTTTTAACGCTGCATTTTTCATCAAAATAATACCATACACGAAGTTAAGAGTGAGGCAACAGACTAACATTAAGACTGACGCTAGTCAAGTAAGAGAAATAAGTGAAGAGGAGATGACAAAACAGGCACTGAAAAATGTGTATAATGTTATGGGACATCGTCTGCTTAGACAGGACTCGCCCCTCTTGTGTCGTCACACATCTCAGCAGCGTTCAAGGAGCTTTTCAGCTGCTATATCGGGGGCTGTATTTTACCGTTTTATAATTGATAATAATCATTAATTCAAATGTTTCCAAGCTTTAAATTTGGATAACCTTGTTTAATTTATGCCATCTATGCAATAATAAGTATTAAGCCAATATTTAAAATCATCAGTGTTCTACTTTAATGTGCCTTAGCTCTCTTCAAAATTTTACTAAAATGTGATCAATGCTTACTTTTCAAATGTCTGTACTTCATTAACCATCTGTTATTTCACAAAATATTGCGTACAAAACTTGTAGGAAATTTATTACCATTTCTTATACGAAACACTTTTACTTTACCCAACTTTAAGCATGACAATTATTGGAAATTACATTTGAGTTTCTCTTTCTTGTGTTATTTTTTGGTTTCCCATTTGTTCTCTGTTGTTTAATGTTGAAATAAGGTATCTTTTTAAAAATCTGCAATTTTCTCTGAAAATTTCTATAGTATCATATAATTATAATCATATATTTACAATGCCCAATTCCTGCTCAAAATTTTCATATACATTGACCACAAATAACAAAGACAAATCATTTTCATTAGTTTGTATGCATATTATACTACCTTTATTACAGAAGATTGGTCTAATAATTTTTTCCAGGGCTGTATGTACAGTATAGTCTACTTCGCACATGATTGAGATATTCTGATCTGATTATCCTTCTCCATAAATATGATTTAGTACATGTTACTACTAGTTCAATTTTTTTTTGTTTTAAATGCGCAGTGGAGTATATTCATATAGAAATTGCACAGTATAAATTTACAATTATTATTATTTACCTAACTGTGACTTAAGGCGAAACCTAACAATAGGTTTATTCCGTCACAATAGAAACTCAACATTCGGGCGAAACGAGTGTGGGTTAGGGCGAAACGTAACACAAGAATGAGATAAAAGATTTCGCCCTAAGTCGCAGTTAGAGTTATAATAATTTACCTAACTGCGACTTAAGGCGAAACCTAACAATAGGTTTATTCCGTCACAATAGAAACTCAACGTTCGGGCGAAACGAGTGTGGGTTAGGGCGAAACGTAACAAAAGAATGAGATAAAAGATTTCGCCCTAAGTCGCAGTTAGAGTTATAATAATTATTATTATTATTATTATTATTAATAAAAAAAAAAAGAAAAAAAGGAAGAGAAAAGAAAAACCCTCTGCAGAGAATTAGGATGACATGAATCTTAGTGTGCTTCACACGATGGTATATCTTATGACACACAGATAAAGTGATTACCCATATTCCCTATGCTATACACTGGTACATGGACTTGCTTTTTCATGCCTTCTCACCTTCATTAACACATGAAATATATTTTACAATTTTGCTCAGCCTTCTTTTCCAGCAGTTTGTCGCATCATGTGTTAACGAGGCTTTAATTGTTATCTTTTCACATCCTCGCATCGTAGGATACACTTTTGTATGATTGATATTCATGAATATTGATTATTTTGTTCATTTTATAGCATTTTTAGCTCGTTTACTCTCTCTGTCTCTCTCTCTATTCTGTGTTTGTTATTTTACTTCACTCAGTTGTTCTTTAGATACATGTATCCATTGATATGTACTAGTATTACCAAACAATTGCTTAGACCAGTAGTTATATACATGTACATATTTTTTACCAATTAGACTTTCAAGAGCAGAAAATACATGTTGTTTGATCCATTTATTAGCATAAATGATTCACTTTTGTTTGCAAGTAAAAATCAAGCAATTCAGTGAATCAATAGCTACTACATGTACATAGTAGTAGTATCAAACAAGAATAGACAACCCTTAGTCATAAATTTCTTCTGACTCGATTTTCATGTGTCAGAAAAAAGGTAATTTGATACATCATTATCAGTGATTAATAATACAGACTTTTGGTGCAAACAAGAAGCAAGCAAATTCTTTGAATTTATGCGAAAAAAATAAGCTTTTAGTGTGTCAAATGGGAATTCTACAAGATGCATATATTGTTGTCGTTATGCCTAAGCAACAAAAACTTCACCATATGAAATTATACACGTTGGCAGTATTCTCAAGAGGTTGATCACAGATCTTATCAGACATCAAAGTGTTTCATACTGTACAGACTATTTGATTCTTGTGCATCTATCACTCTAGTCTCAGCTAGCCATGTAGCCAGCCTCACTTTTCTTGTATAATACTACGCTGATATTGTGCTCTTTCACTGTGCTGACGACCTTTCTTATGCAGCAAAAATCTTCTTATTGTAGTTTTGTTTAATTCTGGTACATTATTTGATGTATCCCTTTCTGTGTCACTGGGGGTTTCAGTCTCTATCTCATAGAATGATTTTGTTAATCAGTGAATGGATTTGATGTCAATGACAACTAATCAAATATTGTTACATGAAGAAAACTGCTGGGTTGTAACCAATTAACCCTTTCAGGACAGGAATTATTTCAGGGCAAAATTGATCACATTTTTTTAGTTCTTCAAATTGTCAACAATATTTTTCTTTCAGCGCTACGTGGTTCTAATAGGTGCAATGTCTCTGCAAGCCATATACATGGTTAATAATTTTGTCGAAAAGTTGAAAAAATTACCAATTTTGATAAACACTGATTTTGAACCTCACAATGTGTTGCCAATTTAAGGATTTTGAAATGTATTCTCCTTTTTAAAATTCCTGCATCAAATGCAATAGTCATGCAACCAAAATGGACATGGTGTGTGCAGAAATTTTTGCTCTCTCTACTCATGCATCTGGTATATTTTTAAGAGCTCTGAATCAAAAGTTATTGAGCCAAACCATAAAATGATTACTGTGGTCAATTGTCTCCAAAGGGTTAAAAACAGTCCACATGTGTACATGTAATCCTATGAATAGGCATTGCCCATTTACATCAAGATTAAAGCTGTAAATATTTTGTATGCACCCCCCCCCCCCCTCTCTCCCTCTATCTCTCCTCTACACTTATGTCAATCATTTTCTATCAATACCCTTTGCACCTCAGAATAGTTCATTTGATAGGTGACGCAAAATAAATGCTGTATTTAGTATTATTTATTACTGCTTATAAATAGAATGTGATTATATGACATCTTAGTATAGATATGTGTATTGTATACATTTTACCAACAGAAACATACATGTAGACTTTTTTCTTCTTTTTTTATCAGCGATCACAGCCAACAGTCTCTAGGTTAGGAGCGGGGGTAGCATGTAAACATTTGTAGGAAAGCTTTAAATCGGTACCACCACAATCATGAATGTTTTATTTTTTATTTGTTTATTTGAACAGTGATCAAAGCGAACGGTCTTTTGGTTAGGAGCGGAGGTAGCATGTAAACATTTTTAGGAAAGCTTTAAATTGGTACCACCACTATCATGAATGTTTTATTTTTATTTGTTTATTTGAACAGTGATCAAAGCGAACGGTCTTTTGGTTAGGAGTGGAGGTAGCAGCAGCAGCGACCCATACTGCATCGCCATGCTTGATCAACCCCCGCAGAGGTACAAGACTAACACCATCGTCAATACCACCAATCCATTCTGGGATGAACATTTCTTGTTGTAAGTTGCCATGGAGATTGAAGAATATGGTTGTTGTGATAGTAGTGATTGTGAACATAGTGATGATGATGATGAAGATTATTGATGAGTTGCTGTTAAAGGCCAAGTCCACCCTAACAAAAAGTTGATTTGAATAAATAGAGAAAAATCCAACAAGCATAACACTGAAAATTTCATCAAAATAGGATGTAAAATAAGAAAGTTATGGTATTTTAAAGTTTCGCTTAATTTCGCAAAACAGTTGTATGCACATCCTGCTCAGTATGCAAATGAGGGAACCAGTGACGTCACCCACTCACTATTTCTTTTGTATTTTATTACATGAAATACGAAATATTTTATTTTTTCCTTGTTATAATGTGAAACAAGGTTTGATTCCTCGCTGAACATGTGTAATTGCCATTGTTGCAACCTATACACAATTCAATGAGAGCTTCCTAATTGTGAAAGCTGCAGAAATTAAAATATTCTATTTTTCAAATAATAAAATACAAAAGAAATAGTGAGTGGATGACGTCACTGGTTCCCTCATTCATGTCATTTGCATACTGAGCAGGATGTGCATATAACTGTTTTGCGAAATTAAGCGAAACTTTAAAATACCATAACTTTCTTATTTTACATCCTATTTTGATGAAATTTTCAGTGTTATGCTTGTTGGATTTTTCTCTATTTATTCAAATCAACTTTTTGTTAGGGTGGACTTGGCCTTTAATAATGATTATGATGGTCATATTTTTCATATTGGTGATAATGATAGTGATGGTGATGAGATGATGATGATGATGATCGTGGTAACGATGGTGATGGTGATATTCAACCCCTGCAAAAGACCAACACCATCGTCAGTCCCACCAATGCATTCTGGGATGAGCATTTCTGATAAGTTGCCATGGAGATTAAAGAGAAGGATGGTTGTGAAATGATGGTTATGATCATGATGGTGATGATGGCGATGTTGATTATGATGATGACTACGACGGTGGTGGTAACCATGGTTAACAACCCTCCCAGAGGTACAAGACTAACACCATCATCAATACCACCAATCCATTCTGGGATGAACATTTTTTGTTTTAAGTTGCCATGGAGATTGAAGAATATGGTTGTGATGATAGTATTGAATTACACTGTAGTTAGGAGCATGATAAATCAGGTAATTGATGTGTTGATGATGATGATGATGGTGATGTTGGTGATGATGATGATGATGATACATGTAAGTGTACTGATGTTATTTGCAGTGATAATTATGATCATGCTGATGATGGTAGTATAAGTGGTTGGAGAAGAACAGTCTAATTGTTGTCATGACCCTTTTTTCTGATATTTTATTTTGCAGTCAACTAAATGGTAACTCAAGGGAACTACGCTTTGAAGTCTGGGATAAAGGAAATAATGGTGAGATTTATTGATCATATTTTCTTGTCTGTATCAATAATCATTCCATAAGCACAGTGTAACTGTTGAAACAAATAGGCATATACCTTGGAATATCAAAACCTTCTCTGAACATGTGTAAACAAATATTTGCATATCCCACTTCTTTTGTTAATTGATGTCTCTAGTTCTCTCTGTTTCATTCTCATTGTGTTTTTTGTGATGTTCCCTTTTAGGCTTCAAGCCCTGTTCAATACAACACATATAATACGTATATGTGACCCGCCGCCTCAAAACCTACAATAAGTCGCACGGACCACAACGTAGCAAACAGCCCAAAATAGTAAAATTGCTTGGATCAGTCAATTTTCTATTTTTGATAGAAATGGGTAGTTTCATTATCATTCTATCATGTCTCAAGTTTGTGAGTCGTAATTCGACTTAGAAATATGTTTTTGGGGCATTTTAAAATGACTCCTTTTTTTCACCTGTCGAGCAAATAAATGTTTGGAGAGCTTTTGTAATACTTTCATTCAATGGCAAATGACTACTTTACCTCCAAAGGTATTAAATTGATTTTTGGAGTGAGTAATGAATAGGTCCTCCTGGAGCAGCTTGCCAAAATTCAGCCTAATCTGATAATCCCTTCATACCGGTGGCTATGGCCATTTGAATACCCAGTTTTACTTGGGCGCACACAGAGAGCGAAGGTTTAGCACTCTTTTGTTCCGAACTTAAATGGCCATTTTCTCTGAATAGGAGTTATTGATTGCTGGTTACATACTGATTCTAAATGTGATATTTAAAGGTGTTATCATTGAGTAAACTAGGCAAGTGATATACCATTGAAAAGCTGAGAATCTCTACTTTCAGAAAATGTATAAAACAGAAAAAATAATTTTGGCGACTTATTGTAGGTTTTGAGGCGTCGGGTCACATATGCTGTAGTATCACTTATAAAAATATTTCTGCCCTCTTTGTTAATATTCAAAAAGGATTAAGACTTTTTAATATATATTTTTGATGTATTTCTTTTTTCCTGATTAGTGGCAATTTATTCATTTTATTTCAAACTTTATTAGGTCATAATTTTTTTTTATCATCAGTTCAGAATTGGATCTAAACAGGATACACATGTATTTATAACATAAAAAGCTCATTATACATCTTTTAATTTGCAAAAGAAAGCAATAAGATTAAGATTAACACTGTGGAAGCACTTTTCTGTTTAAAAAAAACGTTTTCAACGATTAAAAATGTTTAAAACAATAAAAACTGTTTTTTTTTTGTTTTATTAATAAAAAACATATTTTATCACAACCCTCTGTCTTACACTCCCTCTCTCTCTCTCTCTCTCCCTCCCTCCCTCTTACTCTCTCCCTCCCTCTTACTCTCTCTCTCCCTCTTACTCTCTCTCTCCCTCTTACTCTCTCCCTCCCTCTTACTCTCTCCCTCCCTCTTACACTCCCTCCCTCCCTCTTACTCTCTCCCTCCCTCTTACTCTCTCTCTCTCTTCAGATATGTTCTTTGGTGAGGCTCAGGTGCCGGTTGATTCTCTGGAGCACATGAGAGGTAGCAGACACATATTACCACTGAGTGGAGTCACAGGGGATGGAGAGAGTGTGAAAGGGTCACTCAC
Organism: Heliocidaris erythrogramma; assembly: GCA_025617745.1. NCBI lineage: Eukaryota > Metazoa > Echinodermata > Echinoidea > Camarodonta > Echinometridae > Heliocidaris > Heliocidaris erythrogramma. Next base: position 9,958,358 of record CM046854.1, on the reverse strand, counting down.
TGTATGGGTAAGTGGGTTAGCTCAACTAAGGGATCCCTCTAGTGATTTGTATAAGTCTGTGGGTGTATACATGTATGATGAACAGTGCGTAGAGATCTCTGCACATCTTACCATTTAGTGGAGTCACAGGAGATTGAGAGAACGTGAAGGGTCACTCACTGTATGGGTAAGTGGGTTAGCTCAACTACGGGATCCCTCTAGTGATTTGTATAAATCTATGGTTGTATGATATACAGATATACAGTGTATCTAGTTCTTAGCGCATCTTACCACTAAGTGGAGTTACCAGAGATGGAGAGAGAGAGAGAGAGGTCCACTCATTGTATAAGTAGCTTGTCGGTTACTGATACAACAGTATTACCATTTTGCCCTTTGGGAGTGAAAGGGAATTATTCGTGGCAAAAAAAAAGTGTAACCATGCATCGCATTTTGCTAAATGGGCATTCAAATTTAAACTTTCATTGGGTAAAGTTACTATGCCTGATTGTATATATTCTTTTTGAACTGGTAAATTGATTGATTGTAAACATTCTTCTCATGCTATTAAAGAGAGTTGGGTCATTTAGGAGTATTGCTATGGTAACAATATAATTGACTGTACTGTCTTTAGATCGTATTCATGGAGTCGGCAGAATAGAATATCGAGATTAAACTTAGACAGCCCATCTCTCCAACCTATGGGGTGTTGCAAGAAAGTTGCAATCAATTGCAAATTGTAAAGCAAATTAGAACAACCATTCTGAATGGTTCAGGGTCTGCCCATTCAAGAAGATGCGCTTGCAACAATGATTTTGATTGGTCAGTACCGATCAGTTGCAACTTGCAATCAATCGCAACTTTCTTGCAACACCCCACTAGAGAGTTAAGATGTTAAGTACAATGACAATGACAATGATATCTAGGAGTATCACCATAGTAACCGTATATATTATTTTTCTTTTCTTAATCTTAGTTTCTATTCATGGAATCTGCAGAGCAAAATACCGAGATTAAACCTAGACAGCCCGTCTCTCCTACCAAGAGAGTTGAGACGTCGAGGAGCATCGCTCCTGATGGAACCGTTATTACCATGGTAACCACAACGACAGCCAAACCCAAGCCTGGAGAAAGAAGATCAGGATCAAATGGTAGGAGGAACAGTTCTACCATACATGGTACAAATCACCCCGAAATAACCCCACTTTTTACGGGCACGCGCATCTGTTTTTGGTGGACGAGGTATTTGTTTAACATGTAAAATCATAACAGTGCGCGCACTATGAAAGCGTATGAAGGTCAATTGTAGTCGTTACAATGACCTTTATCTGCACATGTGCAAATTGTATTTCCGAACTGGCTGATTGCTAGTTTCCTCCACTGACCAAATTCCTAACTGCAGTCCTGGACCAAACACTAGCCAGTATACCTGACCTTAATCCTTACCCTAACATAACCTAAAACCTGATTGCAACCCTTCTCCAAATTCCATTTCTTTGACAAATTGACACCAGGGCCCTGTTTCATAAAACTTGTTATCAATAACCCTTTCAGGACAGGATTTATTTAAGGGCTAAATTGATCACATTTTGTTCATCAAATTGGCAACAATAACATTTTTCTTTTCGTACTACATGGTTGTAATGTGTAATGTCTTTGAAAACATTATACATGGTTATGAAATTTGTGGAAAAAGTTGCCAAATTTCGATTAAAAACCCAATGATTTTGAAACTCTCATTGTGTTGCTAAATTAAGGAATTTAAAGCTTATTTTTGTTCTGAAAATTCCTGACATCAAACGCAATATGGTCATGCAACAAAATTGGACAGAGTGTGTTCAGAAATATTTGCTCTTTCTACTCATGCATCTTGATATATTTTGTTAGAGCTCTTCATCAAAAGTTACTGAGCCAAACCACAAAATGTCAATTGTCTCGAAACGAATAACAAGTCATAATGACTGTTATAAGCTACTGAAATCATAGCATTTGATTGGCTGAGAGCAAATTTGTCTTTGATCTGTTGCAATTGTTATTGATGAAAAGTTTTATGAAACAGGGCCCAGGAGCAAATGTTACCAGGGGAGCGCTTTATCAAGCACTTTGTCAGTGATTTTTACTGACAAATTTGGTCTCAGCCAATCAGATGCAAGGATTTCAGTAGCTTATAACAGTTGTCGGAAAAAATCACTGACAAAACGCTTAGTGAAACCCTCTCCAGATCAAATGTAGGATAACAAAGAGAAAGATATTCCTGACATGGACAGCCTTCTCTATGATCCTATTCTGATTAGATTTCAAAAGAAATAAAAGTTCTACTCAACTTTGTCATTTTTAAATGTTTCATCTAATTTCGTGAATAAGATCCAAACATTAGCTTCACAAATATGTCCTTCTCCATTGTATTTACAGTCAAACCTGCATTAGCGACCGCCTGTATCGAAAGACCACCTGTCTATAAAGACCACAAATTTTGTTTCCCTAGAAAGTGTTTCTCATTGAAATGTGTATTAAAGGAACGTGTACATAGAGACCACCTGCTCATAAAGACCGCTTTTCTTGTTTCCCTTGAGTGGTCTTTAATGACAGGTTTTACTGTATTTGCATCACAAATTTTCTTGTAGAAGCAGCGTCCCCCCCTGTGCCCTGATGATGAGGGTGGTTTCAGACAGGTTTCATCATTCTACTGGTACTGCTCTCCTCGGTTTATACATAAATATTGTACATGTACACCTGTGTCATTAGCAGGCTTCACCTTTCAATCTGTTTTTTTTAAGAAGCACATAATGACTATGAGGGTTGTGACGACAGACAGCATCATCCCTTCCGACCTCCCAGAGACCTGGGGTTTACTCTGATGGTGAGGTGGAGGTAGACCGGTCTCATCATTCTACCCATACGTCATTAACACCCTGTGTCTTCCAATCTGTATTTAGATGCACCTATGAGGGTGTAACAAAGGCAGCTCCCTTCCGTCTCCACAGCGACCTGGAATGTACCCTGATGGAGAGGGCGGGGTAGACCGGTATCATCATTCTACCCATACTGCTCTCCTCAATGGTATACATGTACATCATTAACACCCTGTATCTTCCAATCTGTATTTAGAAGCACCTATGAGGGTTGTAACAACGGCAGCGTCCCTTCCGTCTCCACAGCGACCTGGAATGTACCCTGATGGAGAGGGCGGGGTAGACCGGTCTCATCATTCTACCGGTACTCAGTCATCCTTAGAGGTTCCGAGGCAGAGGACTTCATCAGGTAATAAGTGATTCAACTTAGATCAGTTTATTAAAGGGCAATCCAACCTTGGTAATAACATGATTAGTGGGAAAGCAGAAAAGTAAGAAAAAATAGGATGGTGAAAGTATGAAAAATGGGATCACTAAATCTATGCGAATCTCAAATTGGCAATTTGGTGAGTCGATTGTGATGTATTGGCAGTCAACTCTCCCTTTTGTTATGCACTAAAATATTGTTAATTTGTGTTTTTTTCCTAGTTGCCTTTTCCCTTGGGGCAGTACCCAACATGTATTGTAAATAGCATATTATTATAGGTCCTCAAATAAGTCATAAGAACATAATGAGTATTACAATTTGAAAAAAAAATGACATTTAAGTCATTTTGCGTGTTGGAGCAAATGGGGGAGCTTTAGCATGTGTGAATTATTTATTGAGGCTTCTTGCAATCACCATTTGTTGATAAAGGGATGCCACGTTTGCATTAAAATAAATTTCAAATATTCAGTTTTTACATTGTGCAAATATTAGCTTACTTGAAGCAGTCCTTTTACTTATCATTAATGATGTATGTTTTCAACATCTAGTACAGACAAACTTCTACTCGGCCTCCATAAATGCTTTAATGTGTATTGCATCATCTCATGAATATTCATATGATCATTACCATAAATGAATTTCATTTGCATCATGGATTTGGTGTACAGCGACTCAAACCCCTGGTCCAAGCATAATAATCAGAGGTGCGTTTGGATATCTAGCACAAACTATTCATTGTCAGTGAAGCACTGCAGGCTTAAGTGTTGGTGCTAGTATTACACTTTTATTTCTTTGTATTCTATTCGTGTCTGAAGTCTTTGTGAAGCACCAAATTACTTGTAGACCTGTAGGCTGTGGACTTATATTTTCTCTTATTCCTTTCTAGACTCCTCATCTAGCTTTTAGTATTATATTTATCAAAGTATTGTTTTTTGTACCCTTTCACAGCCATTGGAGGTTTGAAACGCCTAAATTGTTGAAATGTGATATACTTTTGGACAGAGAAAGTTGTCCTTCTGTTTATAAAATTCTTGACATTGTTATGAACTGTGAACTTATATAACCTCGAACACTGCATCGATAATCATGACATTAATCTACATTTGCCACTCTCCACCCAGGTGTAGTAAATGGGTATCTGGTAGGAATTTATTCCTTGAATGCTTTCAGCACCTTAGGGCAGCTGGGCTAAAGCCAGGGTAATAGTAGTACTTTGTAGGTGCCTTGAGCAACCACTGAGGATGGATATGTGCGCAATATAAATTGTGGCTACATGTAATGTTATTACCCACGCCGATAAAATCGGCAGGGTTATTTAAAGGGCTCTGTATGTTTGTTTGTTTTTTTGTTTTTTTTGTTTGTGTGTTTGTTTGTTTGTTTGTGTACAAGATAACTAGATAACGGGTGAACGGATTTGCACCAAATTTTCAGGGAATGTTCGGATAGTGACAGGAAAGAATCGATTAGATTTTGGTGATGATCGGTTCACCCCTGCAAATTCTGTGTGACCTTGAAGTTTTGACCCAAACTTCAGTTCGGATAGTGACAGGAAAGAATCGATTAGGAAAAGAATCAATTAGATTTTGGTGATGATCGGTTATAGGAACTTCATTTCGGATAATTTTTTTTTTTTTTTTAAGAATATTTTATTACTTCCTTTTTAAAAATAACATTTTTCACAATAATCAAGGTAAAATACACAAACAAATATATTCACATGCAGTATCGTTGTGCCAAATTACATAATAATAACAATAAGTAATCATAATATTTTACATGCATGTATCAAATAGTAGATTATGCCAAATCTGAAAGTCTTTATTGCGATAAAAAAGAGAAAAATATAAAATATAAAATATAGTGACAGGAAAGAATCGATTAGGGAAAGAATGCAACTACTCGATCTGTAGCGCCGCTAAGGCGTGGGTCTGCCGCCTTTGACGGCCTTTCTAGTTGAAAATGTGTGTAAACTTAGTAGCACTCTAGGGTTTAGTTGTTTTTAAAGCATCAAATTGTGGATTAAAATTGAATTGTTATAGATTTACACTTACATGTCCTCTTGTGTCAATAGATGGTTTTTGTTTTTTGTGAAGCTGTGTATACTTTGTTCTTCTTTCAGTGTTATTTTTGATGCACAAGGCACTAAATATTGTTTCTAAACTCGGAGACTGTGGAATTTTATTGGTGCTAAATTGACTCTCTCCAGTGCCATATAAAGAGAAGGTTGAGTTCTGGGAAACATGGAAAATAATTTTTGAGCTTTTTCATTCTGTTTATGTCAGTTTGGAAAAATATAGTAGAAATGTCCCCTGAAAAGGATTGCTCTTCAAATGCCCTCATATTCCAAATGTAACAAGAAATATTTGAAGTGTTTGGGCTGAACATTCATGCCACTTGTGTGTACAGTCCCATATACCCATTTCTGTGTGCAGTGCATGCGCTTTCCAGCGAGATTGGGTCAATTTCTTATCATTTTGATGATTCCTAAACCTCACAGTATACACCAATTCATATGGAGACATGATCAACATTTCCCAATTGCTTTGGGACACTTTCTTTCACAATGTAATCGCATGACCTGGGGAGCGTTTCATCAAGCGTTTTGTCAATGATTTTTACAGACAAGTTTGCTCTCAGCCAATCAGATGCAAGGATTTCAGTAGCTTATAAAAGTTGTCGGTAAAAATCACTGACAAAACACTTGATGAAACGTCTTTTTACTGACAAATTTGCTCTCAGCCAATCAGATGCAAGGATTTCAGTAGCTTATAACAGATGTCGGTAATAATCACTGACAAAACGCTTGATGAAACGTCTTTTTACTGACAAATTTGCTCTCAGCCAATCAGAGGCAAGGATTTCAGTAGCTTATAACAGTTGTCAGTTAAAATCACTGACAGAACACTCCCCTGAACTCAATTTTATCTTTAAAAGTATTCTTCTTTCGAGTCAAGCACCATGCACCAAAACTATGTGTTTTTTAGCACCAAATACTTCTACACACTTTATTATCTTAGAGGCTTGTCCAGGTACATGTAGCAATGCCTAAATTTGTTTGATTCTTTCAGCCTTCACAGTGAAGATTTTTTTTTCGTGCCAGAAATGCAGTTGTTATAAATGTACGTCAATGTATCAATGGCTATGTGATAGCTTGCTGGTTTTTGTTCGACTTAGCACTTTTCAACTCTTCTGCAGCTCTCTAAAATAAGTCCATGCCATGAGGTTTGGGTTTTTGGTAAACTGGGTGACCAACATCACCGGCAGCAAGTCCGCAAATGCATGTATTAGATTGGAGCTCCGGTCACCAATGTCCTACTATATTTTTCATATTGAGGATGCTTGTCATGCATTGTGTGTTTACCGTTTGAAGCTTCTCTTATTTTCATTCACAAGTGATTTAATCGCAATTTGTTTCTTGTTTCTCATAAAGCGATTATAACTCTTTCCTCGTTTAACCCTTACTGCAATGGGCTATTTCCAGCACCTCTCTGGCTGAGGGGGGGGGGGGGGGGCCTGATCTCAGCCATGACATGACCGATCAACACAAAATTTTGCACGGGCCTTGAAAATCGCGTAAAGAACACAAGTCCATCGTTATTTTTATGTAAATCTTTATTTCTTTCATTTAGTAAAATTTATTCAAGACAAATTTATTTATAAATATACATTTCCACTGATAATCAAGTAAAGAAGGGGCTTGGAGATAAAATTTTAAATGGAAGAAGTTCTTTCTAAACTTTATAAACATTACATAAGAACAAAATTTGAAAGTGATTTCAATTCTTATGTATTCTATTGTTTTATGAATTTCTTATGTATTTCCCTGTTTTCAACTTTAACTTTTTTATTGTTTTTTTAAGTCTGCTGTTTCAGAGTGTTATCTGAACCAATATTCAGTTAGAATAAATGATAATTACACCTTAAAGGAGAAATTGTACATGTAGGTAACAGAGGAGAAACATGAGGAAATGCAGTTTCCTATTCGTTTTGTACACAAAACTCAGAAAATCTCTGTTTTGGGGCTGATATGAGGTCACAAAAGGTCACATGACTCGGGAACTGTCCGACTGATTTTTGAAAACTTGGAGTCAAAAGATGCGCAAGATTTGAAAGCAAAAAGTCAGAAAGTGGTGTAGTGTGAAATGTAGCGGTTCTAAATGTGCGGCGAAATTAGTCTAGTATAGTAAGGGTTAAACATTTCTGTTTCTATTCATTAAATAATTATTTTTTTTTTAAATGTCATTTTTATATCTAGTAATGTTTATTTCAACTATCCATCTCCCAAGAAAACAGAATGAAAGTTAAAGAGAAGGTTGAGTTCTGGGAGAGGTGAAAAATAATCTGTGAGCTTTCTTATTCCTTTTACGTCAGTTTAGAAGAACATCATACTTGTAGTAGAAATGTCCCCTGAAAAGGATTGCTCTTCAAATGCCCTCAGATATTCAAAGTATGATGAAAAATAGCTGAAGTGTTTGGGCTGAACATTCAGGCCACATGTGTGTATTCCCATTTACCCCTTTCTGTGTGCAGTGCACATGCTTTTCAGTGAGATTGGGTCAATTTCTTAGCATTTTGATGATTGCAGAACCTCACAGTATACACCAATTCTTAACCCCTACCATGCCGTGGGCGGCAAATCCCGCCCCAAAATTTGAGTGTTGAACACTTTGTTTAGGCTGAGAATAGCGTGAAATTTCTTCCTCATACAGAAACCTATGCCTGCGATATAAAGCTTATTCCTATGCAATATATCTTTGCCCAATTTGCTCAAGAAAAATCTCATTGAAAATTAATGTTTAATTCTTGAAAGTTCATTTTTGATAAATGCTCAAATCTCTGGTGGCATGGGAGGGGTTAATGTAGACACGATCAACCTTTCCCAATCGCTTTGAGATAGTTTCTTTGACGATGTAATCGCATGACCAGAACTCAACTTTATCTCTAAATCCCCCTTAATTATATTGATCAGTCAAGGTAACAATCTTGCTATCATCTATCTTCTCCATTATAGAAACAAGACAAGAATCAAGTACGCCCCCATCAGAAATGGGTTCTCGCTCCGTCGCTGACACCGCTATCAGACATCTCTCAGAATCAGCTGGTGATAATCGACAAAAAACACCTACCAAGAAAAGTACTCTTATCATTCACGGAGTATCACAGGTAAATATTCTCTCTCTCCCTTTTTTTAATCAGAAAATTTTGGTTGTGTTCGTTTAATTTTAACAGTGAATCTATGCTAAGACTATGTATGCGTTACATTGTGTATTAACAACTGAATAATTAACTAATATTTGGTATCACAGGTAAATATTCTTTTATTCTTTTTTTAAAGAAAAGTTTGGTTACGTTTGTTTAATCATTGTTTTTAAAGTGAATGAATATAATACAGATATTTTGTACATTCATAAAGCTCCAGTTACCCTTGCATAAGTCGAAGTAGCAAAAGTCAAAATCAATTTTTTTTTACCAAACTATGCAAAACGTGTTATTTAAATCTCCTAAGTCGAATTTTACATATGTCAGACTATTTTTCTGTGGTCCAAACAGATTATGCAACGTTAACTGTATTTGGTACGTCTATAGAGTCTAAAAAATGACACACTGGACTGACATCCACACCCCTTACAGTCAACTGCAGGATATAAAATAATTCCTCCATACATGACTACGCCAAGATCTATATTTACTCCAACTGTCAGATAATTATCATTTCCAGTAATTTGCCATAATGTAACTGCATGTACATGCTGAATTTGAATTTTCATCTCCCAACATATCAGCTTGACAGGGCTGCCACTTTTCAGACAAAAGCGGGAATTCCTACTTTTTCAACATATATTTAAGTATAGAAAACCACTTTTTATGTACACAAGGGCCCATTCTAGATGATTTTTCCTACTTTTTATCAATTCTAAGTGGCATCCCTGACTTGAAGCCAGAAGGGCATTAACTCATATGATTTGATAACACAGAGATAACATCCTTATGGCTCTCAACAGACGATATACTTATAAATTCCTCAGGAATGTCATATTAACTCATCCAATACCTACACTATATTTTGCTCTTTTCTTCAAATGATTATTTTGTTCATAAGTTTTGTCTGGCTGTTAACCGGTAGATCTCTCATGCTCATAGGCTTAACACAGGAATGGTCTGGTTTCTGTCTTCATAAGTTATAAGGTTGTCAATTAGTAGTCCGTGTAGAACATTGATGGTTCATGTTAACCCTTTCAGAACAGGAATTATTTAAGGCTAAATTGATCACATTTTGTTCTTAAAATTGGCAACAATAATATTTTTCTTTTAATGCTACATGGTTCTAATAAAATGTAATACCATTGAAAACAATGTACATGGTTAGGAACTTTGTCAAAAAGTTGAAAAAGTTGCCAATTTTAGGATTTAAAAGCTTATTCTTGTTTTTGAAATTCCTGGCATCAAACGCAATATGGTCATGCAACCAAAATGGACATATTGTGTGCAGAATTTTTTGCTCTTTCTACTCATGCACCTGGTATATATTTTAGAGATCTGAATCAAAAGTTATTGAGCCCAAGCCACAAAATGTGGTCAATAGTCTCCAAAGGGGTTAATTGGAATAAAGAGATCAAATGTACATGTAACAACTGATCTTTTCCCCCTTTATTAATAGTTAATATGATATTCATAATTAAAGGACATCTATTTATATTATCTTGATATAAAATAAATTAAATTCTCTCTGGATTCAGGAGAAAATGCAACCAACAATTCTTGTTTCGGAGGTAAATGTATGAGCATATTTTCAGCAAAAACTTTCAGCAAAAATTTATAAAAAAAGTGCCTTGCTTTTATAACCCTTTTCTAATCATTTCCATTTGCTCATATTCAAGAACATTATTTATTACTTCATATTCAATATGCAAGCTTCATTCTTGTGCATATTCATGTCCATACATGTAGAGATATATTTTATTCAACATATAAATATTTAGAAGCAAAAGAGAAGTACCGCTTGTGGAGATTTCTTTGTTAAGTAACTGAACTTGAGAACGCATTTTGTTAGGTTTTTTTTTTTCCAACCAAGGTAAGGAAATGTGTTGTTAAAAGTCAGAGGTACACCATACATGTACATGTAGCAAGATTTCAGTTTTTCATATTTTTGTACTTGTGGGAGAGTAGCAGACAAGCTTATAAAAGTTGGCTAAACAAAGTTAACATTCTCATGAAACCATACTGTACATGTGTAATTTATCTGAGCTTCCATAAACCAATAATTCTAATTTGCAACTGAATCTTAAGGATAAATTGCCCTGAATAATTATAGGGAATTCTCTAAAGGCATATTGCGATTGTTTCGAATTAATCTCAAATGTTTTCTGTAAGATAAAGGAGTTGCGATTAATGTTAACATGTGATAGATTTAAATCAGTCACAACTCTTTAGACGAGAACCAGATATCCAGGGTATTCTATGTCTTATATGAGATCTGTAGTGGAACTGTTGTATCCCTGCAGTTGTTTTATCGTTATCTCGCACTTTGTCTTTTGAAATTCTTTTAAACTTTAATTGGTTTAATTTGTTTCAGGTGGCATTTGATTGAGGTATTCTACCACATTGCTAATGCAATAGACCGCTTCTGTAATGTATGCAAATTTATGCACTTATATTCTCTGAGCACCTCATGACGAGCTATTCCATGAACCATGCTTTTTATAAATGAACCTCAATGCTTGAAATCCAGTTTGCATACATTATTTGTTGCTATGTCTGGCAAGCCTCCGGCAAGCTTTCAGGTTGTCAAGAACAACCTTTTTTTAGAAAGGTATGCATAAAATTTGCATTCATTACCGAAGCGGTCTATTGGGTTTCATTGTTAAGCAGCCAATAATTCAAGTATTTTAAGAATGTAACAATATACTACATGCCAAATCATAAGATTACCCTCTGTTGTGTCTTTAACCCCTGCCATGCCTTGAGCGGCAAATCCTGCCCAAAAATTTGAGTGATGAACATTTTGTTTTGGCTGAGAATGGCTTGAAATGTATTCCTCATACAGACACATGTGCCTTCAATATAATGCTTATTCCTATGCAATATATCTTTGCCCAGTTTGCTCAAGAAAAATCTCATTGAAAGTTAATATATAACTCTTGAAAGTACATTTTTGATAATTGCTCAAAAATCTGGTGGCATGGAAGGTGTTAAGCAATATTTTATCATCTTAATAATTCTATGATCCTACATGTACTGTGCTTATACGTGTAGTATAGTTTTTTCAAGGATTTAGGTTTAAGAATTATTCACTGTTAGTTTGGATGCATTTTACTCTCAAACTTTGCATGCTATCATCACTAAATAGAGCCATCAATTTTTTCATTGTCAACATTTTAAAGGTAAAACGTTTGACAAAATGACGGATCAGTGCCAAATGTAGCCAATGACCCTGTCTGCCTTGTATATATGGACATCTTTCATTAGTCATAATGATAATGACAAATAAGATTGATTTAAATAGTCCAGCTACTATTTGAATATACTCAACTGTACTTTGATGGGGTCTCCTATATGCTTAGACTATAAAACAGAAGTAATGTACTTAAAAGCCTCTGAACAGATGGGTCTTCAATAGAGATTTTATATGGGAAGGGATTGTGCTGTCCTTATTACAAGAGGAAGTTGGTTCCAGAGTTTTGGAGCAGCACAGCTAAATGCACAATTTCCAAGAGTTGCTTTTGTTTTGAGATGATTGTCTTATGAACTTTGTAAGTTACATGTATATGGATGCAATTTAAAATATAATAATTCAGACAAATAATGTGGGGTTTGACCATTCAAAGCTTTGTAAACAAGCAAAACTATCTTGAATGTATATAAAATGGCAATCCATTCGGTATCCTTTTCTCTTTGATGGCAATCAGTGCTGCTTTTTTTTTCACTTGTAATACATATACAGTGAAACCTGTCTATAAAGATCACTCGAGGGAGACAAGAAAAGCGGTCTTTATGAGCAGGTGGTCTTTATGTGCAGGTTCCTTTAACACACGATTCAACGAGAAACACATATCAAGGGAAACAAAAATTATGGTCTTTATATACAGGTGGTCGCTAAAGCAGGTTTGACTGTACATACATTGTATATCACTAATCACTTCTCTATCTAGGAAAAAAGCTGTTTAGAATAATATATGCATCTTGTCATTTAAACTGTAAAAACCAGAAACTTTGCGTGCATTTAATGGTCACAAATTTCGTGAGTGGTTCGGATTCGCGAAAGTTTCATGCTGCGAAATCGTTGAATCATAATCGACATAACACTAAACTTTTGCAAATCGCAAAAGTTTCTTGCTGTGAAAATGGCTGTCATTTACAATTCGCAAAAGTTTGATGTCACAAACGTTTCTGGTTTGACAGTAATTTTAATTGAAAGAAATTTGGTTTGTAAATGTTGTTCATTGGCTTATAATTACAAGTTATTCCTTGGTGAAGTAGTATTTCACCTTCCAATAAAAAAAAATAGTTAATTAGATAAAACTAAAGTTATCGTAATTTTGTTCTGCTGCTTTCTGGATATCCTACTTCATATTTTTCTTTCTCTTTTTATGTGTAGACACCAAACGTGGATCTCTCTACCTTGAGTGATGAGCCAACAGAAAGTAATTTCAAAAGAGGTAAAATTAATTTTCATATTACCGGTATAGCTGTGTGCTTAATGTGTATGCTTCTTCATCATTATCTTCATCATCCTGCTCATCACCCTTCTCATCATCACCAGCATCCTCACCATTATCTTCATCTTCATTATGATCATGATCGTGACCAACATCACCATCATCATAATCATTAACTTCATCATCATCATCGTCATCATTACAGTCACCATCGTCCTCATCATTATCGTCATCTTCATTATGATCATGATCGTGATCAACATCACCATAATCATTAACTTCATCATCATCATCATCATCATTATAATCATTAACTTCATCATCATCATCATCATCATTACAGTCACCAGCATCCTCACCATTATCTTCATCTTCATTATGATCATGATCGTGATCAACATCACCATCATCATAATCATTAACTTCATCATCGTCGTCATCATTACAGTCACCATCGTCCACACCATTATCGTCATCTTCATTATGATCATGATCGTGATCAACATCACCATCATCATAATCATCATCATCATCATTAGTCACCATCGTCCTCCACATTATCACCATCACCATCATCGCCATCATCGCCATCATCATCACCATCACCATCACCATCATCATTATCACCATCACCATCCTCCTCATCACCATTATCATCACCATCACTATCACCATCATCATCACCATCATCATCACCATCATCATCACCATCACCATCATCATCACCATCATCATCACCATCATCATCATCACCATTATCACCATCATCCTCATCTTCATCATCACTATCATCATCACCATTATCATCCTCCTCATCATCATCCTCCTCATCATCCTCATCCTCATCATCATCCTCATCCTCATCCTCTTTATGATTAGAATCATCTTTATCATCTCATCTTTATCTTCGTCACTGTCTCTTGATAGACGCATCACCCAATCGCAGCAAGCGTGGTTTTAAGCTGTTCAGACGGCGGAGTAAGAAGGAGAAAGCACTGAGAAGCGTTAGCCTGGATGAATCTGACCTTGATCGTGCCAGACAGCAGGCTGTTCGGAGCTCAGAGGGAACGTCTACCTTACCCATGCCAGACCATAGATCTAATACTCTGGAGGTACCAAGCGGAGATGGCAATGAACCAATCAGTGCAGGTGGGTACTCACTTGGGCATACACTATGATAATAAGAATAATAAAGACACATTAGTAATACTGTGTTTTTAGGCATAGCCCCCCTCTAATCATGTGGCACAAAAGAAGAAAGATAAAGATAAAGATATAGAGAGGGGAAAGAAACATGAAAAGGAGACAATAAGATCCTTTTCCACACTCTCCTGCTACAAATGTACATCGGGCCCATGTTACATTGCATTTCATCTTTTATCCACCCGGTAACCATACGACATACCTTTCTTTGTCCAAAACAATATTGGACATGACGGAAAATTTAGGCAGGTGAAGCGTCCACACCACAGGAAGGATTGACCCATTCCTATTATAGCAACTGGTTTTTGTGGAACCAGTGATGCTGTTACTACATGTAGTTCTGTGGGAAAGAGGTAATGTAGTGTTCATCGACTTAAAGGTATTTAGACCTGGCATTCAAGAGGGCGCTTTCAAAATGCATGTGCTGGCGGACAGTGAAAGTTACCCAACTGACACCAACATTATTCGACGCTTACGCAGATGCCATGTCCCGAAATAATTTATACTGTACTGGTACGTACGGTACATATACACAGCAGCACACACTGTACTGCTCCTTGGGTGGATCTACCACTTTGATTGAGAGCTGCATGCAACTTTTGTTGTCAATCTGCGTAATGAGGATGGCGGCGAGTATCACACCATCCAACAGTGCCCTCTTGAGTGCCGGGTCCAAATCCCTTAAGTTGGGGTTCTCCTCAATTCTCCTCGCCACTTCTTCCTTACAGACTCCTCGCCAAGGAGAAGCAAGCGGAAACTGTTTGGTTTCTTGAAGCGACAGAAGAGCAAAGAAAGACAGTACAGCTCACAGGGTAGCTTACAACCCAAGCCTGCCAAGGGTAAAGCACAGCCAGTTGTACATAGACAGAATCTGACAGTGCCGTCGGGCCAGCCAAGATCAGCTAGCACAGGTTAGTTCTGGGCCCTGTTTCATGAAACTTGTCATCAATGACAAGTTATAAGCTACTGAAATCCTTGCATCTGATTGGCTGAGAGCAAATTTGTCGGTAAAAATCTCTGACAAGACACTTGATGAAATCATTTTACTTCAGGGTATTTGGGGGTAGTTTACTAAATATTGTTGAATGAGCTGGGTCGACCTACTGATATAAATGCATTGGCCCGTATTCTCGAAAGGAGCCTAAGTGTGTAGATTTAGGCCACTCAATTATGGAGAGCCAAATGTCACCCGCTTTTAATCCTTCAAAATCACCATAGACTCCCTCTAGTTCTGGAACTAAAAGCAAATACAAAACCCTCATGATAGAATTGATTTCTGATGCTACATGTAATTTCATGGCAGGAAATAATTTTGTTCTTTATTTTTTTACATGAATATAGTCATTTTTATTGGACTTAGGGGTTGACAAGTGGCCTTCCATAAATCATTAGCCTAAGTTAAGCCTGGCTTAACTTAACTTACGCAAATTTCGAAAATACAGGCCACTTAGTTTAGATTACTTATTAGCAGGTTGCCGTGGTTACTGTAGATTTACACAGCTTTAGAACAGAACCATGACAAGAGCAATGCATGATGAAGCTCAACGCTTCTTGTACAATCCCATTGTGATCGGAATATTTACCATTTTGCGTAGATATGAAAATTTCAACATTTAAAATCTTCCCTATTGTGGTTCCTAATAGTTTTATGAATAATAAAATTGAATTACATGGTACTGTAGTCCTTCAAGTTGATGGTAAGGCTTGATCAGCTGCAACTTGTAGTGACATTGGGCCAATTCAATGCCTGAATCCGTCACCAATCTGGTGCCAGTTTTTTTCTTCCTCCGGAAAAGCCTGCAATACGTATTGATTTCAATTTTGCTACCACAGAACAGTTGGTAAACCGTCATCATATTTGTACATATATATATTTTTTAATGATATTGTAATTTTTCCCAGAATCGAATTACAGTTGGATTGTACAGTGTTTGTTGGCTTAAAGACAACGTTGAGTTCAGGGGGAGATGAAATATAATTTGTGAGCTTTCTCATTCTTTTTATGTCAGTCTGGAAGAACATCATATTAGAAATGTCTTCAAAGCCTTCATTTTCAAAATACAACAAGAAATAGCTGAAATGTTTGAGCCGAACATTCTTGCCAACTTGTGTGTACAGTCCCATGTACCCATTTCTGTGTGCAGTACATGTGCTTTTCAGTGAGATTATGTCAGTTTTTTAAATAATTTTGGTGATCCAAAACATCACAGTATATAAGATATTTTTATGTAGACACGATCAGCCTTCCCAACTGATTTGAGACAGCTTCTTTCACAATGTAATTGCATGACCAGAACTCAACTTGATCTTTATTTGAAGTGAAGCAGCCGTAGTTAGCAAGTAGTTAATTTGCTTGTCATCTTTTTGTTTTACTGGAATATGAAGCAAAGAGAATTTTTATACCCCTAGAGTTGTCTGATAAAATGTACCCCTACGTGATAGATTTTAATGAAATAATTCTTGTAAACCCATACTTATGATAGAGAATGATAATCTGTTTGAAGTGACAATAAACTGGCAGAACATGAACAGCGCCATCTTACAGTGATTGCTAAATTAAGATTATAATTTGAAAATTAATTGCAATTTATTTTGAATTTTGACAAAAAGCTTGTTTGGATAATAGGAAAATTTTATATTCCAAACTTGGCATTGTGGAAAATTGTGTGCAGGTACATTCTAAGCTTTTACAAACTAGAATGGGGCATGATGGGAAAATGAGAGGCACAGACACTTATCAGATCCTGTTGAAAGATGGCACTATTCATGAGCTCCAGTTTACTTTCATTTTAATATGTGATTGTTTTGATTCTAATCATTATTACCCTGTGTTGGAGTTTGCAACTATCTGCATGCTGGTGGTGTTTTACATGGAGTTGCCCTTCATTTTGACATGTCTTGTGATTTTTTTTTCTTTTTAAATTCTTCTCTTTTCTCCTTCCTCCTGCCTCCTTCTCAATCTTTCCATTCTCTGTCTTCCCATCATCTCCCCATCTTTATCTCATTCATGTGTTTCATTCGTTGAACATTATAAAAAACTTGTACTAATTGTAAAAATTCATGATTTGTAAAATGATATCCATACTATTAACCATCATCTTGTTAAACACGGATTTGCCCCTAATCCAATGTGATATAAATGCTAATGTCTCTGTTCATCCATGTTTCATTACTTGTGATTTCTATCCGTCTCATAAATGTATCTTATGTCCTTTGCCATATTCCTTTTCTTCTGCAATTTATCCAATGATTTGTATCCACAAACCACTACTGCCACAAACCATAACAATACTCCATATCACAACCATGCGTACATGTTTATTCATTCATGTATTGACTGCAATTGCACGACTTTATATTCATATGCTCCATTCTAATAATTACTATCTACCATTTCATATGAATCATATAAGTTTAACCACACTTTTTTTTCATAAATGTATTTTTTTTTTTTTACAATGAAATGCATAATTTACCCTTGTCACACCTTCAATTAATAACAAAATGTCTCAACTAATACAAATTTCATAAACAACATTTTTAATGGTGGATATACATGTACTTTGTTTATGTGCATCAATTATTCACCTTAATTACATCTCCTTCAAAACCGATAAATATTTTTCAAATACAAACATAATGCATTTTCACCATCCTATATTATTTACGACGTATTTGACAAAATAGAGGATATAGAGGTGCACCTTCGCCCCCATGACACAAGAGATACAAAGCCTCGCCCCTTGTCTATGTGACTACGCCACCCCACCCTGAAGCGCCTCCCTCTCCCGATGTCCACCCCTTATAAGAAAATCACCTTCACACTTCGAATGAACTTGTCATGATAATAATCTGAAGCGCCTCTCTCTCCCGATGTCCACCCCTTATAAGAAAATCACCTTTACACTTCGAATGAACTTTTCATGATAATACCCTGAAGCGCCTCTCTCTCCCGATGTCCACCCCTTATAATCACTTTATACTCTGATTGAAATTGTAGTTCTTATATTAGCACAACCCCCTCCCTAGCCATGCTTTCCTCCTCCCCTCCCCCTCCCCCTCCCCCTCCCTCAGTAGAGTTGTAGTTTTGGTCCTCCCCAATGATATCCATGACTATGCATTACAATCAAACCTGGACTTTTTATGCTGTACAAAAAAAAAGGCTGAAAAGAAGTACAATATCTATCATACATGGAAGAGGAAATGATAAATTATGTGAAGATTTTTTTTTAAGAATACAATATGAAATTGTAATTAACATATTCATTAATGTAATGTGAGGTACATGTACTAGAGGGATATTGAATAGGTGACAAACTGAATTTTGATAAATTTTACACTTTTTTGAAAGCATTTACATTAAGCAGACATAATTTCATTTACAGAATGAGTTTTATAAAGTATATGTACTTTATAAACTTGTATAAATTGATTGATAGCTATGATAATCATTTTGTTTCAAATGTCATAAATTTACACCATGAAAAGACATATGTGCAGATTCATAGTGTAAGGAATGAATTGGTTAGTAGGTGAATTATTTATAGATTCATGGTTCATATTACATGTTTGTTTGTGCTATTTATTCTTTTCAGGAAAATCCTGAGAAATTATGGTCATTGCACTCAATGATTAGAACACTGGGAATGTAATGTGATGCTTACTGCTAGGATTAGGCTGTAACTACATGTATAACCCTAATTTGGAAGGACAATTTCTATTGATATCATGACATCAAAAGCGATAAAAGTAGATTCCTACTTGTGCACTGCATAAAGATATTTCTTCAGGACTTCCTAAGCTAGAAAATGATTACCATAATATTGCTTGCTATTTTTTGCTCTTTAATAAGAATTTGTAGCTACATGTATATATATACATGTATTGTATAGAGAAGACAACTTTATTTATTCTCTTTTGTTAGCGCAAGTTACATGAGCTGGTCTCGATATAATTTGTGGATTATCTCTTGTTGTTATATAACAATATGCAGATGACAGCGTTCGCAATTGCCGAAACATAAGATTTCTAGTACATGGAAAACTTACAGAATGGGACATTATTTACCGATAATTCTAGTTAGCAGTAATTAGAATATTGTTTATTTAGCCTAGTTGTAGTAAATAGTAATTTCTCAATGTTGAGCATTACTTGGCGTAATGTCATGCATTTTATAATATGTAAAGTAATGGAAATGAATGAATTCTAGTCTAATATAAAGCCTTGATTATATTGTATTTGGAATAATGGATAGTTGTTTCATGAAAGGTTTTTAATTTATGATAAATGCCTTTAATGTTTTACTCATTTAATGAGATATATTTCAGAACTGTCTTTCATGCTATTGCTCAGACCTATAGTGAGGGCTGTATCAAAATGTTTATTGCATAGAATGATTACCTTTTGA
Organism: Heliocidaris erythrogramma; assembly: GCA_025617745.1. Taxonomy (NCBI): domain Eukaryota; kingdom Metazoa; phylum Echinodermata; class Echinoidea; order Camarodonta; family Echinometridae; genus Heliocidaris; species Heliocidaris erythrogramma. Next base: position 9,938,837 of record CM046854.1, on the reverse strand, counting down.
TATTGAATTCACTCATACATTGTCTTATTCTATAAAATATATTGATATTAAATTGCATGGCACATGTGATTCATGAGGAAATACAAATTGAATCCCTTTGATTTTATGGATACTTCAAATACACAACCCCCTTGAAATACATGAACATTTAGGTGTATGAAAGGTGGGAAAAATAAACGCCATCGGAATATTGTTTTTTGAAGGAGTATTATTTTTCTGTTGCCGTGCAGTTATTTTATCAAATACAAAACATTATCATAACGTTAAGATTCAATAGACCTGTTTACTAAGTGATTCAAATTTTATGCATACTTTTGAAACAAAGGTTGTTCTTGACAACCTGAAAGCTTGCCAGAGGCTTGTCAGACATAGCAACAAGTAATGTATGCAAACTGGATTCCAAGTATTGTAGTTCATTCATAAACAGGTTAATGGAATACCTCGCTACTAGGTCCCCAGGAAAGAAACATCCATAAATTTGAATCACTTAGTAAACAGGTCTATACTCAAAATATATTTGGCCTCTATTGTTTACTTGGTTGCGATGAAATCTACATACACACAAGAGACTCAAAGACATTATAAGTATTCACTGATATGATTATGTGCCGGGCAGAAGGGCATAAAAGCAGAGCTTGGTCAAATTTCAAGACATGTTAATATGCCACCTGTCAAAGAAATGCAATCCCTATCAACATATTGGATAATATATATGTATTGAAGTGTGTTGCATAGATGTACACTGTAATTAAAAAAGAAAAAAAACAACAGAAAAAAGGCTTTATACTTGAGATTTTGAAAAGGTAATAAACAACATTTTTGAAAGCATTTTTAACATGATATCTTTTCCAAGGACTGATGTAGACATTTATAATGAGTAAAATATGTGAAAAGGGTCATTGCGATTCCTTGGAGTGAAAGTAAATCAAAACACTTGTAAAATCCCTATTCACCCTGAGTGCTGCTATTCACCCCCAATTGACAGTACTAGCGATGTCAACCATCTGTTTTAGGGAGCTTTATAGCGAAATGGAGTTGCTAAACAAATTTGCATGCTTATTTGTTGGAAATCATAAATGTATTACATTATGGTAACTGTAGAAATATATCATTAAGCCATAGAGCAGCTAAAACAAGCTCTACATACCTTAGGCTTAATATCACCAAAACTGTCATGTTAAAATACAACTTTTAATTCAACACTATCACCAACAAATTTGCTGTGTCATTCGGGCCCCATCTATTTACTGCAATAAATCATATATACCTACCTATTATGCCAGTAGTCTTGACTACGGGACCCCTTCGAGAATTTAACACAAATGAGTCACAATATTGTGCGCACCCCCCGTAATCCTATTGTCCCCTTCGCCACTCACGCGCGTCAACACGCTACGGCCATCTTCCTCTTTCTTGCTCGCCCCCGAAGAGATAGGACGTATAGTCACAGCGCTCCTGAAATCAGGTCGTATAGTATCTTTTAGGTGCGCTTTTTCACATATTTAAAGCACTTTTAGGTACCTATATTCGCTTAGATTATAGTACTTTGTGTTTTAGTAGTCACTCTTGCCGATTGTAAGGGATTTTTGATTCCTTTTCTTGGCATTTATTTTTCCCTTTCACGGTCAGCCCCACGTAGATATTTCTGTGTGTTTGCGGGTGTTTCCGTTTGTCACCGAGCCTTTGGGTTCGGTGTTTGTTCTTACGGTTTTTTGGCTGTGAAAATCTTTTGTGCGTATCTCCCAAATAAATTTTACTCTTATTTTACTGCATTCAGTTGAAGTATTTCTTATTTCGAAAAGTATACTTTATTGTCTGTTTTATTGCAGTGGTATGAATTCGGAAGAAGAAGCAGTTAGGTCACGGAGACCTGCTTCTTCTGAAGAGTCGTCTAGCAAGACGACTCGGCCTTCTAGAACTCTCCCGAGTACTTCGGTACATGGGGGAGGGAGGAGGGCTAAGGGTAAGTTGCCTAGTGGTGTTTCCTTGCAGAGCTTGCCAGTCTCGGAGCTTGCGGCTTCGGGACGGGTGGCGTTAACTGAGTCTGGATTGCCAACTCCGAAGCCCGTGGTTTCGGGGTGGGTGGCGTCAGATTCTAGTGGTTTGGATATCTCGAATCCAATCCCCCGGTCGTCGAGACCAGAGGGGGGGGCGGTTGTTTCCCGTACGGTAGCGTTCACTCGCTCTGATCCGTTAGGGGAGACGCGCCCCACTACTGCAGGGCAACCCACGGGCTTAGTCCATGTTGGTCTGGGTTCTCAAACCCTAGCCCCCGGCAAACGCCATATGGGGAACGAGTACTTCCTGGGCTGTCTACATTGCCAGCTAATGGGAATGCTCGAGCTAACAATTATGGATGCTCTTCGGAGCAACAGGTGTTTTCACCTGAGTGCGTGACTACTAGTGCTCCCCTATTGCCGCTCTCTAGCGGTCCAATAGCGGGTTCACACGCCTTTAGTAGTCATCGGGCACATACCGAGTCATCTCGGTCTGCCCCCGCACTGGGTGCTTTTAGCTCCCAACCCATGGCTACTGCATCTTCTTGCTTAGCCAATATGGGTGATTTGGGCGATTCTTTGGGCTTACGCCCTGAGCGCTCTAGTTCCTTTAGGGGAAGTGAACGTCCCTCCGCGGAGGGTTCGGTTCGTGTTTCCGAAGCGGCTTCGGAGATCGAACGAATCCGATTAAGCGTTCTACATTGCCAGCTGATGGGAATGCTCGAGCTAACAATTATGGGCGCTCTTCGGAGCAACAGTGCGTGACTACTTAGTAGTCGATGGGCAAATACCGAGTCATCTCGGTTTGCCCTTGCACTGAGTGCGAAACTACTAGTGCTCTCCTATTGCCGCTCTCTAGTGGTTCAATAGCGAGTTCACATGCCTTAGTAAACTATGGGCACATACCGAGTCATCTCGGTCTGCCCTCGCACTGGGTGCTTTCAGCACCCGGCTCAGACTTTGGGTTCAATACCCATAAGTGCGGTCACCGGAGCGAGTGATTACTTCCGGTTTGACCTGAGGTCACGATTACTAGTGCTCTCTTATTGTTGCCCACGGGCGGAACAATAAAGAGTTCGCATACTATTAGTAGTCAGTGGGCGTATACTGGGATCTTGTCCCAGTCTGCCTTCGCACCTGGTTATTGAATAGCCCCTGGCTGACGCCGTATGGGGGAACGAGTGCTACCCGGGCTGTTGCTTGGCCAGCTGATGGGTAGACTTGAGCTCATTTTATGGGCGCTCCACGGAGCAACAGGTGTGCTGACCTGTGTGTGTGACTGCTAGTGCTCTCCTATTGCCGCTCTCTAGTGGTTCAATAGCGAGTTCACATGCCTTTAGTAGTCGGTGGGCAAATGCCGGGTCATCCCGGTCCGCCCTTGCACTGGGCGCCTTGGCGCCCGGCCCAACGCTGTTGCATCTTCTTGCTCAGCCGATATGGGTAATTGGTGCGCGTCTTTGGGTTCAATACCCTCAGCGCACTTCTCCCATAAAGGGAGGTGAGCGTCCCTCAGCGGAGGGTTCGGTTCGTGTTCCCGAAGGGCTTCGGGGATCCGAACGAAACCGAATAAACGCTCTGAAAAGCGGGTTTCGACTTAGGCTCTTTTTGAGCCAATCAGAAGCCTAGGGAAGGGGCTAAAAGAGGCAAGGCTTTGCCTGCCTCTTGCCCATCGGGTTTAGCTAACCCTCCGGTCTCTCAAGCTGAGATGTTCGGTGTGAGATGGGCTTTGCCCAGACTCAGGGTTGGTCCCTTGTACCAGGCATCACATCCCCTGCTTTTGTCCCTTTTTTGGGTCGGACATCGAGACTAATTAGCCTTTTATGGTTTATTCTTCTTTGTCTGTGACGGGATCACATGCGCCTCCTATTCTCGCATGAGGGTGAGGAGGCTTATGGCGGTTCATGTGTGAATCCGACTGTTTCGGCCTTTGTTCGTGATCCTTTGTCACGATCATTTCAGGCGGAACCAGTTTTGGAAGCGGCCTCTCAAGCTTCGGTTTCCGAATCGCTGGGGCAGGCAGAGCCTTAGTCGCTCTCCCTTTGTGGGGTAGAAGCGATTGCTTTGTTCTAAACTTTCCCCGACTTTCAGTCAGCCCGCGCGCAGGGTTCGACTTTGCTTGGGTTCAGGCAGCGGGATTCCTCCGAGGGTATTTCTCTTGCGGAGGATTTCAAGCTGGATTATGGACGCATTGAAGCGGCGCTTCTTTTAAGCGTCATGTTTGGTTTGCAGTGGTCATAGTTTTCCACTGCAGCTGCCTCGGTCATGTACCGTCGCAGAGTCTTGGTTCTTACGGCCCTTTGGGTTAAGGAGTCGGACATCGCACTGCTTCTCTCGGATGTTCCGTCTCGGGTCCTTTGCTTTTGGCGATGCGCGATAACAGGTCTCTGTCTTGTTTACATGCTCATCCTAAGTCGATGCGAGCCTCTGTCCGCGTCTTGGTTGGTGGCTGTCTTGGTTGGTGGCTGGCTTCGTTCCTTTCTCCCCGCTTTGGAGGCCATCTCCGGGGACGCTTTTGTTCTCTTTGACGGACGAGACGGATTCTTCATAGATCTGTCCGCCCCGCTCCCCGGAGGGGCTATAGGAACTCGGTCACCTCACAGGCCCTAGCTCGTTCTCGTGCCTCATCAGAGATTGAATCTCTGTTGAAAAAGTGGGCTATAGAAAGGGTAAGAGACTGGCTGTCTTTTTCCCTTTCTCCGACTTTTGTTATTCCCAAGCGCTCGGGAAAACTTCAGTACATTTTCGGATGGAGACTCTCGCCTCCATTCTCCTGTTGATCAAGAGGAAGGACTACGTGGTCTTGATAGTTTTCGAAGATGCGTATTTCCACTTTCCCATTCATCGCGCTTCGCGAGATCTTCTGGGGTTTTCCTTCCTCTCAGAGACTTATCGCTTTCGCACTCTTCCCCTTCGGGCTGCGCCCAGTCCCTCGGGTTTTTACTCAGGTTGTAGCCGTGTTGGCAGCCTCTCTGAGGCGACGCGGCCTTCGGCTATTTTTGCTACCTGGACAATTGGCTTCTCCTAGCGGAGTCGCGCGATTGTTTGTTGGACGAGACTCGTTTGCTCGTCAATCTTACTCAAGACTTGGGTTTCCTAATATTTTGGGAAAAGTCAGAGTTAGTTCCTACTTGCAGCCCAGTTTTTCTGGGGGCTGTGTTGGACATTTGGAATCAGTTGGCTCGGCCCAGTCGAGACAGGTTTCTCACCATTGTCTCGGCAGCTCGCAAGCTCATGCTGGCCAGAAAGGTTCTTGCGCGAGGCAAGTCTTTCCGTACCCCCCCCTTTTCCGTTGATCTCGGTTTCGACGGACACCTCTCGGTTGGGGTGGGGAGGACATTGCATGTGATCCTCACGGACAATGTCACTGTGGCGGCTTATGTCAATCGGCAGGGAGGCACTCGTTCTGCTATCCTGAATGCCCTAGCAGCACAGCTGTGGAGGTGGTGTTGTCGCATGGCGATCACACCCGTGGCCTCTTTCATCCCCGGTCTGGAAAACCTCATTGCGGATTTTCTGTCTCGGGGCAGGTGTCTTCCATCGGAATGGATGCTCCATCCAGAGGTCTTTCGCCGCATTTGCAGTTACCTGGATCCACTGGAAGTGGATCTTTTTGCGTCGGTTCTAAACCACCTACTTCCGATATATTGCTCCTGTGCGCGCGATTGGGGAGCTTGGGCTCTCAATGCTTTCTCTCTCAGTTGGGAGAATCTTCGAGGATTTGCCTTTCCTCCCTTCCAGCTGATTCCGCGAGTCTTGCGGAAGATCAGGGAAGATCGGGCTGGGTGCCTGTGATAGCTCCCTTTTGGCCCAGGAGGAGTTGGTTCCGGAGCTAATGAGCCTTCTGGCGGCTCAACCGTTCCTTCTTCCGTTAAGAGTGGATCTGGTGTTGCAGCCCCTCTCGGGGATTCTTCACCACAATCCAGAGTCCCTTCATTTGACTGCTTGGCCCCTGTCGGGGAATCTGCAAGACAGTCGGGTCTCTGCGATAGAGCTGCAGAATTTTTATTGTCCAGTCGTAGAGTTTCTACTAGGGAGATTTATAATTCCCGTCTTTCGGTCTTTTTCCTTTGGCGTAAAGAGCGAAATCAAACCCCTTATCGGCTCCTATTGGTTCAATCGCGGATTTTCTAATCTCGCTATTTGACAAAGGGAGATCCATCTCTACTATCCGAGGCTACCGTTCGGAACGATCGGGGCCATTCATTCGGGTTTCTCAGATGGTTCGGGGATTTCCAATTCCCCGCTGTTAAGTGGTGTGATTCGGTCGTTCTTTTTGAAGCGACCTCCTTGTTCTAGGTTAGTGCCGTCTTGGAGTCTGCCTAAGGTCCCGGAGGCCTTGGCGAAACCTCTTTTCGAACAGTTAGGTGAAGCTCGCTTCATCATCTTACGGTTAAGACGCTCTTTTTGGTAGCTTTTGCCTCTGGGCAGAGGCGCAGTACTCTTCATGCTCTCTGCCTTACTCCTGGTCATGTTCGCTGGGAGAGAAAAGGCGTTAGATTGATTCCTAAGGCTTCTTTTATTGCCAAGAATCAGACAGCTGCCTCTGGCCCTGTTGAGATTTTTCTTTGTCTGCTTTCTGGGTTTTCGTCAGTGCGCGAGGACAAAGTTTGGTGTCCTGTTAGGGCTCTCAAATGGTATATTGATAAGACTAAGTCTTATCGTAAGGATGATCAGTTGTTCCTGATCACTAGAGAGCCTTTTTCTCCTGCTTCTCTTGATTCCATTTCTAGATGGATTGTCGAGGCTATTAGGGCTGCTGGCACAGGGGCTCTTTTTTCCGACAGTAAGCCTCGTGCTCATGACACTCGTAGTGTCAGCACTTCTTGGGCTCTGTTTCAAGGTGTGGCGCTTGATATTTTGAAGGCTGCTTATTGGCGTTCGCCCAATTCCTTCATTTCTTGCTACCTTAGGGATGTTCCCGCAGGTGAGGCTATGTTTGCGTCAGCCACCTTGAAGGCCGCTGTGTCTTTGTATTCTTCGCTGTAATCCTATTCCCTTCTGCTTGAAACATGCCTCCCGGTCTTTGAGTTGGCGCTGGTCTGGCATAATAGGTAGGTATATATGATTTATTGCAGTAAATTTGTAAAATCAGCACTGATTTTCTTATTTACTATATAAATCTATATACCTACCTATGACCCTCCCTCCTTCCCCTCACCTTGCAAGCAACATGTTTCTACTTGGGATTGCTCGCAAAAGAGGAAGATGGCCGTAGCGTGTTGACGCGCGTGAGTGGCGAAGGGGACAATAGGATTACGGGGGGTGCGCACAATATTGTGACTCATTTGTGTTAAATTCTCGAAGGGGTCCCGTAGTCAAGACTACTGGCATAATAGGTAGGTATATAGATTTATATAGTAAATAAGAAAATCAGTGCTGATTTTACAATTTCATGCCAATCCATTTTTGCTAAGCTACCTTAATGATAACAGCAACAACAACCACCACAGAATTGCTGTTCGTTTTGTATGTGTTACAAAGTGTACATGTAGCTCTGAGCCAGTAATACAATATTCTTCATACTTGTACAAGTACATTACATTGAGCTGCTTAACCCCTACCATGCCGTGGGCGGCAAATCCCGCCCAAAAATTGAGTGTTGAGCATTTTGTTTAGGCTTAGAATGGCTTGAAAATTCTTCCTCACACAGAAACTGTGCCGTCAATATAATATTTATTCCCATGCAATATATCTTTGCCCAGTTTGCTCAAGAAAATGGCACTGAAAGTTAATAACTCTTGAAAGTTTATTTTGACAATTGCTCAAAAATCTGGTGGCATGGAAGGGGTTAAGTTACATACATGTATTACATGTTTTCAGAACTGATACAGTACTACTATACACAGAGCATATATCAACCTGTACCTGTGCTTTTCCTCAGCTTTTAATTTCCTATCATTCCATAGCTTTCTTATAAATCAGTTTCTTATCTTAATCCACATTTACCAGTTGTTGCCATACCTTTAACCCATAGCAGTTCAGGAATTACACGTTATAAATGAGCACAAAGAGCAAATATCACAGAAATTTTATAGTCATTTTCCAATGTAGTATGTTGTGCTGTCCACGATTAAGAGCAATTTGATTGTAACTAATTGTTAACGTCTCTAAATAGACCTGTTAAACAAATATATTCAAATTTTATGCATACTTTTAAAACAAAGGTTGTTCTTGACAACCTAAAAGCTTGTCAGAGCCTTGTTAGACATAACAACAACTAATGTATGCAAACTGGATTCCAAGTATTGTAGTTCATTCATTAATGACAGGTTAATGGAATACCTCGTTACTATATAGGTCCCCAGGAAAGAAACATCCATAAATTTAAATAACTTAGTAAACGGTCTATTGGCAACACAGAGTATGCAATCATTATTTTCCTGTACATATTGGCTGTTTTTCTGTCTAATTTTGCCATTTTAATTCACATTGGTTCATTTAATAAACATTTCTTTTTTTTCAAACTATGTAGGAGTGGAAAATACAAATAATGCTTGCCAAATAGACCGCTTCGGTAAAGTATGCAAATTTTATACATACCTTTCAGACAAAGGTTGTTCTTGACAACCTGAAAGCTTGCCGGACAACAAATAATGTATGCAAACTGGATTCCAAGCATTGAGGCTCATTTATAAAAAGCAGGTTAATGGAATAGCTCGTCACGAGGTGCTCAGCGAACAAATGTGCATAAATTTGTATACATTACAGAAGCGGTCTATCGAAGAAGGAAAACTAATTAATTGAGACCATAAGAAAACTCTGAACTGCTATTGGCTTCAAAGAGGAACCACTTTTTTTTGCCTCTCAACTGCTCAAGATCTATCCATACTTTCCTGTCATGTAGTAAAATTAATAATAAATCAGACTAACTCTGTTTGTCCTACTAAATCCTACCCTTTCATCTTGTTTTCCTTCCCCTGCTTCACAGAGGCCCTCACATCATACACCTAACTTATTAACCAAACACTCCCCCCCCTCACACCCCCATCTCTCTCTCCCTCCCTCCCCCCCCCCTCCCTCCCTCCTCCCTCCCCCCCTCCCTCCCTCCCTCCCTCCCTCCCCCTCCCTCCCTCCCTCTCCCCCTCCCTCCCTCCCTCTCCCCCCTCCCTCCCTCCCTCTCCCCCTCCCTCCCTCCCTCTCCCCTCCCTCCCTCCCTCTCCCCCTCCCTCCCTCCCTCTCCCCCTCCCTCCCTCCCTCCCTCTCCCCCTCCCTCCCTCCCTCCCTCCCTCCCTCTCCCCCTCCCTCCCTCCCTCCCTCTCCCCCTCCCTCCCTCCCTCCCTCCCCCTCCTCCTCCCTCCCTCCCTCTCCCCCTCCCTCCCTCCCTCCCTCTCCCCCCCCTCCCTCCCTCCCTCTCCCCCTCTCCCTCCCTCTCCCCCTCCCTCCCTCCCTCTCCCCCTCCCTCCCTCTCCCCCTCCCTCCCTCTCCCCCTCCCTCCCTCTCCCCCTCCCTCCCTCTCTCTCCCCCTCCCTCCCTCTCTCTCCCCCTCCCTCCCTCTCTCTCCCCCTCCCTCCCTCTCTCTCTCCCCCTCCCTCCCTCTCTCTCCCCCTCCCTCCCTCTCTCTCCCCCTCCCTCCCTCCCTCCCTCCCTCTCCCCCTCCCTCCCTCTCCCCCTCCCTCCCTCTCCCTCTCCCTCCCTCCCTCCCTCTCCCCCTCCCTCCCTCTCCCCCTCCCTCCCTCCCCTCCCCCTCCCTCCCTCCCTCCCTCTCCCCCTCCCTCCCTCCCTCTCCCCCTCCCTCCCTCCCTCCCCCTCCCCCTCCCTCCCTCCCTCTCCCCCTCCCTCCCTCCCCCTCCCCCTCCCTCCCATTTATACTTCGTGCTCTTCCCAAAATAAATTCATTGACAGAACTTATATCCTTCCCTATGCCTATACCGAATGTTACTCCAACTTCCAAACTTTTTTCAAATCAAGATTCTAATTGACTAAGTTAATATTCTCTTTAACCCCATACCATGCTATCTTCCCAATTGCCCCATGCCATTCTCTCATCCCCACCTACTCCCACCTACCTCACCCACCCACTAACCATCCACCCACCCCACCCCACCCACCCAACCCCACCCACTAACCATCCACCCACCCCACCCACTAACCATCCACCCACCCCACCCCACCCACTAACCATCCACCCACCGCTACATGTACACCCACCCCTTCCAACCATCCACACACCCCTGCCTTTACACCCACGCCTCCACCCATCCGCTTGTACCAACCCCACCCACCTCATCCAACCACCTAACCATACCCACCCCTACCTGTTCACCCACCCAAACCCACCCCTCGAACCACCCACCTACATGTACCCCTACCTGTATAACCACCTCGTCCAACCCCACCCACACACCTGTACCCACCCCAGCCAACCATACCCAACCTACCCAACCATACCCAACCCTACCCAACCCTACCTGTTCACCCACCCCCAACCACCCACATACCCCTTAATGTTCGCCCACCTGCTCAAGCCACTCACCCACCCTCATACCCCCACCCACACCCACCCACACCCACCCCCACCCTCCCTCCACCCACCCACCCACCCACCCACCCTCCCCTCCACCCACCCACCCACCCATCCCTACCTATTCACCTACCCCTCCCTACCTATTCACCTACCCCATTCAACCACCCACCACAACCTCTTCCTCCTCATATTATTCACCCCACTCCACCCCACCCTAAAGCTTCTTAGACATCTGCTTCACCGTCTGTCCACATCTGTGAAAGTGCGTTCACCTGTCCTGCAGTAGTCTTTCATCCAGCCTAGCTCTGTCTCTGTCTAGATTACGCCCTACTAGCCTTGTTCTTGCAACTCATGTTTTTTGTGTGGTGTTCCACCCCTTCTCACTCATTGTGTGGCAAACCCTCCTGACTGTTTCGTGCATGAAGACTGCATCAACGATGGACGTACACATTCAGGTAAACATGATAACCAGTCTATGAATCCCCTCAATTTCATGAAAGCAAGATTAAGTTGCATGTTGAACTGAAATATCATATCAGTGGCAGTACAGGTGGATGCCAAACCGTAAGTTTGCAGGTAGAATGATTAATAAAGTAAATGGGAATATCTGGTCATTTTCAGCATAGTCAACTGATTTCAGCTCAGGTGGATATCAATTTGCATTCTGCAGATAGATTAGTAAGAAAGCACTACCTCTGCAGCATGTAGGAGTTAAAGTTACTAAAGAGCATACTGAAACATTTTAATATTTTACCTTCTTACCTGTAACTTTGAGAATAATATTTGAGAATTAGTTCAAAGGAAATAACTGTTCTCTTTGCAAATTTTATGCCTCTGTTTGTGATGTCCCATTAATAAAGATTCCCATCAGAATTGTGATTGTGAGCTCTGTTTGGACTTAATCTTGCTTTGCTTTGCGCTAAGCACAATTATGAATGTCATAAAAATTAAAGATGACCATTTATGTCACACTGCCCTCTATGTAGTGTTGCTATCAAACAAGACAACTAACGGCAAAACACTCAATTATAAAGCTAAAGCTTGCTTACATATGGTACGGTTAAAATGCTTTAAGAAAAGAAAAAATCTCCTCTGCAAAATTTCAATATTGTCTTAAGTTTGTAAATGAATGGCAGCTGAAGGTGAAAACAAGTAGGTGTTAGCATCAAAATTCAAACAGAAATATGAAAGGCGCACACTTTTGTCATTTTATTTTGCAGCAGCATGTTTGTTTTTGTTTCTGTCTTTGTTTCATTTTTGTATCATTTGCAAACAAAGCTGTAGCAACACCCATAAACTTCTCTTAATTACAGAAGGATTCAAGTATAAAATAACATGTTTTCAATTTAGATCTGAAGTATGAATCAAATCAAATCGACTTGAAAAATTCCAAGCCCTTTAATATCTTCTCTTATTAAAGAGGAAACATTTTTGTAAGAGCTTATGATTTATTTTTAATATGAGGATTTATTTCATGTTTTTCAAAATTCAAATACTACTTGTTTCCTTTTGTGAAGATTACATGGTACATAATACAGCATGCTTAAAATACTTATTGATAATATATATGAATATCATGTACGTGTGTTATCATATTTTTATTGCATGTTATGATTGTCCAATTGGGTATTATTTTCAGTGATTGAAAGCAGTTTAATTGCTTTCACTTTCTGCTTGCTTTTTCTATCTTTCTCCCTGTAAATAATCTGGTTTCAGCGTATTAAGTATCAAAGTGGTGGTATAAAGGTGATGATCATTTGGTAGCCAGTCATGTGACTACTTCCTCTTCTTTATCAGCATCCTTTAGTTCTAGTTCTTCTGAACTCTTGTCAAGAGATGCTAAAATTGAAATTGTGATTACCTGTAGTTAAAGGTAATCTGTATTTTTGTTGAGGCTTGATAAAATCTGAGCTGCATGGCTCTAAATGCTATCAGTGTATGTAATATGTTGTAAAAATGAAGCTTTGAAAAATGGATGTTAAATGCATCATCATGTGCTTCACAAAAAGTTAAAATATGCAAGTGACCGGAAATGCCAGACCTTTTTGCCCCATAGACTACAGTGTTAGCCTAAAGCGTATCCCAGTACACTTTCATGAATGGCAGTATTCGGTCATAGATATCTTTAAAATAACATCATATATTGCAAAACATTTATATTCCTGGCTGTTTCTCTATCCTTCTGAACAGCATTATACAACACAAACATCAATATTTATAAAATTTATTAAATCAAACCTCCAAACCAAAGTTACAGTTTCCCTTTAAATCAGGGAGTGGTGATAAATCATCCTTGCTTGAATATACAATAATGGAAAGTAAAAGGGATAGTGAGAAAGTATTAATAGTAACATACCTTTCATTTTACTAGCTATGGACCAAAATCCTGTAGTGCCACATTGTTTAGAGTATACAGGATACATACACGTATACCAGGGAAATGTAACTAAGATTTCCCTGCTTATACCCTCGACATGTCACAGTGAAATATATTTTCCATATGGTTTATCATCTAATGTATCCCTTCCAATCTCTAATATTTAATATAACAGCATTGTGTTAGTAAAGTAACATGGATCTTACATAGAACACATGCAAGATATTACATGTATATGATCAGTGCATTGTCTGTCCAGTATTGGGTTTTAATATTCACATTATGAGCTCTTGCATTAACATAAATAAAACACCTTACCTATTTAAAAGAGCCAACACTCGTTCCGGTGAAAACAGAGGGTCAAACTCCAGCAATGACAAAAAGTACTTCAAACTTCCTTTAAATGGTGCCAAGTTAAAACATGTCGAAATGTGGCTTTGTACAATTCCACGAAAACTCAGTGAAATAATTCAGTTTTCGGACATTAAAGATGGTTTGAGAGAGAGGGAGAACAACATCTCAAATTCCAGATGGCACAGTAAACAAAATGGAGCACATGGCTCATAGGAAGATGAATACAGCAGATTGGGAAGCGATGGCAGGAGGCAAAATGGTGATGCAACACCTAACTCTAGTAGCTTTATTAACCTTCCTAAACTTTAGCTAACACAGATTTGTATATACACCTTCATTGACAAATCAGGGTTGGGCTTTCCTAATCACCACTTATATGGGATTATCCCATTGGTTCCCTTTAGCCTGCATAAATTAAAAAGGCAATGTGATTGGACCATATTCTCCCCCTCCCATCCAAAAGGGGGTTTTTTGAACAATGTCATGTCCAAACAAATGGCCATGCTTTGTTTTCGATGGAGACCAGGACTCAACATTCTGAGAAAAGAACTTTAAAGCAACAATACCACCCTTAGTCCACCGCCTTGTAAAAGACATATACATGTATATCTAAGTGCATTTCACATATAGGTATGCTCCCTATAATCATACATTGAAATATAAATCCTGCAGGGAATAAACATCACAATAAGAAGTTATTCTATTCATGGATCTAGTATGTCTCTCCAGGACTGCACTATACTCTAATGCAAGCTCTTAAAGTTGTTCATATTTATATTTGTTCATTTTCTCCAAGTCCATCATTAGCATATATGTATAATTTTGGGCATGCGACCATGCAAACTGCTATCTTCCCATATACAAAAGTATTAAGGCCCAATATCCTACATCTTAATTGAATATATACATGTATCATATACAGTAGAACTACAATCCCAATACAGTGTTCTGCCTTTAAGGCATCGCACGGACTAGACACATTCTACAACAAAACACCTAGAGAGTATCATTGGCATGTTGCATCACCCAAATGTAGGTTAAAATCTTGCCCTTTCAGTAAAGCCAGTCCTCTCCTATGACAATCTATGTAGAGGAGGACAACTCTATGTAGAGGAGGACAAGCACTAACCCTGACACATAACATGGGTCCTGAGGAGGGGGACAATATCTTAGAGAATGCACAAAGACAGTACGTCTACAAAAGCGAGTAGGTGTTTATGTGCACCAATCTCAAATAATGGGGTAGCCTTTGTGGTGGCAATTGGGTTTGACCTAACAAAACAGTGACATACACAACAGGCTGGGGTGTTAACAGATTAATGAGAGGGCACTTAAACAAGTTGAATGACCACCCAACAAATGGTTGTTGCTGTATAGTACAATGTGCCAGGTTAATTAATGGAACAAGACAGAGATAGATAGAGAAAGATGAAGAGGGGTAACATGGAGTAAAGTATAGTGTAGGAGATATAATTAGCCACAGTAACCCATTTTTAAGGGGGTTACATCTGCATACTGTATTGTTTGGCTTATGGAGAAGAGTGTGGTGGTGGGTTGAGGATGTGTGTGTGTGTGTGTGCGTGTGTGCGTGTGTCTTTTTTTTTGGGGGGGGGGATGGGAGGGTAAATTGACAACTTTCCATTTTCAAGCTGTACATTGTACATCATCAGCTCTATTAAAAAATAGTTACTATAATTTTCAAGTCTGTTTATAAATGTATGTGTGTTGTATGCAAGTTGCTTTGCCTGTCAAATTTGTAAAAAGTTTTGAACTGTCTTTGCAGATGTAAAAAGTATGAAAATTTTGTGTATGTAGACAAGTCAAAATTGAAAAAAAAAAAGATTGATATATATGCTTTTTCAAAATCACCTGCTCTTATAGTTTGCAATTTAAAAAGGTCAACTTTGGGGGATCTGCTTTTAATTCACATGAGTATTCCTTTCACTTTCTTTTAACATGCATTTTCACAGGTAATCTTTGATATTCCATGCTTAGTATTAAAAGCGTATAGAGCATTTGCACCCATATTGTAGTTTTAATTGCATTTATTAAGATTTTTCTTTATTAATATTTAGTATATAAACATTTAAATGCATATGCTTGCCATCTAGCTTTCTTATTTCATATAATTTTGAGACAATTAAAAAGTTTGCAGTTTCTTCAAATATTAGAGATGTTTTCTTTTTTTAAAGCATATTTGTTCAATAGTGATGAAGAAGCTCTTTTTATTTATCTTTCTTTCACTTTTGTTGAAACAGTGCTTGCAGTCAGTGATATTTCTACATCTCTGTGAAATTCTCCAAAAATGTCATTGGGAAATGGGGCATACTATGCAAACCATTTCATTTATATATTTGATGGTCTCCATTCTTCTTTTTTTCATTATTCAGCAACAAGCATTAATGTGAATGATATCATTTATTTGTAGTTTCAAAGTAAATTTGCAGGATTGCTTTGAACTTCATTTTGCAACATTACCAGAGCTCAGAACATAGGCATAGAGGCACATTTGAAAAAGGGGAATAAGCTATAAAATCCTTAAATTGGCAACACATTGAGAGGTTCCAAATCAATGTTTTTTAATCAAAATTGGCAATTTCTCTCAACTTTTACACAAGGCTTGTAACCACAGTGTGAGTCGATAAAAAGGAAACCCAGATTCAAACGTAAATATTGTTGCGATCAGTACATATTAATTTGATCAAAGATACTCATATTGCAGCCTATCATGTTTTCTTTGATCGGACACCTTGATCAATAATAAAATGGACAGTCGAATAGTAACATTTGCCCTGATTCACATCAAATTTGCCTCTGCCCAAGGTTTGAATGAAATGGAAGGTCAACTCAAGGTTGGTTGAATGGTCTCCATTCCAGTTGAATTCACTCATAAATAATGAAAGTAACTCACGAACATGATTCAGCCCAACTTGGGCGAAGACGATTTTGACATGCTTTTTAAAAATGGCCAGTGCTCGGTCATCCATGATCGCATTTTGGTGAGCAGCCTATCAAATCGCAAACATCAGCTATCATACCATTATAATACATTTCAGTAATTTCACTTGATTTCTAAGATATCTGGGCTTGAATATGGGTTCCTATATGGATTTCCTTTTCTATCGACTCACAATGAATATTGATTTCATAAACTTTACATCGCTAGGACCATGTAGTACTAGGAAAAAAATGTTATTGTTGCCAATTTGAAGAAAAAAATGTGATCAATTTAGCCCTTAAAAAATACATTACATACATAATGTGAATGTCATTTCTTTGTAGTTTCAAAGTAAATTTGCAGGATTGTTTGGAAATTCATTTTTCAACATAACCAGAGCTGAAGACTACGTTCAAAGCAATGAAAAACTTATTTTTTTCTTGCTTTTTACAGGGGACATAGGAATATATGGAGAGTTTGAGCTCCGGAGACCTTCAGCGGATGATACAGAGAGTAACGTATCTGGTTCTAGCACCCGAGCTGACAAACAACAACCCATGTCAACAGTGTGACACAGACAAATAATATCTCATAAATTGAGGTGGGTGCAACTGGTACGACATGTTTCTAAACATTGTTTGCCTTACATTTTTTTTGTGCTTTTGGCTGGGCCGCTCGGTATTCATAAGGACCGATATTCATTTAACATGCGTTATGAATAGCAGTCCTTATGAATGGAGCTCCTTATGAATAGCGAGGTAATTTGTTTATGGTTTGCTCGCTATTCAGAAGGACCGCTATTCATTTAGTCACTCGTTATGAATAGCGGTCGTTATGACTAGCGAGGTTACCCCCTTTTGGCAGTTAATGTGCAAATTTAATTCCAGTGGAATATCTATTGTAATAGTTATGTGCCAGGTTTTTTTTTTTTTTTGATTCATGAATTGTGAGGTTAGATATAGGATATTGTTTGTTTCAGGATAAACCTTTAAATTTGTAAAGCACTTAGAAACATCGTACATGTATTAGGCACTATATAAATCCACATTATTAGTATTATTATAATTATAAATATTATTATTATTATTATTATTATCAGGGAAAGAGTAAAACTTACCCCCCAAAAATGCAAAAGATCTTTCTGTGCTATGACCACAAATCAATTAAAATTGGTGCACATAGCAAGACCATTGAAGAAAACAATTCTTTTTCCAGTAGAAAGATTTGTGCACAATGCAAGAAGAAAGGGGGAAAAAGAATAAGTGTCATTTTGTGCTTGTTCTTATCTCCACACACACATCTTTCTCTTATTTTTTTTTCTATTCTTATATTTACCCTGTTTCTTCTCTTTAAAATGTCACATTTTATCCACCTTACTATCTTTATTTCTCTCTCTCTCTTATCCTCATGAAACATTGAAGGGAAGACTAGAACGAATGCTCCCTGGACTTGCTTTGATTAGAGTTGGAGAATTTGGCACCATTAGCCTACAAGATCATGCAGCACCAATTACACTAGAATGTTATAGGAGGGAGATGAAGTTTCAAGCAAGACTAACACCAAAATGAATGGATGGGACTGAATTATAAGAGACCAAGGAAGTATGTGTGTATATAGGATGTTAAGAATAAGTGCTGTCAGCTTTTTATGGTCCCATGAGGGAAATTCTATGTAGAATTAAATTGTTTTTTTTTGCTAAGATAATTAACTAATCATTTGTTATTTATTCACTATTTTTATTTCATTATTTTCATAGGGAATTATATTTATGAAAATATTACTTGGAACTTTGGAAGGCCTCGAGCTCAGATGACTTTAGTACTGGAAATATATCCTGGGAATGGGGAAAATTAACACTGTCAAATTCATGTGGGTTATTTTGATTTTTGCACTATAGATTTGATAATGGTTCAATGTTCCCCGGGTAGATATGTTTTTGTGGTGATGCTTTCACTATAAAGAAAGGTTGATGATTCTCAAAATTCCTTGATGCTTCGAGGAATTGCTGAGAGTCATAAGGGCTTTAATTAAGAGTGCATCTATCACCAACAAATATTTTGCTCTCTGTATTGGGGGTTCCATGTTGCTATACTTTATTTAAAGTATGAGCTTAAAACATCAGTTCTATAAAGAGATATTGAAAACTTAAACACCCTTTAAATAAACATTACCGCGACTTGTGGGTAGAATGTATGCGCTCGCACATAATAGGGCCTACACCGAACACATGTGGAAGTTTGGTTCCGCGCATCATAACTCCTTAACTGTTAAGCCATAGAAGGTCAGTTAAAGTGTTTTGAGGTTAATTTTATTCATATTTGCTGTACACAGAATTATTTTTCGAGGTGACTGATACACTTTTAATCATTCAACATAAAGTTAACACCCTCCTGTACTAAAATAGATTATACCATCTAGCAAGAGACTCGAGATCACGCTGGTATTCCATCCAGTATCTGAGGGGTTGTCGTGCATGAACAGGAAGTGAAACCTTATGAACAGATGCATTGTGGGTCCTGCTGTCGATCTTGGTCACATGTTTTGCTATGTATGTGTAAGCCAACTCTGTACCTTTATGGTTTGGCTTAGTAGCACAGTGGATGAGTGAAGGACAGATATTTCATTTTGAAACAAAATAAAGTTATAATTTACATAAATGGCATGATTTACTGCTCTTGGGAAATGGGCTTAAATGATATGACCTCATGAAAATGGTTTCACTTTCATTTTACAAACTCTGTCATTGGCCTTAGATATTTAATAGTATCAGATTCTGTAAGCAAATAATTGAGTTTGTTTAATTTTGGTGCTGTAGTTTACTTAGTAAAGACTTCTGTTGTATTCCAAGTCTCTACTGTGTCTTGCTTGCCTACAAATCCAAGGGCATAGAGCAGATGATTGTATCCATCAAATGGGAAGATTGTGTATGAAGAATATAGAGACAAAGGTATATATGTTATCATGCTTATATTAGGGAGTTTTCGATTGTGTCAACGTGAACGCCGTCCTAGATCCTCCCAGCGACAATGGACTGCTTTGTGTTGACTGCGTACAAAGCAGGTGAAGCGATGGGTGAAGCGAGGTTCACGTTTTAGAGAAGACGGCAAAGCGCGGTATGCAGCTAACACAAAGTAGTCCATTGTAGCTGGGAGGATCTAGGACGGTGTTCACGTTGACACATTTTAAAACTCCCTATTGATTGCGTTTAAATTTAACCCAATGCTCAAGGGCACCGATAGGTCCCTGTGTTAAGCGTATGGGAATAAGATAATTAAGTTTCATCAGGTTAAGTGTGTGGTGAATGAGAGAATTGTCTAGTCAATGCGATTAAAGCGTGTGCGCTTATTATAATATTAACACACATACAAACACAAGAAACCAACTTGAGGTCAATATATTCAACTATTGTATTTTCATTAGATAGCATGTTCAAATTTTTTAACAGGTCATTGGAAGTTTTCTGCATTTTAACCGCTTCACTACTGAGTTCTCTCATTCCCCGAGGCTTAATAATATAAGAACCGTTTGGTTTTCCGTTGGCAGTGTGTTAATTCTAATCACGCTAGATCATTGTACCTTGTGATCAGTTGGTTTTCTGTAAGTGTTTGTGGCTGTGTCGAATGTATTAGTGATAAAATCCAGGTAGTTGCTGTGCAGTATGACTTTTTCAGGGAGAGCAATATATGTGCAAGGAAGACAGATAGCATTTATTTGCATAATGTATAGTACAAGTACACATGTACATCGGTGTATATAACTCAGATTCTAGAAAGATTTTGTAAAAATGCTATTTCTTTGAGGTATCTTTTCATTAATTCCCCATGTCATTGAAAAAAAAATACCAGTTTTTAGCCCTTGGAAGCTGTAGTTGCATGCTTTTTTAGCCCTCATAGTTTTGGCAAAAATAAGAAATGCCATCTCATAGGAATATGTAAACCCTGAGAGTAGACAATGCTAAACTATGTATTTGAATTTTGTACTCTAGTAGAGTTCTAACTTCTAACAGTTTTGGGGATGCAGTGTCGATGTTTGTTTGCAAGCACTTTTTTTTTGCTAACAAGAAAAAAAAAAACACAGTGAAGCAAACACACAATTCTTTTGTTGCAGTAAACGGCATAGACAAGGGGATGAAAATTAACCCTTTAACAGTTGATTTAATCATCTGTAATTCTAGAAGCCTGTTCTATGTTTTAAGGACTTATTTATATCATTGTTATATACCAAACTCATTTATGTTGCAGTGCCAAACAAGTGAGATATTAGAAATAAAATTGTGTAATCTTGTACTTTATTGTTGCCATCCCTTTTTTGTTTGTTACACCTATACCAATTAATTGCAGGGTTTTTTTTTGATAATATTTTGTTCCCTTCTGACTCCTGATTGAAATTGCAATTAAAGTACTGTAGAAGAAACAAACTAACCTATTTCTGATTTGCTTATAAATATTTTGTATTTACATAAAACTAGTATTAGCACACTTGAAGTTTGTACAAATTGTATTTTCTCATTTATTTATTTTCATTTGTGCATTTTTGTGTAAACACTTTTTGATTGAATGAAGAATTAACTATAATTTTAAATGGTTAGAGTCTGTCAGTGTTGAAATAGTAGAGGTTATTTTGAAAGATTTGACCAAATTTGGACTGAGTTTAGAATGAATATGGTTTAGTGAATGGATTTAGAGTCAGTCCAGCTAGTGTGGAAATGTTGACATTTATGGTCAAGACTTTGACAACAAAAAATGATAATAAAGAGTTACACTGAAGGATCAAGAATAAGTGGTTCATTTTGACCTGAGTGTTTCTTTAACATATTCCCAGATTTCAGAAGGCTTGTGTAATTGATTTTAGCAGTGTGCTTTCTTCTTCAAGAGAGATCTATACATTGGAGATTTAGAAAATGATTTGCAATGGAGAGTTTAAAAAAGAAAAACCCTCACAAGAACAACAAAAAATATTAGTAATAGCACATGTCGTGTGTGGATGGTAAATATCTTTTCCTTGTTAAGTGATTGTAATTTGTACATAATTTTTTCACCATGCCTTAGCTGTGTGTACTTTCAATTTGCACTTTAGTTTTAGAAGGTGCACCAATGAGGTTATTTGTACTTTATGTGGTTTATTTATTTGATGTGTAATTTATAAGAGAGATTTCGATAATGTATGCGTACAATGCACTGACTACTTATGTTGACTGCTATATATTAAACTATATATGTAGATGAAATATAGTTTAGGAAGGTCTTTCGGATAAAAAAGTAAAGAATAGAATATTTTAAAAAGATATGCAGGTTTCCTTAACTTAAATTCTGACTTGGACATAAAATGTGTTCCTAAGACTAAGAATACATGAAACTGCCGATAAAGTTATGAAATGGAATCATTTTAAGTAGTCTTTGAAAAAAAGAAGTAAGGCTTGGAGTCATACTGAGAATTCCTTGTGCATTTATTATTGAAAACAGTTATATGTATTTGGACATTAATGCTGTTCTTTTTGCAATAGTGTAAAGTAATAAATGTAGTCTTTAACATGTAAAGTACATAACCACAGTGTACATAATGCACAGGTGCTAAAGGTTACATGACACTGGGCAATCAAACCCTGTTTTTTTTTCTCGCCAGAAACTTCTGTGATTCTGTATCAACCCATGCTACATGTATGCCATTGGTCGCAAACCCCGCTGAAGAATGTACGGGGTGAATCTTTGATTGGAATAAGATTTCTATTCTTTAAAAACAAAACAACATTTACATGCAGAGTATATTTGGTCCTGATGGAAGTTCCTTTATCCTTCATCAAACCATGAAATGAGAGAAGAAAACTCAGAATTTGACTCTTGAGAGTTCAGCAAGGGAAGGTACAGAAAAGGTTTTAAATGGGATTCTGAAAATAAGCACAATGACCTGGGGGTGTTTCATAAAGCTGTTCGTAAGTTACGCACGACTGTACGGACGACTGTACGCACGACTGGTGATCAGTTCTTTTGATCAGTTCTTGTGCTATATGATTTAGAATCTGATTAGTATAGCACCCTAGAACATGTTGCAGTCGTTCGTAAAGTCATTCGTAACTTTACGAACAGCTTTATGAAACACCCCCCTGCTCAGCTTGCGCTCATGTCCCTGATATAGACAATAACTGGGATTCAAATCAGAATCACAGCAATTTCTTACTGTGAATACAGGCTACAAGTTTCATATAATGACAGAGCCATTTTAGACTAGAAAATGAGAGCTTATATGTGTTCACATCAACTCTGCATTGACATATCAGAGTAAGATAAAATGGTATTCTGTTCCTTTCGACAATGACATGAGCTTGTACAAAGGACGCTGAAGGTTTTTTACATCCTATTGTAAGGACAACAGTGCCTTGTTGATGTTCGTACGTTATTTTCTGGAGATTTTTCATAGTATGCCAGTAATATATATGATGAGAGGAATATTCACTCTGTATTCTGTGAATATTTGATTACTAGTACTTGTAAAGCAGTGATGATTCGATGCAGTTTTGTGCAATTATTTAATTTGAATGTAGAGGAAGACGTAGTGTATGATGTGTATGAACTAGTTTTAAAGAAACTTGTGTTTTGTATGTGTATGTAAAATAATGAAATGGTTGTATTTAATTCTACCTTTCGGAATTGGAATGAAACAAAAAACCAACAACATTGTAATCTCAATGTAATCTTATGCTGTCAAATTACTTTAACTTTTTACCATGTATGCCATCAAAATTCAAAGAAAGAAGATCATGATTTTAAGAATACAAATGTATATCCCTCTGCATCGTTTCATGTCGGCGAACTTGTAGTTATGGCGGTTTGAAGAAACGCTGCCCTGGATTGTACAGTTCAAGAGAAGAAAACACAACTTACGAGTTGCGCATATTAGCATAATTTGTAAAATTCATAATCATTTTTACAGTTTTAACATATCACATATTTATGAATTTGGAGGTAAATGATAGCCCCATTTTAACCAAAGTGTCCCTCTTCAGAAAAGTCCATTGTTGGGTTTTACAATATGACAGAATAATAAAAAGAGCGAATCCCTGTTAATGTTTGTTTGCTTATAGGGACATATGGGGAAGAAATGAAAATTTTTGAACTTTTTAACGTTTGAATTGTAAAATCAGATAAATCAGCACTTCATGAATTATCGAGAAAATAAGAAAAATCTCCGTCTTTGCAGTAGATGTCCTGAAATAAAGCAAAAATTTGTTAAATTGTCAGTAAAATTGAACTTACTGACGGAAGTAAAGATTTAAAAAAATATACAATAGTAACCATGGCAACATTCAATTTGTTTAAATAATGTAAGTCCTAAAACATGGTACTAATGATCAAGAGAACATTAATAAAATTGTCTTTTAGTACATGTCATTACGTTGCTGAATTTGTTCGTTTATTTTCTGTCAAATTGTCAGGTCTTATTATGTAAAAGTCTTGGATTTGAAGAGTGTTCTTTCGTACATGAACTGTATGACCAGTGTGTTCCATTTCCTGGCGTAAGCAAATTGTTTTGTTCTTTTCATATCGAAAGGGTAATCTGCTCACTTAACAGGAACAATTCGGTTATAATTTGGTTTATAAAAACTGCTCACAAATTCCTCAAATACCCATTTATAATTCATGGCGAACATTTGAAGTTATCGAAGGAATTTTAGGTTTTACGGTTCAATTCGAGTGATAACAATACTATTTACTGAGCTACATCATATTCCTGCGCCCTCACATTATAATTGAAAATTTACTCTTTTTCAAAATTGATCTTATGAACACCGAACACTAATACGTAAAATGCTTCGGGGTCGTGTGTCCGGACAGAAATGAACCTGTTAGTTTTGCAGTCGGATTTTACGAAAAAATACATCAGGTCATACTAATATCAATGAATATTTGCAATAGACCGCTTCTGTAATGTATACAAATTTATGCACATATATTCTTTGAGTATCTTGTGACGAGCTATTCCATTAACCTGCTGTCTATAAATGAGCCTCAATGCTTGGAATCCAGTTTGCATGCATTATTTGTTGCTATGTCCGGCAAGCTTTCAGGCAGTCAAGAACAACCTTTGTTTGAAAGGTATGTATAAAATTTGCATACATTACCGAAGCGGTCTATTCATACTGTTGTCAACCTATCATGTGAAGGTTTAGGACAATAGACCGCTTCGGTAATATATGCAAATTTTATTTTATACATACCTTTCAAACAAAGGTTGTTCTTGACAACCTGAAAGCTTGCCGGAGGATTGCCGGACATAGCTACAAATAATGTATGCAAACTGGATTCCAAGCATTGAGGCTCATTTATAAAAAAAAACAGGTTAATGGGAAAAGCTCGTCACTAGGTGCTCAGAGAATATTTATGTGCATAAATTTGTATACATTACGGAAGCGGTCTATTGACATGGAAAGTTGTTCGATTTACTGACCTGTCCGGATAACCAACCTGTTTGGACACACGACTCGTGGGTAAACTTGTAGTTACCTATGTTTTCTTTTATTCAGGCAGTCTACATATAATAATGCATATCCATGTGACATTCTTGTTCAACGATTTGAATAAAACAACCTGTTTCTTCGTATCCATTTTCTCAGAACACGCATTCTTTGTTTTTCCCCGGCGAAAGAATTTCGGTTGGGGATTATGCAACGGATTCCGTGCGTGGATGTTGGTGCGCGCGTGTGGGTGCTTTTACATATATGCAGTTGTGGGGTACAGAGAACAAAAGAGCACAATGATGGCCTTTATTCCGTCATGCTTGTGGGGTACAAAATACAACAGGAGAAGTGCTTTCGGGGTACAAAATACAATAGGAGAAAACAAAGTTCCCCACAAGTGCATGTATGTGAATGTACATGTGTGGGTGTGTACCAACAGAGGTATACTTGTGTGACTAATTGGACTGTCAAACAATAGATGCCTTTATTCCGTCAGGCTTGTGTGGCTTTTTTTTTTTGCTGTTTGTATGGCTATTTTAACAATAGAGAGAACAAAGGGAAAGACACACAAGTATACCTGTGTGAGTATGCGTGTGTGTGTGTGTGTGTGTGTGTGCTTTTACATAGATAGTCTTGTGGGGTACAGAGAACAAAAGAGCACAATGATGCCCTTTATTCCGTCATGCTTGTGGGGTACAAAATACAACAGGAGAAGCGCTTGTGGGGTACAAAACACAAGGAGAAATGAATAGAGTTCCCCACAAGTCCATGTATGTGAATGAGGGTGTGTGTGGGTGTTCGGAAAAGACAAAACAAAAAGTGTGCACGCTCGTGTGTTTGTGTAAAATACAGTGGAACCTCGTTATAACAAGGTCCGTTGGACCAAAGGAATTTCCTTGTTATATTGATACCTTGTTATATCAGAGCTGAAAAACAATACAATACAAAAGAGTTGGATCGGCAAAATGACCTTGTTATAACGAGAGTTTGTTATAACAGAGTTCTGTATAACGAGGTTCCACTGTACTAAATCAAATCAGTTAGTATGTACATGTCATCGTTAAAATGAGTGTTGGGCTCATTCATTTACCTCTAGTACAGGGATAAGATCGCTATTTTTTTTTTATTGAGGCAATCCCGGGTCACCATTGAGATGGAAAATAAACATGGTTTTCTAATGATACCAAATGGCATGATACTTATCCAGCGATCCAATTCTCAGTCAAACTTGACTTCTCCAAACTGTATTTTGCAGGTTTATTGAAGGGTTGTCAACTTAGGAGTTAACACAGTATTATAGCAGAGATCTTTTGTTCTCCCGTCACTTTTCCTTAATCATCTTTAGATATTTAAGGAGAGTATAAAAATTGATAAAAAGAGTAAATAATAAGGAAGTGACCGTCAAACGGAATGGGTAGGAACGACATCAGATGTGATTTTTTTTCTACTCGGCCTTGATGAAATTGATATTGTGAAGATATCATTAATCTCTGAAACCTGACATCTCTTAAGCTTTGTTTGACATACTTTCGGAAGTATTGGGGATTCTCCTTTTCGCTTAAGTACCAGTTCTTTCTGTATCGATTCAATTGTCTTCTAAAGAAAAACAAGCAAAAACGATCAATCAGAAAATAAAAAGACGTTAGAGCACAGGAGTAGCCAGGATTTTTCAATATGGGGGGGGGGGGGGGGGCAGACGAGAAGGATTCAACTGCATAGCCAGGATTTAATTTTTAGCATGTTTAGGGGGCGGTTGTGAGCACGTGAAGAGTGCAAAATTGGTGCGTGCTCCCCAGGGGGTCGGTGCAGGGAGGGGAAAGTTTTCCCCCTCCCGCGCGAAGCGCGAAAGCTTTGACTTTTTTACAGCAAATTTGAGAGAAAGATAACAGCTTGTAGATTGTATAGCACACAATGTTTTAGGGGGAAAGTTATTTCAACGTCCGGACTGCTTTTCAGTTATTTGGACGTAATACTGCACTGTAACAGGGATGGGTGCAGGGCGGGGGAGTTTCCCCCTTCCTGCACGAAGCGCGAACGCTCTGACGTTTTAGCAAATTTGAGAGAAAGATAAACGGCTCGTAACACTTTTTTTAAGGCGGAAAGTTAGTTCGATCGACGCCCTGGCTGCTTTTCAGTCATTTGTACGCAATACTGCACTGCATGTAACAGGGTGGGTGCAGGGCGGGGGAGTTTCCCCCTTCCTGCACGAAGCGCGAACGCTCTGACGTTTTAGCAAATTTTAGAGAAAGATAAACGGCTCGTAGCAAGCAAATTTCTTAGGCGGAAAGTTATAGTTCGACGCCCTGACTGCTTTTCAGTTACTTGGACGCAATATTCCACTGTATGTGACTGGGGTGGGTGCAGGGAGGGGGAGTTTCCCCATTCCCGCTGTCAACTCTAGTTACTGGAATTTATCTAGGTAACACTGTAATAGATTTCGTTCTGATAAAGTGAAAGGGTAACTGCAAATAAGGGCGACTTCACACAAGAATATACATTTAATAATTTTTATTAGAGCGTCGAATTCCTGCTCTTGTTCAAAATCAAATAAATATATACATGTGGAAAATCAATACGAAACTTCATGTTGCACAATAACGTATACGACTGTTGAAAATTCATTTATACGAGTCGCAACAAACTATCATTAATTCAGAAAATACTAGGTTGTGGCAAAACAGTTGAACAGATTGATTATAAATTAGAGAATTACATTGGTTGTATAGCACCTGAAAAAGGGGGAGTTAGGATTCAGCACATCCGTCCCAAAGCCTTGAGATCATAAGTCCAAGGTGCTGAACTACACAGAGTGATGTGGCCATTGTCTTGAAGAGTGAAGAATGAGAGATGTGATCGCTGTCTACGGCGTGAAGTAAAGACTGGTGATGGACGTATACAATAAAAAAACTGGCAGATGTCTACGAGGTGTATCGAACTACGTCTGACCATATTTATGAATGGTGTCCTTGGCATGAAGATAACGGTGAGATCGATCATGAGCCCAGCTCATCCCTAGTGAAAACGGTTAGATTATCCATTAAAAGAAACGTGTTACCCCTTGGATAATTATACCAAGTATTAAATTTCATACAACCATGTTCAAACTTCCATTTGCCACATTAACCATTATTATAAAACAATCAGTTTGGATTAATTGTACATCTTAATCCTTGTATAATATTCGTAAACTTTAACCATATGCCATACATTTCATATAATTAGGAGCATTGGTTTGCTTGATAATTAATCACACACTGAAACAAATTAATATTCAAAATCAAATGTGTGTATCACCTATATGTATATAATTTCATCTAACGATCTTAAACTAATACTTAGAATCAATCATACATGAATTCTTATTATAATGCATTAGTTTAATATGAATAGCATTATACTATTACATTCAATAATTACATCACAATTTCAACAAAATGCACGTCTCATATTAAGTAATCTATCATTTGATATTTACTTCCAGTTCCATTAAAATTATACATATTCAAAGTAACCATTCGGCTTAATTTCTTGAGTTAATCCTTTTGACAAATATGAAAGTTATTACGTTAACTCATTTGAGAAATGAAAATTTTATCCCAGCCCACCTTACAAATAATTATATCGCCTTAACTATTGACTTTCAATGATTACAACAAAAATACAGAATCCAACTTACAGTTCATGAAGCGTTGACTCAAGCTGGGGAAAGTGGAGGTTTCTCTTGGCCTGTGGCTACCAAAAGTTGCACTAAAGCACAAAGTAGTAGTTTTGTCTGGCTCACAAAACTGTACACAAAATCAGTGTGCCTCATCCTCAGTGCCTCCAACAATCACACAACAAAACTCACACAGGAGCCTGTGGCAGCTCCCGAAACTTTGCAGCCTGCTTCTATAAAATCATGGTGTCCACTGCCTACAATCTTGCTAGCTTCATCTAACAATCAATACACTAACACTCCCTCTCATGCACAAACACAAAAGAGCCAACCTCCCATACAAAAGAAACAAGCTGTGTAACCCATAGCAAGTTATGTAAGGTATGCAAGCAATCTTGGCTATATGTAAATTACCCTATCCACTTAAGACTGGTGGCAAACCCAATTAATATGTAAACTGTACATGGCTCACTAGTCCAGTTCCAGGAACAAAATGATAGGGGGGGGGGGGGGGTAAACTATTTACATTGTGACACCCGCGAAGCGCGAAAGCGCTGACGTTTTAGCAAATTTTAGAGAAAGATAAACGGCTCGTAGCAAACAAATTTTTTAGGCGGAAAGTTATAGATCGATTTTCAGTTATTTGGACGTAATACTATATTGTATGTAACAGGGGTGGGTGCACGGACTGGGAGTCTCCCCCTTGCCGCGCAAAGCGCGGAAGCTCTGACGTTTTAGCACCTTTTATTAAGGCGGACGCCCTGGCTGCTTTTCAGTTATTTTGACGTAAAAATGCACTGTAACAGGGAAGGGTGCAGGAAGGAGGGAGTTTCCCCCTTCCCGTGCGAAGCGCGAAAGCTTTGACGTTTTAGCAAATTTAAGAGAAAGATAACAGCTTGTAGCAAACAATGTTTTAGTCGGAAAGTTAGAGTTTGACGCCCTGACTGCTTTTCAATTACTTGGACGCAAAATTGCACTGTAACAGGGATGGGTGCAGGGCGGGGGGAGTTTTCCCCTTCCTGCGTCAAAGCTCTGACGTTTTACAGCAAATTTCAACGTCCGGACTGCTTTTCAGTTATTTGGACGTAATACTGCATTGTGACAGGAAAGGGTGCAGGGAGAAGCGAGTTTCCCCTTCCCGCGCGCAGCGCGAAAGCTCTGACGTTTTAGCAAATTTGAGAGAAAGATAACAGCTTGTGGCAAACAAGTTTTTATCGGAAAGCTATTTCAACGTCCGGACTGCTTTTCAGTTATTTGGACGTAATACTGCACTGTAACAGGGAAGGGTGCAGGGAGGAGGGAGTTTCCCCTTCCCGCGCTAAGGGCGAAAGCTCTGACGTTTTAGCAAATTTGAGAGAAAGATAAACGGCTCGTAGCAAACGTTTTTTTTAGGTGAAAAGTTATAGATCGGCGCCCTGACTGCTTTTCAATTACTTGGACACAATATTGCACTCTATGAGCCCTTTCACACTCACTTCGTTAGAGCGCTCTAACTAAGAACGGTTCCTCAAGACCACCTCGCGAGGTGGTCTTCTGGAGCGCTCCAGAAGTACGCTTCCTGGACCACTTGAGCATTCACACTCACCTGGGCACCGCTCCAGAGGAACCGTTCTTAGTTAGAGCGCTCTAACGAAGTGAGTGTGAAAGGGCTCTATGAAACAGGGGTAGGTGCAGGGAGGAGGAGTTTCCCCCTTCCCGTGCGAAGCGCGAAAGTTCTAGCACCTTTTTTTAAGGCGGAATGTTAGTTCGACGCCCTGGCTGAATTTCAGTTATTTTGGACGCAATACTGCACTGTATGTTGCAGGGAAGGGGAGTTTTTTCCTTCCCCGCGAAGCGCGAAAGCTCTGACGTTTTAGCAAATCTAAGAGATAGATAACGGCTCGTAGCACCTTTTATTAGGCGGAAAGTTATTTCAACGTCCGGAATGCTTTTCAGTTATTTGGACGTAATACTGCACTGTAACAGAGATGGGTGCAGGGATGGGGGAGTTTCCCCCTTTCCGCGTGTAGCGCGAAAGCTCCGACGTTTTAGCAAATTTGAGAGATAACAGCTCGTAGCAAACAATTTTTGAGGCGAAAAGTTATAGTTCGACGCCCCGATTGCTTTTTAATTAATTGGACGCAATATTGCACTGTATGTTAAACAGTGGTGGGTGCAGGAAGAGGAGAATTATTTCCCCCTACCCGCTTTGACGTTTTAGCAAATTTTGAGAGAAAGATAACGGCTTGTAGCGCCTTTTAAGGCATTTATTCTCTCACTTTGCAAATACCAAGCTTCATGGAACCGTCACATCATCTTCAGGCAACCGTCACCTCATTTCGAGCAGCTTCGCTTGCTTAGCTTAGTCGAAAAAATCTAATAGACCTAACTGGAAAGTTGTATTAGGGTCGGAAGACGTAAGTCTCCCCGCCTTCTCCTTCCGGACAACATTCTGTCTGTGCTCGTATGTGAAAGACATCTAATCGTACGTTATTTGCAGACACTGCATACGCGTAGCTTCCTCGGTCATGTTTTGAGCAAAGGTTCTGGATTAAAACGTTTTTATGATGAAGGTGAAAAGGTAAGCCTAAACGTATAATAAAATTCAGACTAATTTAGACGAATTATTTATTTAGTTAATTTAATTATTTATTTAGTTCATCTATGTCACTTACTGATATCAATATGCAGATGCAGGTCGGTGTTGGTTAACATAGAACATGCAATGTGTCCCAAATACTGGTCTTTCTTAAAAATCAATGGAATGCTTATCTCGGCTACCAAGCGAGCTTTGATCCCAACCCTATAGTTCACCCTATCTAAACCTCACCCGAATACATTCGATTATATTTAGTGCATTTCTGACTCCATCAAAACCACTATTTCAAAGACTGCAAATTCTAGACATTTTCCAGCTATACAGGCTTTGTGTTTCCTCTCTCATGTTTATTTATTTATTTATTTCTGCATGGTACATGGCATTGCATAGTATGATCATTATGACAAAAATAAGAATAAGTATGATTAAAGAATATCAGAATTAAAAGGCAAATATGATCATAATACAAGTACAATAATATATGGACAAAGTAAATTAACATGCAGAGGTATGGCAATATAAGCTTAAAGCATGAAGCATTGCAATACCTTTTCATTTTGTAAATAATACATATAAAAGGAAACTAACTATTCACTAATCATGACACTAACAACAAACTTGTTGAAACATAACACTATTTACAAATAAAAAAAAGATTTATATGAACAGAAAAAAAAGAGAAATTTACAAGGGAAAACGAGCAGAAAATAGGAATCAGAAAGGTGAAGGGGCGCCCTAATGTTGACAAATAATATATCAAGTCTTCGATAAGAATAGTAAATATAAAAGTACAATACATAGAATATGGATTACAATGTAAACATAAATAAAAGCATCCTTTGAGTTATGTACCTTGGAATTCATACATCTTTGAAAGGGAAATTTGTTTTACGGCCATTTTCGTTCAATGTAGTCAATAGTAATTTGCCCCACTCTATTGCTAGATAATAATAATAATAATATTCCGCTTTTATATAGCGCCTAATACATCGGTGATGTCTCTAAGCGCTTTACAGATATTATTACCCCGGTCAACGGATAGAGTACTAGGATAATGTAAGAAAAGACTTATATCTGCTAAAAGTTAAAACAAACTATGGAAAAATTTTACTATCTTTCGTTGGAGCATCTTTTTGGAAGCAGCCAATGTCAATCCGACAATGCAGTTCAAGTAATTCTTTTCGTAAAAATCTAAAATCATTTATCATGTGTGCTAACTTACGTTGAATATGTATCCAGAAGTTTGTAAGTGTAATTTAGACAAGTTATCAATCATCATTACTGTGAACTTATTGTAGCAGTGTATCTGTCAGGTATCAGACCTGATTAGCATTCATGCTATTTCTGATACCTTTTGTCCAATGTCATATTATCTGTTTGTATTTCTGTATGGTTATTATGTTATTTTGAGCATGTTATTTTTGGACAATAAACTTTAACTTCACATCATTTCAATATGTAGCAAATGTACAGTTCTTTGCCGTGTCCGAATGTACATTAATTGATGTTCACAGTAAAAACGCTGTTTAATAAAAGGTTGTTTAAACATAATAAACTTGTTTAATATTGAAACAAATTGTTTACAATTTTAAACAGCGTTTTCTCTGTGTATATTCACTAAAATATTGACAACCTGCATTTTAGTTCACGTTTCTTCTTTTTACTTAGATTCTGTATGATTCCGGTCCACTTGCCTGCCTGCTTTATCTCTTGCTAATAATGTTACCAGTCCAGGCAATGTAAAATGGCGCCGTCTATTCGGAAAGGTATCCTTCTCCTCGTCGGTGCTGTTGTCTTAACTATGAATGGTGAGCAAGTTTTTCTTGTTTTAGGTTTTCCCGGCCAATTTCGCAAATTTATCAATCAAATTCATTTTACGAGCATTCAATTTAAAACGATTTTCGCCATGTCGTGCTATTGGGCAGTTCAAATTCATGATTGGTGCATTCGAATTCATCTCGGAAGCATTCAAATTCACATGTCAGGCAGTGAAACTCGTTTCATTCAAGTTCATAGGTCACGCACGTATTTCATAAACCCTTGATTCAGTTTAGCGTTGCATATGGTTCTTTTTTTTCCTTCTCGCCAGCCGTCCAAAAGTCGCTCGTGGGGGGGGGGGGGGGGGGGGTATCATATGTTAGGGGTCCAGTTTACCTCCATAATTCTCTGACGAGCAAAAAAAAAAAAAAAAAAAGGGCACAATAAAAAAGGGGGTGCAAAGTATACTTTTCTTTCAAAGGGAGGGGGGAGGGGGACGGCCCGGGATTGCCACCTCCCTAAATCCGCCAATGGTTATTATTATTATTATTATTATTATTATTATTATTACAAAAATTCAAAACGGGGGGGGGGGGGGGGCGGGTTGGACGAATAGTGGCGTTCCAGTCAACTCGACGCGACGCTACTCACCATTTTGGAACAAGCGTATTTAAATGACATGGAAAATGCTCTAGGATATTATTTTATCACAATATTGATATCAACCATCATTTCGTTTTGAAGGAAAGTAATCCAAAATATTATCTTTCTTCATGTCAATGAAGGGAAACTAATTTCATATACTTTACATCGAACATTGGCAATGTGGAAATAAAACGCTTTATAGAAAATGGTCATTTGGATATTGCAATGGAAGTTTACAAGCCCATTGAAATGCAGTTCCACGACAAAGATAAAATTTAAACAAAAATACAATACGATCTCCATGATAATTATTTTTGAAAATACGCAAGCGGGATCCCGAAGAGGCAAACGGCGGTCTGAAAATGGAAGTTATAGCCTAAGCGTGTACCAACAAGGCTGAAACAGTGCAGAATCCGTATTATGACCTGCTTTAAGCGTATTTTTTTTAAATGGATAAAAAGGGTATATTTTTATTTTGAAATTAAAAAATAGAGGGAGAGAGAGAGAGAGAGAGAGAGAAGGGGGGGGGGGGGGGGTAAGAAATACACCTAAAGGTAAAAAACAACCACATAACATTCACAGATAATCTGACTTTGACGAATATATAAAAATATCTCGAATATAGAGTAAACTAGAGTAAAACAATAATTATCCTCAATATCCTTAAAAACTCGAAAACATCGCCATGATAAGTCCTATCAACCGCAAGTAACGAACAAAGAGAGAAGCAATGTATTAAATATATAAATACAATGTTTGAAATAGCGTGCTGTAGATTTGTGATTACTCTCCAACAAGTCTGACTGAATATTAGGCCTACCATTGTTTATATATGAAGCACTTCTACTTGGTTACCGGGTGAAGTGTGTATCATTTAATATCACTTCCTTCTTTTAAGTGGGGTAACCAGATGAAATATATTACTTTAGGTTTCAAATCCCTATTTTTTTATGCATATTGAAACTAATATGATAGGGCATGATTTACTTGGTGAGAATAACATTTGAAGCACTTTGAAAATACATATGTCTATTTCAGTGGCATCTCTGAACCTTGACTTTGGGAGGGGGGAGGGGGGAATTGCAAGCTTTGGTGGTTCTTTTGATCGACCTCTTCTTAATATGTTAATTTTGGCTCGGATTTAATTTTGAATTATTGTAGGGTCATTATTACCAAACGGCAAATATATATGAATTCATAGATCGTGGTATTCAGTATTCTGTTTAGGTACATTCTGCAAAATCTTTTTGACTGCAATTGTGGAATATTATTTTAAAGGAATGAAACAAAAACGGGAACAAGAACAGTTGTCCTGTTTTACGGCTGCCAAAACTGAATTTAGACACGGAAAGGAACTGAAATTGGGCGAAAATCTGACCGTTGCCAATAGCAGAGCCTATTTCAGGTCCCGAAATGCTTTCTTTTTCAGGAGAAGCTTTATATGAAAAGCTTGTTGAAAGAAGAGAATCCAAATTTCAAAGGAACATTTCATATACTGCATACCACACATTTAAATAATCACAAATACTAAATCGATACAAGGATGTAAAACCTGGAATTCTTAGTGTATAATCTACTTTTATGATTGTTCGAAAGGTACTTCTTATGTCACTGGGCTCGAAGTAGCGGTTACCCAAACTGGTTTAGCCATTGCCGGACAAAGCGCCATTTTACGATGCGACTACCGAACGCAGTCCTCTTCCACGCCATCCGGTCTGGTCTACTGGAATTCGGACGACCAAGACAACTTCATCAGCGGTACCTCTAACTCGAGTATTACAAATGGTTACCGACCTCTGAAATACAGAATGTGGTTTGATGGAACGTCAAATGCTATCTTAAAGATCTTAGACCTTGGTTTTGCTGACGAGATGGCGTATACCTGTTACGTCATCACGGAGAAGGGGAGTGGCGGCTCAGAAAATTTTAAACTTACACTCCTGGGTAAGGAAGTAAATTGTGAAAACAAGACGTGGAATTTTTCTTAAAAGATACATGAAGTAGTTATTTTCCACTTAATTGTGAAGTTTTCAACTTTAACAAATGCTAACAGAACTGTAGCAGCTAGTTTACACGTGCTGTTCTTCTGGACCCAAGTACGGACATGTTTTTTTTCCTTTTATCATGGGCCCTAAAAGAGCTAGACGGGGGAGAATTGAAACCAACTTTACACTGGATACGCCACTACGAGATATTTACATAATAGGGAGGTATCTTCTCTAAAATTAGCACGATAATGAAAAAATCATAGCTCCATATTTCATAGCTTCTTCCACTATGTTGATTGCATTCCAGCAGAAAGCATTTTATACAACCCAATGACAGGGTCAAAACATAATCATGGACAGGGGCGTAGATAGCAGAGGGGGGTGGGGGGATGGGAGATGCATATCCCCAAGAATATGCTAGTTGCGGGAGGGGTGGCGTGTACAATAACCCCCCTCTCCCCCGGTTTCGATAAGAATTATGACGTGCAATGCTGGTTAAATAGCAATAATAGTAGTAGTAATTATATAAGAACAACAATAAAAATGATAAAGTTTGGATGTTTATCTAGTCAGTCATATCATGCATATAGTTACAAGGTTTAAGAGGTAAAATCTATCTTGCTTCGTCGTAAATTGAAGGATCGTTATTCAAATTTTCATCAAAATACAGTATCATGCGTGTTTGCAGGTACCTTCGTATAATTAAAGGAAGATGTTGAAACACTCTGTGTCGCTTCACTCCCGTACAAAGCTCGGGAGGGGAGATATATCTCAATGTTAGTCACTTTCAGGACAAATGCAATCATAACACCGTACAAAAAAAATTATCTTTACTCGCACTATTTTTCGTTGAGCCTGTCCTCAGCCCTTATTACGCGCTTTCCTAATTAGCCTAGGTAGAATTATCTATGGCATTGCTAGACACTAGTGCCGCATCTAAGGGGGGGGGGGGGGGCGAGGGGCACTTGAGGGAGCGTAAAACATGCAAAAGAGAGAAAGACAAAGGGGATAACAGATAGGAAATTTATGGTTATGATTACGTGCCCCAAATCCAGTGTAAATTGCATAAAAAATAGTGTTTTAAAGATGTTCAAATTGCTAAATTTTCTAAAGCTTGGTCACTTTCCGTGTACTGCGTTTTCTTAAGGCTTCATAATTCAAAATTATCTGACTCACTTTTCTTTGTCATCAGGGTCTTGTAAAATCTTTTGCCCGAATATAGAATAAAGTGCGTTAGGTAGCGTTTTTCAAAGTTTGAAAAAAATCAAAACTTTTGTTTAATTTCTCGAATGTGTTTGGGTTTTTCTTTAATTATGCGCTCCGAATACAGAAAGAATTTGATAGAATAGCGTTTTCCAGCGTTCAATTTTTAAAAGACACTTCAATGCTCCGATGCTGTGCTCTCTTACGACTTTCTTTTAGGGTTGAAATGCATAAGAAATTTTCGTTTTGAGGGCTGAAAATGCAAGAAATATTTCTACAGCTCTTTCGCTTTGCTGCCTCACTTGTTTTTCCTCAATTTTGGCTACCAGCCCCCGGGATAAGTGCATAAGATATCATTTTACCTAGTCCTGCAATTTCTTAATGTAAAGCGGGAAATAAAACGGTTTGTACTTTTGAGCTAATAAGTTTAGGTGTGTGAGGGCGAAATTTTATTGCTTGCCTTGGCGCTATGATCCCTAGACACGCCACTGCTGGACGCGAAGGCCCGAATTCATGAAATCATCCCCCACAATTTGGAATCTGTCTAGGCTACAGATCATAGGTCTTAAAGTGGAATAAACTGAACTGCCCTTAACTCACCTGACTCAAACTTTAAAGGAGAATGAAACTCAACATACATTAGCTGATAATCATGTGGAAAATTGTCAGCCTGTTCAAAATATCTTGAATTGATTACTCAGTAAAGAGAACAGTCTCTCTAAAGTTTGCAGATTTCTTGCTAAGTATTATCCCATGGGGGCTGCCATTTTGAAAAAACTGTGATGTCATTGCGGTACATGTCCATTTACCTGTACACAATGGATAAGCTGTTGCATAATGAATAGCTATTGTACAACTAAAGCCACCCATGCAAAATGGCAGCCATCTTGGTACCCCCATTGTCTCGCACAGGTGATATCTAAGAGTAGTTGTAGACCTTCTTTGTCACTTCTTTGAAGAATTGACAAACCTTTGTCAGACCAAGCAACTTACTAGAGCATGCCAAATCCTGCTTAACAAAAGAAACAGCTGAACCAAATATCTTGACACAAATAGGTTTATGACAGGATAAAAGTATCTCCATTTGAATGTACATGACTACAAAAATGGTATTATGAGAAAATACAGTGTCATGCATTCCACAGCTAATCATGAGTGTCATGGTAGCTAGTGTATTATAGGTCGGTGGGTATCTCACAAATAGAACTGCTCTGACATTACTTTGTAAAGAAAATGGCAGCCCCAATGGGATAATGTCAAGCAAGGAAACTGCAACTTTTGGAGACACTGTTCTCCTTAAATAAGCAAATAAGAGTAATTTCAAGATATTTGTAATAGGCTGACAATTATCTACATGATTATAGGCTGTTTGTTGCCTTTTATTCCCCTTTAAATCGGGTAGATTATTTGGGCCTGTAAAAAAGGGTTATATTGTCTGAATCAATCTTTCGTGAATTGTACTTTTTAGTTCCACCATCTGAAATCACAATTGTCGGAATCTCGTCTGCCAACAGAGAAGTAGTCGTGGTTCATGGTCAGCCTTGCACATTGACCTGTACTTCCGGGTCAAGTAAACCTACTGCTAACATCACGTGGTCAAAATTAGATGTGAACTCTAACCTGCAGCTTAGCTCTGGTCAAGTGAGTAACCAAAGGCTGCTCGCCTTTTCGATATGTTTTGGCAAAATAAAGCGTTGGATAATTAATTTGATTGTAGATAAACAGGTTGAATATTTTGAAGTTTGATGACATTGTCCATGACCTGTGATAAAAAGAAGTATCCACCATTGAAAAACCATTTTGTTTATCATATTCAAATAATGTTTGACCAAGGAGGTATCTCGATCATTGTTATGACTACATGCATATCAACATTTAAACGACTAATGATTCAAAACAAAAGTAGCCTTAAATTGTAACCTTATGCTTTCTAATTGAACGAGGTCACGTAAACAATAGTTATGTTCATACGAAGTATATAGCATCGATGCTATGTTAGCATCGATGCTATGTAAGTCTCGAAACTATTTCCAGTACGTTCAGACAGGCCATGATCGACTTGCTTCTATCACCCACTCGTGACTATTCATCGCTCACTCGCTGCCAAAACAATAATTACTGCGCCACACACGGTGACCCGAGTATAATTGGTATGCATGGTCAAAACGCGCGGAAGTTTGTGCACAGGGGTCACATCATGCGAAGTTTTTGTTTTGAATATTGTATTTGTCTTCATAAATTAACATAATAACAATAACAATGCATTTGTAATATATCGATAATACAATCAACTAGCGTGTGTGTAATTGGGTTTTTACAGACGTGTATCAATCAGATATGATTATTTACGTCTGGGACCGACCTTTTACGTTACCATCCGAAAGACGTGACTCAGTCTCGAACCTGGGTCCGCTGAATCATTTCATAACTTCCACTGGTAGCTGGATTACAGGCGCACGCCACAACGCCCAGCAAATACATGTGTTAAAATAATTAATTTTAAATAAACCTTGTACATGTCAAAATTGACCGAACTCCAATCTTATACCAAAATAAAGCACATGCACATTATTATCTGGTAAGCACATGTAAATCAATATCTAAAGACCATATCATATATATAAAAAGAAAAAGATAAAAAGAAGGAACCCCCCCCCCCCTCCCTTACCACACAGTTATACACAGTAGCCTACTTACCCCTACATCACATGAATACATGTACATACATTACATTACAGCACCACATGAAACAGACAGAATGATAATAGAAAAAAGTAGGGAAGAGGGTACATCACATGAATACATACATTACATTATATTATAGCACCACATGAAACAGACAGAATTATAATAGTTGCGAGTGAA
Source organism: Heliocidaris erythrogramma (assembly GCA_025617745.1). Taxonomy (NCBI): domain Eukaryota; kingdom Metazoa; phylum Echinodermata; class Echinoidea; order Camarodonta; family Echinometridae; genus Heliocidaris; species Heliocidaris erythrogramma. Next base: position 9,899,563 of record CM046854.1, on the reverse strand, counting down.
GCAGCGATTGCGCTCACATTAGTTATGTTCACACGTAGTACATAGCATCGATGCTAACATAGCATCGATGCTATGTAAGTTTCAAAAATATTTGCAGTACGTTCAGACAGGCCGTGTTCGACTTGCTTCTATCCCTCACTCGTGACTATTCATCGCTCACCCGCTGCCAAAACAATAATTACTGCGCCACACAGAGTGACCCGAGTATAATTGGTATGCATGGTCAAACGCGCGGAAGTTATGTCTTCATAAATCAACATAATAACACAATAACAATTCATTTGTAACATCGATAATACAATCAAGTAGCAAATACATGTGTTATAATACTTAATTTTAAATAAACCTTTTACATGTAAAAATTGACTGAACTCCAATCTTATGCCAAAATAAAACACATGCATGCACACTATATTCTCTGGTAAGCACATGTAAATCAATATCTAAAGACCACATCATACTTTAGTTAAGGTCTGATTCTGAAAGAGCAGATTCTCAGCTTTAAAATGATATATAACTCATTGGATGTTCATAACTCAATGTACAAAGAGAAGAGTGCACAGTCCCTCATAATGTTACTTCTTAATAAGGGTTTAAAGTTTGCAGTCTATTGAAGCACTCTGACTTGTAAAGTGTAGTGCTAAGGTGACAAATGGAGGATTAGAACTCAATGAAAATTTCTATGAACTACTACATAGACATATTATCCTGTTCATCATAGTGCACAAGTATCAATGCAAGAACTTACTCCGGGAGATTTATGGGAGATTAAAATGAGACAAGTATTCAGGGTCGTGAAAAAGAAAAGTAATACAACAAAATCCAGAGAAGACACACATAGGTCCGATAAAAAGCTGGCAAAAATACCACTTCTAGATTACTAAACGAACAAGCTTGACTTCTAGATTGTTTGGTGCCTCCACATTTTAGATTACTTAGAAAAAAGTATATACTCTTTCAGGAAATACCCAAAACTAAAATTTGACCACGCATGCCAACCAAAACACATTCTAACTGAAAATCACACAGTGCAACTTTTGGGTGGTTTTGTGGTGCCTGGTCACATATATAAAAAAGAAAAAGATAAAAATAAGGAACACCCCCCCCCAAAAAAAACCCTTCCTTACCACACAGTATACACATTACCCTACTATACCCCTATATACATCACATGAATACATACATTACATTACAGTACCAGATGAAACAGACAGAATGATAATAGAAAAAAAAGTAGGGAAGATTGGAGTACATCACATGAATACATACATTGCATTATATTATAGCACCACATGACACAGATAGAATTATAATAGCAGCGAGTGAAGATAGCAGCGATTGCGCTCACACGACAAATAGTCACAAGCGCGGTGGGTGGTCTACCGCAAAGCGTCGATGCTTTGTCGCTGGATCCTGAGATTTACTCCTGCTAAACTCGCTGCAAGAATAGTTTGGAAACTCGCTTCTATCTCGTGACTATCTGCGTTCAGACAGCGTTTGGTCTCGACGCTATCTGGTCTTCACCAAAATAGCATCGATGCTATCGCTCTACGTGTGAACGTACCTATTATAGTCACAAGCGCGGTATCTGTGGAATGTGCCTGCCACGCTGAAATGTACTATTCATGTGTTAATTACACAAGTTATGTTTATACGTAATACATAGCATCGATGTTATGTAAGTCTCGAAACTATTCCAGTACGTTCAGACAGGCCATGATCGACTTGCTTCTATCACCCACTCGTGACTATCCTTCGCTGCCAAAACAATAATTACTGCGCCACACACGGTGACCCGAGTATAATTGGTATTACAGTTTGTGCACAGGGGTCATATCATGCGAAGTTGCGAGTGAAGATAGCAGCGAGTGAAGCAGCGATTGCGTTCACATTACAAGCGCGGTGGGTGGTCTACCGCAAAGCAACATTGCCTGTTTGTTCCTGTATCCTGAGATTTACTCGCTGCCAGAATAGTTTCGAAACCTAGCTCCAACTCGCTTCTATCTCGTGACTATCTGCGTTCAGACAGCGTTTGGTCTTAAAACTATCTGGTCATGACCAAAATAGTCTCGAAACCTAGATAGCATCGATGCTATCGCTCTACTCGCTGCCAGAATAGTTTCGAAACCTAGCTCCAACTCGCTTCTATCTCGTGACTATCTGCGTTCATACAGCGTTTGGTCTTAAAACTATCTGGTCATGACCAAAATAGTCTCGAAACCTAGATAGCATCGATGCTATCGCTCTACGTGTGAACGTACCTATATTTTTGTTTTCTCGACTGAGTCGATTAATCCGTCGCTGAATTCACGAAGTGGCACACGCGACCGCTGATGCGCGAAATCACTTTTCGAGTAAATCGCGATTCAAATTTTTGCATATTGAAAACAGCAAATTTGACTTGTTGATATGAGTTAAATTTGATAAATCACGTATGTTAAGAACGAGAAGAATCTGGTCTACCCATTCATGTAGAATAATAAAGTTGTTCATGTGAAATGTTAGCAGTGCAAGGCTACAAACATTCGTGTCACTGGGTGCCATGCACTTCGTGAAAAAAAAAATATGCGTAATCTGGGTACGCATCGTATGTGTTTTTGTATTCAACTACGAATCATTGCATTGCGTGTTTTTTCTCTTTTTTTCTCTCATGAAAATGTTCTCCAAAGTTTAACAACGGTTCAGCAATAGATAATCACGTTCGGATCACATGGAGTAACGTGACTTTCACACCATACCTAGCACATGATGGTACGAGATTACAATGTCTTGTCACACACGTCGCACTCTCATCCGAAATTTCAGCTAGCGTTACATTGCGAGTTATGGGTAAGTTATCATTTTCTAAAAATGCGCAGTTCGTGCATTTACCTACATGTACCTATTTTCCTCCGGTGTGTTGCTCTACAAGAAGTTATGAATAGATACACTCTAAAAAATAAAGTGTTTAATAAGCATTTAAAAGGGCCGAGGAGTGACAACTTGCTTCACCCTTTATAATATTGCATCCAGAGCTGTCGGAACTAGGGTTGGGTATTGGTATAGCACAGAAGTCGATGGGTGGACTGATAAGAAGATATGTGTTGAAGTTTCCTATGAAGTGCTTTAGTCTGCATCTAGGTTGCAGGACAGGTTCTTGCTCAATTATGGCATAGTAATTCCGATTTGTGTGGGCATTTAAGTGGCTATGAAATTTCACGAGATGGATTATTTGGTCAAAAGTGAAGGCAGTTGAATTGCATTAGCTGATATTCATAGAAAGTTTAAAGGTACATGTAATGCAATAAGTAAAATGTACCAATTGAATTGAAATTGAGGTATTGGCTTCAATGAATGTATATTATGGGTGCACATGACGAAAGAATGTTATGGACTTTGAGGTAGAGTGAAACTTGCTATGATGTAGTTAAAAAGTACCCAGAATGAGGGAATTTTTCCCTTTGGACAAAATGAGAATTGGAAGGATCGGGATGACCATGTTTTTGGTTGTTTGGAGGTGAGAGGACGCATTGCCTAAAGGAAATGCATCCTCTCACCTGTAATAACTTGATATTTAATGACATGGTGATCTCCGACTGCACGCCGCGACATGCATGCAAAAGCTTGTCCACGTAGAATTTTCATGTCAAAATAGCACTTGTGCTCTGCTGCTTTTTATTGCCTTATTAGTTATGGAGAGCCCTGTAACATGATACAGTCGACTTCGCTGTGTAGTTGGCGAGACTATCATCACTCTATCTTAGGTATGCCATGTTCTTATTCATGTTATTGCAGTACCAACAGGCAACAGCAACAGTCTAATCATTCTTGTTGTTTACTTTAGTCTTCAACTTTCAAGTAGGCCTACACCATTTCCACACTTTTACAACTTCTCCACATTTATTTCCAGGACAACATTATTTATATGGCCAGATGCCCCACGTCTGCGCATCTGAAATCACAAAAGACGCAACACTCACCTCAACCTCCTATTCAGATTTAGGCTACTCATAAATACCACTGCAAAAATAAGAAAAATGATTGAAAAACAAGGATTTCATTATTTTTTTTACTTACTAGACTCAAATATGCTATTTTTAATGCACAAATATCCCGATCTGTGTATAAACTAACAAATTTTTATTTCCGATGGGTTTCCCCAAATTCTTGGGGATGATAAATTGGATTTGTACACGAGCTAAAATAAATCCCCAGGTCTAACGTTAACGTTAAACATGACATGCATGTTGTTGTGCGACGTTAGCCTGTGAGTTTATAGTGCTGTAGTCTTAAGACTAACCTTGCATTAGTGTGAGCGGTTGCATGTTGTACTGTAGAAGTTAGAACAGAAGTCTAGATCTATGTGCGTGATATTAAAAATAACATAAAATAACTTCAATTTACTTACAAACACACGTAGTTACTTTGCAGATATTGGCTTGCCCAGATATTTTTGCTGACTGAAGTTAGAACCCTAATGAAAGCATTTTCGGCGTTCTGATCTGGGAACTATGCGTCGAGCGGGGCCTATATCACGAGTATGCTGATATTTGTTGTTGTTGTTGATTATGGCACGTATTGGCAGACGATGTTTTGATGGCGATATTTTTCACGAATTTTGGCTTATAACTGGCTTATAAATCGCCAAAGACTTTAATATCCAAGGGCTTATAAATGGCTTATAACTCGCCAATGACGTCATCAAATCAAGCAACTTGACAAAAAACTGCTAAATTCTCCTATTTACCTGCCAGTCATTTAATTTCAAGGAGGTCATATGTAATTAAAACTGTTCAGTGTTGTATCCATGTATTTAAAGCGAAAAAGGGTAAACGCGATCATAGAAAAGTGGAATTTCTTTTCGGTATCGGACGCAAGGTGTTTCCTTTTGTGTTCGTTACGTAACTGCGATTTTCGAGATTTCTTGTTGCGCTAGCACGCATTCTTTATTCATTCTCGGTTGAGCATTATTAGCTCGCGCACGTTTCGATACCAGAGGCTTTGTCAGTGCAATTTTCTCCCCAGGACAGCGGCATGAATGTGGAGGATGCCACGCCCGGCCTAGCGTCCCATGACATTTTACAGGCTATTCAAGTTCTCCAACATAAGGTGGACTCCTCTTTCCGGAGATCTGCCAAGCTCGAGAGCTCTCCTTCCTTCAAGAGCGAAGGAAACAAGCAGCAATACGTCCACGCACAGAAAGTTCTTCAGTGCATTGACGACGCTCTAGTTTCATTGGAGGATATCGGAATTGAAGCCGCAAAGGAGCATCTACTCGAGGCATCCTCCCTGCTTAAACAGAGGCAGAAACTGATTCGCCTGGCAGACCGTTCTCCTTTGGGCTGGGCCACGGTCAAAGAGTACGTCGCAGACGACCTCGCGGAGAATTCCGATGATGAAAAACGTCTCAGAAGGGTAATATGCTTTTCGTTCCAGAACACATTTTAATTTCGATAAAAGCATGTAGATTTTTCATATAAATTTTGTATCAGTTGTCGACTACGTCCTTATATCAGTTTATTTCTTTATGCAACATTAATTTTTTTTTTTTCATATACGATTAATTTTAGGCGGAGAAGGCGGCAGCCGCCAAGAAGGCCGAAACAACAACTAAAAAGTCAAGGATGCAGCCCCCTTTCCGGACACCCAGGTCTTCTGTACCTCCTCGCAGTATGTCTGGAGCTTTTCGTCGCTTCAACCCCTACCGTTCCGATACCCGCGTCTGCTTCCAGTGTGGCATCGCCGGACACGTTCGCCCTAACTGCCCCTCTCTGCGCGCAGCCAGAAGTGCCGTCAACCAGCACCAGCTATCCAAGCCCTCCTAATGTTCACCCTGCCGTTTCTCTCGATCCGCCTTCAGGCGTGCAAGGTAAATTAAGGGAATGTTTAGCATTCTGGAAAAGCGAATTAAAAGCTTCCAAGTTTGTTTGTGATACAATCGAGTATGGTTATAAAATTCCTTTTGGTAAAGTTCCTCCTACATTTTATAGTAAGAACAATAAATCCAGTTTGGATAACCCAGATTTTGTTGAAAGCGCCATCTCTGAATTGATACGAAACAGATGCGCAGTGGAAGTTAAGCAACGCCCTTATTGTTGTAACCCTTTAACCGTTGCTGAAGGCAAAAAGTTACGCCTAGTTTTAGATTTACGTCATACTAATCAGTTTATTGTTCAATCGAAGTTCAAATACGAAGATCTTACTCACATTGCCCAAGTGCTCAGTTCCGAGCAGGTTTATTTTTCATTTGATTTAAAGTCCGGTTATCACCATGTCGATATATTTCCCCCCCACCGGCAATTTTTAGGGTTTTCTTGGACTCATTCTGATTCTGTATTACGTTATTACGTTTTCGCTGTACTTCCTTTTGGGCTCAATAGCGCCTGTTATTTGTTCACTAAATTGACAAGGCCACTGGTGTACCACTGGCGGTCACGCGGTATTATTGCCTACATGTACATTGATGACGGCCTCATCATTTCACATTCTGTTGAATCCGCAATAGGAAATTTGGCAGTAGTTAGGCAAACTATCCGGCGCTGCGGTTTTGTTCCTAACGAATCAAAGTGTGCTTGGGACCCTTCTAGTAGAATTCTGTATTTGGGATTCATCATTGATTCGCCATCTTGCTCTTTTTTTGTTCCTCAGTCGAAACTGAATATATTATGTCAGACCATTGATGAGCTTATCTCATTTTCTAAGGCTAATGCTCCGGTCCCAGTCAGAATGTTGGCCTCTTTCGCCGGACACGTCATTTCAATGAGCCTTGCTCTCGGCCCAGTGGCGAGATTGATGACGCGTGCGACTTATCGCGCAATTGAATCTCGGTCCCTGTGGTCCGATTTGATATTCATTTCCAACTCTGTGCTCAAGGAACTCGTTTTTTGGTCATCCAATATTTTTGCGCTTAACGGATTTGCTTTTTCATATCGTCTTGTACCGACCATGCAAATATTTTCTGATGCTAGCGATCTTGGGTTTGGTGCTCATGTCCAAGGTCATTCACATTTGCGCGTTCATGGTTCATGGTCACCTTCGGAGAAACGCCAGAGTTCCACTTGGCGTGAATTGGCCGCCGTTTATCGCTCACTCAAGGCATTTTCAGAACATTGTTTTAGCCAAAAAATCAAGTGGTTCACCGATAATTCTAACGTGCCTCGGATTATTAACTGCGGCAGCGTTAAATCCGATCTTCATTGTATCGCGCTTGATGTTTTCTCTTATTGTCAGTTACACAACATTATTCTTTCACCGGAATGGTTGCCCAGGCGAGAAAATATTTTAGCAGACAAGATCAGTAAATATTGCGATTATGACGACTGGTCTATCGACGATCATTCTTTCTCGCAAGTAGATAATTTGTGGGGGCCACATACAGTCGATAGGTTCGCCTCCCCCCACAATGCCAAACTCTCCAATTTTAATGCGAGATTTTTTTGCCGGGGTGTTTCCGCCGTCGACGCGTTTTGTCAAAATTGGGAATTTGACAACAATTACCTCTGCCCGCCAGTATCGTTCATTATTCAAGTAGTTAAGCGCTTGGCTTCTTGTAGCGGCGTAGGTACGCTGATAGTTCCGCGTTGGCCTACTTCACATTTCTGGCCTCTCATTTGCCCCGACGGCATCCATTTTGATGCTCACATACACGATTGGAGGTTACTAAATGCTTCGTTTACCCCCTCCTCTTTGCACAAAGACGATATATTCTGCGAGCAACCATCATTTTTTACCCTAGCTTTACGTTACGATTTTAAGCGCTCTCAGAGGACCTCGAAAAGAGGTTTTTGTTCTTCTGACTTGGGTTATTGTCCACTTTGTGCCTGAAACGAATGTTGGCTTCTATTTTGTTTTGCGCTATACTACAAGCCGATTTGAGTGCTGATTTTCCTCTTTTTGTACATACAGGCCGATTTGCGTGCCTACGTTTGTTCCTTTGCTGCTATTCAGCCCTTTTGCACGATAAGGCCGATTTGTACGCGCTTCGTATTCCTTTTTATACGACTCAGGCCGATTTGTGTGCCCATATTTAGATTGTACTATTCAGGCCGATTTGCGTGCCCATATTTAGTTTGTACTATTCAGGCCGATTTGCGTGCCCATATTAGTTTGTGCTATTCAGGCCGATTTGTGTGCCTTTATCCTTTTGTACTTTAGGTGTACAGGCCGCATTGGGTGCCTATGATGGGATGAGCAGCTCTGCTTACATTGTAATTGCGTTTTGTTTTTAATACCCAATTTAAGTAACTAGTAATGGTTTACTTTATCTGTAACCACTAATGCCTTCTTTTGCGTTTCTCGATGACTAATAATCATTGCTCAGCTCTGACCAACCATGTTCAATCTTTTGTCATCGTTTGTTATTTTTCAGTATTTGTCTTACCCTGAGGTAGATAAAGAAAAGAAATTAACTTTCTGACGTTGTAACACGAGGAAGAAAGTGGAATTTCTTTTCGGTATCGGACGCAAGGTGTTTCCTTTTGTGTTCGTTACGTAACTGCGATTTTCGAGATTTCTTGTTGCGCTAGCACGCATTCTTTATTCATTCTCGGTTGAGCATTATTAGCTCTATTCCCCCCCCCCCCCCTTTTGGTTCCCCAACGTCCCCCCCCCCCCCCACCCCCCGTTAAGCCTCTATTTTTAGTGTTTAGGAGCAAGGAGCAAGGGAGTGCGCCCTCGCTCAGTATCCTTGGACGCAACCACGTTTCCTCCATGAACTAATATGGGGGTTTTTCGTGGCCTCCGTGTACTAGTGTCTCGTACACTAGTCATCAGGTACTGAGCGCCTTGCATCCTTTCTATTCATAGTTTGTTATTCAATTGATTAAATTGAGTTATTTAATGCTTTTAGGTGAAATAGTAAAGCTCTACGTAGCTTTTTATTCAGTATAAGTATTTAGATTCTTGAAATTTATCGCCTTGCTTGTTACATCTTCATATTTGCCGTTTTTTCGAATGTTTTTCTTATTGATTTGATCCATTTTTTGCTCTTGTGAGCTAACTTTTAGAAATATGGACTGCTAAACGAGACTCTATCTCCGATCCGCTCCTACGCAGCCTAGCTGCTGATGTACTTCCTTCGCTACTCATGTCTGCCAAAGCTCCATCGACTACAACCAAATACAAGTCATGTTGGGACAAATGGGTCCAGTGGGCGAGCTCCAAACCGCAAGTGCCCGTTTTTCCAGTTCGAGCCTATCATCTATGTCTGTATCTTTCTCACCTGTCTTCCGCTAATGGAGCTAAGACCGCAGCAGATTCGCTTGTCGCGTCAGTGAAATGGATTCACAATCTTGCGGGTTTTCCTTCACCTACAGAGAACCCTATGGTAAAAACAGCAGTGCAGGGGTATAATCGGATTCACTCTTCCCCTGTTTGCCGCAAGGAGCCCATCACGCCAGATATCCTGTCCCAGCTTCTCACATCGCACGGTCAGCTCACCGCATCTTTATCCGACCTCCGCATATTGTTTATATGTTTCATTTCTTACGCTGGATTCCTACGCTTCGACGATCTCAGCAGGCTAAGGAGGAAGGACTGCACTTTTCATCATGATCGGTTAGTTCTACACTTATCATCTTCAAAAACTGATCAGTTTCGACAAGGCAGAGATGTTACCATTGCTAGGACATCTAAATCGACCTGTCCAGTTGTTTTAGCCGAGCGATATTTTGCTGCTTTAGGTGATCCACCTAATTCGCTCCTTCCGGTGATTCGAAGACTTACTCATTCAAAACGCGGTTTAATCGCCACTTCTCATGGCCTCAGTTACACTAGAACTCGCGAGATCGTTCTAGAGGCGTTGAAGCCAATTGTTCCTGATGTGTCTAAGTTCGGCTTGCATAGCCTCCGGTCGGGTGGAGCTTCTTCCGCTAGTAACAATCATGTATCTCCCTTTCTGATCTCACAACATGGCCGTTGGAAGTCGGACAAAGCTAGGGACACTTACATTAAGTCTGATGCAGTATCAAATCTTCTTCCATCACAGTCTCTCGGAATTTAAGCTTAAATCATATTCCTTGATTTTATTGTCAAGCTGTTTTCCTTGACACAGTTTATGCTAATTTATCTTTTTGCAATTATCAGAACGTACTAAATCTATTAAACAGCGAGCTAATAATCATTGCTCAGCTCTGACCAACCATGTTCAATCTTTTGTCATCGTTTGTTATTTTTCAGTATTTGTCTTACCCTGAGGTAGATAAAGAAAAGAAATTAACTTTCTGACGTTGTAACACGAGGAAGAAACTGGAGCTCTCTATTCGCAACAGAACTTTTCCTAATGAAAGCCTTTTCAGTGTTCCGATAGAGTGTTCGATGAATATAGCGCCGCCTTCGGCGTTCCGGGAACTATGCGTCCAGCATGGTAAAAATGTTAATCTACCATTTTGAAAAGTGGTCACTCTTCGGCACTTTTAAATGGTTATTGAACACGTTGGTGTTTAGAGTGTGAATATAGTGAGCAGGATAAAATTGGTTTGCTGTCTCCCATCATATGAGATGGCATTTTAGGGTCAAGAAGTCCTTTCGCTCGTAATTCGGCTTAATTTGAAGATTTTAGAATTCTAAACTATTTAAAGCGTAAATTTAAAGTTATACAAATAAATGTCATGGGGTGTTAATAATAATAATAATAATAATAATAATAATAATAAATGTAACTTATAAAGCGCCAAATCCACTCAGTGGAGTGCTCAGGGCGCATGTAGAATTAGTTAAGAATTGAACAGAAATGTTTTTACATGATTTTTAAAAGAATCAGATATTATGCACTTGCGGTGTTGCAAGAAAGTTGCAATCAATTGCAAATATGATACATGTATTTTAAATGGAACTTGCAATCAATTGCAAGACTTGCGACTGATTTGGGGGATTTGCAATTAATTGCAACTTTCTTGCAACACCCCTAAGCCTATTTCCTGATGACATAACAAAGAAGATACAATCGGACCTTTTTCATTTATTGCTAATTTTTTCCCCGATTATCCATCATGCCAAAATTTTTGATGTGCAGGGATGTGCATGGCCATATAGCTCTGAATTCAATCTATTTCAAAATCGTTTTATCAAAGAATGAACCTGCCCTTCGCATAAAGTCTTGGCAAGATCAAGATTTTATTTAGAAGTGTATCTAATCAGAGAGGTACTCTCTAAAAAAAAATTGAGTGATCACTGACGTGACTCCCCGGGCGAGTGAAAATGGACTGAAAATAGAGTGAAAAGCACTCTTTTCTTTTTAGAGAGCACTCGATATTCACTCAATATTCACTCCTAAACAAGTGATCACTGACGTGACTCCCTGGGCAGTGAAAATAGAGTGAAAATTCACTCTTTTTTTAGAGAGAGTATTTTCCCGTATTTTTTCTCTATTTCAGTGCTCCCGCGCGAAATGTCGCTGAAAGATGCTGACACGGATGTTATCTTGACTGGAAGACTAGACGTAGATGACGGGGATATAATGAACATTGAATGTTCCGTGGTTGAATCTTATCCTCCTACTACTATATCATGGACCATCAGCCAACCTGTGGGAGATGATGTCACGATCGATGCAAATTCCACGGTAACGAAAAGAGACGATCTGGGGGATACCATCTCACGAATCCAGCTAGACATCTCGAGTGAACAACACCATAACCAACTCCTGACGTGTGAGGCTAGGCTTCGTATCGACTCAACGGTGCACAAAGTCTCGAGATCAGTTACCTTGAAAGTGCATGGTATAAATGCCTATAAGTTTCAGTATAAATGAGGCAAAAATATATTGAAACAGATATTTGAAACAAATAATGTCGCTTTATCCCATTTCTACTCATGGGCTTCCCAATTTATTCACTGAATCATTTACCTTATAACAATACAGATGAAAGTATCATGCCACGTCGCGAGTCAGTTTTATTACATATTTCTGCCTTCTACCTTATGTTTATTTCTCGTTCATCTCTTTTTTAAGGGGAATGGTTTCATGAATAACATCATAAATAAAGTTCATTCCTTTGATCGTATCTGCTGATAAATTAAAATCTAAGAATAAAAATAAATTAGACTTTAAGAATGGAAAGAAATTAGAATCTAAGAATGGAAAGAAATATAAGCAATATAGCCTATAGAAGTTGCCAACATTTTTTTTTTTTGGTTGTGTTTTTTTTGGTTGTTGTTTTGTTTTGTTTGTTTGTTTGTTTGTTGTTTGTTGTTGTTGTTTTGTTTTGTTTTGTTTTGTTTTTTTTTTTGGGGGGGGGGGGTTGCATTTGGAGTCTTTTATTTATTTATATTTTCCATTACAGGTCCTCCAGATGAGGTAACCCTAGCAGGAACGGAACACCTCGTGGCAGGCAACAGTAGCGTGGTATCCTGTTCAGTGGTCAATGGTTTCCCTGAATCAAAAGTGATTTGGGACATCGATAGTAAAGATGTGACGGGTATGGCGAACAAAGAAGCAGTTGAAACGATTAGAGGGCGCTACACCATTGCAAGCTACCTTTGGCTTGATCCGAAGAAAATTGACAATGGGAAGACGGTGACGTGCAGTGCCCTACATACTGGTGTCAAGAGTGGGATCAGTCATGTGACGAATGCATCTGCCGTATTACACGTTAGATGTAAGTAAACGAACATCATTTAACTTTTCCTTGAGGCCTATATGTTAGGCATTCATTAGTCGTAACTATATATATATATATATATCGCATACGGACTTTTCATTCCTATTTTTTCTCTCTCTATATATAGAAAAAATAGGAATGAAAAGTCCGTATACGATTTTGTCTATAACTTTGCAAGTCCGAAGCATAACTATATATACATATATGTACGCGATCTCTTGCTATCTATTGCAATATATCAAGAAAAAGAAGCTCCTATAGTGTGATATCATGGTGAATTTAACATATTGTTATTATTGTTACCTAGACTGCCCGTCGTACATATCCGCTACATGTCCCGTAGTAAGAGATGGCTATTCAGCTAGTGTTAGATGTGGACAGGTAACCAGCAACCCAGCCACTGTGGTAAACATTATCGAAGAAGGGGTGGCTGTCCACCAAACATTGACCATCGTGGATAACAGAGATGTGACGTCACCATTCGATGGGGTCACGACAGAAGTCAGCTACGAGAGGGAATTCACCAAGGATCACACCCCGAGAGATTTCCAGTGCTGTACGGTTCCTTCTGCGCTGTGTCCGAAGGAAACGTGCCAATTCTGCAAAGTAGATATTCAGTGTACGTGCTTTTTTTTAAAGACTTGTGTTATTCGATTTGATGCTCTTGTTTAACTATCTTCCATTGGTCATATTTCCTATTTTGGTACTTTATGAGACCAATTTGTTTCAAACACCTGTATAGATCCACCAGAAGTGTATCGGCTTCCGATTGATGAAGGTCATGTAAGAGAAGCTACAGAAGGAGACTATGTCAATCTCACCTGTTGCGCGGACGCAAACCCAGCTCCAGATGGCTTGATCACGTGGCAATTTGAAGATCCCCATGATGACAGGCGTTCACCCGAGGGTTACTCTCAAAGCGTTCCCACGACGAGAGAATCAACGCATCATGTCTGTAGTATGTTGACCTTTTCACCAGTCACGGCAAAGGATGCTGGGATACATACATGCCTTGCCAACAACGGATTGCTTCTCACATACTCGGTCATGTTTGAGCTCCAAGTAAAATGTAAGATTTAAAGTCACTGTACAGAAATATATTGCAATAAAATAGTAAGGTGATCTTCATATCCTTACGGTAATGATTTTTTTTTATAAGTGATATTTATGGAAATATGTTTTGTTATATTGATTATTTTGAGGTAAAACGATTTGATACGGGAACATCATATAAGATGTGATCATAATTATTGACTACTCTCTGAACAGTTCCCCCTTGCACCTCGACGGACGAGCCTTCCATCCTTGAAAACGAAGGGAGTGAAGCTAATCTGCAATGCAACGTCATTGCCAACCCATCGCCAGACGTCACGTGGTACTTTGATGACGAGCCAATCGACACGAGCAGTCCTCGGTATAGAGTGTGAGTAAAAAAAAAAAAAGGAAACACATGTTTAACCTCAAGTATATTCCAAATTCAGCTATTGCAATGTACGGGAAAGTCTGCACACATAGACCCGAATTCATAAAAGAGGTTTATCTTAAAGTGACAATAAATTGAAGTCCATAATGGCACTATCTTTCAACAGGATTTGATAAGTGTCTGTTCCTTAAATTTTCCAACCTTGCCCCATTCTAGTGTGTAGAAGCTTAAAATGTATCTGTATGCAATTTTCCACATGCAACGTCAAAAATAATAGTTTGAAATATAAATGTACCTATTTTCCAAACAGCTGTTTGTCGAAATTCAAAATAAAATGTAATTAATTTTCAAATTATAATCTCAATTTAGCAGTTACTGTAAGTTGGCGCTGTTTTGCCATTTTAAAACCATGGTCTAAACTCTAAACCGTGTAAAGTTTAACCCTCAGCCGAGGACTAAGATAAGCTAAATAAGCGTATTTAAGCGAATTATTATCCTCCCATTTGGACATGAGGACATGCGCACACTAAAATGGAGGTTTAAATCATTGGTTAGATAAACCTCTTTCGTTAATTTGGGCCATAGCGTCCGGGAAAATTCACCATATCACAATCCATCCAATTTCAACTTTTAAAGGCAGATAAGTAGGGAACGTTTGGATGGGATTGTGTGAAAATGGAATAATGCTGGGTCTCTTCGTCTATGATGACAATTTGAATTGTGAAAGTTATCTAGCAATGATAAATGAGCGAATTGTCCCCTCCCCCCCCCCCACAAAAAAAAAGAACTGAAGAAAACTTTGGATAGTTACAGCGTGGTGTTTTCAGAAGATTATAGTGGACTCAGGATGGGGCCCCTGCCCATCAGAGGCTGATTGTGCGCCATCTTCTCAGGGAACCCTTTGGGGATCGTGATATATCCCTCCCTTTCTCTGTTGGGTGGCCACCACGGTCCCCAGATTTAACACCGTGTGACTTCTTCCTCTTTGGGCACCTAAATAACAGAGTCTAAATGATCTTCGTTCACGAAACATTCAAGAGGTTAGTGCTTTGCGTGGAAGAGAGGGAGTGGTTAATGAAATCCGTGATAAGCGAACCCTGCCGGAAAGAACACAGTATCCCACAGTGTGTTCACAGTATGAAAACAAATCTTCACACTGTTAGAAAAATCTTCACATTGTGAGCGAGTAAATTCACACAGTGAAATCGAACATCATTATGTGAACACTATGTGGTAAACCACACTGTGGAGGTGTCCACAGTGTGAAATCATCTTCACACTATTTAATTCAAGCGTTTTAACATTGTGAGTCACATCTTCACTGAGTCGACTATATGAACACACTTTGAACACACTGTGAACACACTGCGTGGCACTGTGTTCTTTCCGGCAGGGAAGGCGGGCTGAACTACGTGTTGCGAGAGAGGGGGCCATGTCGAGGGCAATGGATACTAATTTGATTCTAGCATGTATCAGGAATCATTAACTGTAAATATGAGGGAGATCTTCTCCGTTACATCTTATTATCCTACTAACAAACCTGAATTGAATACAAAAGGTACGTTTGACACAGTCAGACAATGAAACTGCTGAAAACTAGTCAAACCAAAACTTGGACACGAGTGAATTTGACGTCTTTGAGTGGAAACAGTCAGTGCTCGCTTATTCTTGGTGCAACAGTTGCGAAGTACAATAATTTTAAAAGAGTATACCATATACGCTATCACACCATTGTAATGTATTTCAATATTTCAACGTGGTATACAAGATATCTGTTGGTGAATCTGGGTTTCTTTTATTTTTTACTCACATTGTAGAGTCACAGAGAGCGACAGCGGTGGGAGTAGTTACCAGCGGACCAGCAATGAGATGGATATCAGTGCTATATCAGCCTCACTGGATGCAGGGAACTATACCTGCGTGGCGAACAACTCGTTTGGTAGTGACGCAAGCACCATCGAGCTTAAAATAGCAAGTGAGTATGAATAATGTCCTTTGCACAGGCATTGTCTTAGGTACATCATTTTCAGGCGTATCATCTGTGCTTTCGGGATGATGCCTCCTTCTATATATATTTTTTTGTATATACGTAGATCAGGAAGATTGATAGAGGAAATTAGCATTACTTCGGTCTATTTTCATCCATCTTTCTAATACTGTACAATGCATCAAAACAATTAAAATGAAATGGATATTTTAGAGGTTATGATTTGGCTTCTGCATCCAAAGAAACTATTTGAATCTTCGACTCCAATGAATCTTTTTACCACCGCAGCAATTCCAGACCAGCCGAGGAAGTTACAAGCTCCCCGAGATACAATAAGAGTAACGTCGTTGTTGGTCACATGGGAACCTGGCTACAATGGAGGCAAGAGACAGACATTTCGATTGTCTTACTGCTTGGTTGAGTCAATGACGTCATGCCCCGAATTACCCATCATTCAGAATGCATCATTCACATTTGCAGAGGATACCCTAAAGCCGTTCACCTTGTATGTAATACGTGTATGGAGCCAAAATGAAGTCGGGAAGAGTGAAGCAGTTTCCATTACTGTTTGCACAAAACGTAAGAAAAAGGGAAATACTTTTCCTGGCTGTAAATTTTCGTGATGTTGTAGACATGAAATCATTAAAAAGTGATTCTTCAGTATCCAAAATTATATCATTTCAGAAAGTTTTCAAGTAAAAAAAATACTTCAAAATTTATCTCTTGCTAACACAGGCCAACAGAAAGAGCAGTATCGGAATTAGAAATGATTCTAATCAAAAGAAATTAAGACAATCAACGTAAGATTTTCCACTTTTAAGTACAAATTTCCTGGTTACACCATGAAGACAAACAAGTTTAATTTATAAGATTATATCTTGCTTTAAAACAGTTATACAATGCGACTGAATAAACCCTTCAAATTGTTTTTATAGAAGATAATAATCATGTGGCACAAATATCCTATTCTTCTTTTGTCTGTTTTGTTGATAGCCATATCACCCTCGGATCTAGGTAAGTTAAAAAGTTATTTCTTAATTTGAACCAATGGCATTGCGTGGTTCCAGCTATTATGTTACCAAATTAAATGGTGGTGGTGGTGGTGGGGGGGGGGGGGGGGGGGGGGTGAGCGGGTAGGGAACGAGTGTAATATAACTAGGTGGATGGGTATGAATTAACAAGGGCATCATCTTTTTGTCAAACTGGCATTGCCCATTTATCATGCAATTTTCATATATGTGTTCAAATGTATAAACGGTTATTCAACTCGAATAAAGATATTGAAAACTTTACATGATATTTTGCTCCTAACGGCACTTTTATAATCTTTACTTTGGCTCTAAGGCTTCGACATATCGTACAGTCCAAGCCAGGGTGTGGTCACCATGCAATATGTAGGTGGGTCAACGATGGACGGTGCAATTCCCGATGACCTCTGCATCCAGGTCGAGGTCAACCTGGGTCAAGACTGGGTGATGTCAGAAGGATGCCTTGACGTGGGAGCGGTCAAAACTGTTCAGCGGGATCTACTAGCGGGTCAACTACGAGGGATTAGCTGCGGACGAGGGTTGTGCAGTTCGCCTAGTCTTGTGGTAGTCCATAGTAACCAAGGTACACGCCTCAGTTTATGTATTGTATGTGGGTATGTGGGTAATTGGGTTATTTGCTTTTCACAGACTTTTGAATATCGAACTGTTGGAGTCTTGGAAGCGACCCTTAGTGTCGCCATCGGAAAGACGTCACCCACTTTTGAACCAATATCCTTTAGATTCGGTTTGGAGTTGACAACAGATACCGGATGACTAGACCAACTCAGACCCCCCCCCCAAAAAAAAGCTTACATATTTGGTTATTAAATAAGTAGCATAAGTAGTTTCAATTTTGTAGGATATTTATTTTAATATGACTAATTTAGCGATGGATGCGCTCATGTTAAAATCGTATTTTAATCAACAAGGTTTCCTATACTAGATATTTACGCATTCCCAGACGCTATATCATACTATATTTTGAGAACCACATTGCAAATAATTATGTATGATACGTGTGTGATTGACTGCGCATTCCCCATTGCTTCCAGGTATTCCATGGATTACCATCATAATCATCGGTTCGACCATTGGGGGCGTCATAATGATAATTACGTTAATTCTCTTGTGCCGATGTATGTGCAGGAAGAGAAAGAGAAAGGATACAATGAGAACACTAAAAGGTACGTCTCAAAATGGATTTTATGGAGGCTGTTTGACAATTCTTGATTGATGCATTGATTAGTTAGAAAACTCTGTATATTCGGAATCCTGCGTGGCCTTATTTAATTTGTTTCATTGAAATGAATCTGAGAGGAACACTATTCTCTATGATACACTGGAACTTTTCAATATGCAAATGAGCATAGATTTGTCAGGACTATCTTATCCTGTAATGCTAATACCCTCCATAAATGTTTGCATTTTGAATCATGTTCGTGAGACCGCAGGTAATCAAATATGAAACCCAATGTATCCTTCACTTCAGGAGGGGTTGCATCGAATACTGTCACGCAGTCCTCCAGCAGCTGTTACCAACCTCTTACCTTTCCTATGACGAAGACATCAATTTCACCTTCATTTCTACCTGATAGACTTGATAATAAAGGGAAGACAGAAGACGATGATGATTATGAGGGTGACAATTACACAGACCTATTAAACATAAATAAACGAACATGGGCGCAGTGGCCTTCCGTAGGTCCAATCATGGAAGGGACAGTCACAATATGGGGTCTTCTTCAGGGGAGCGTTTCATCAAGTGTCTTGTCAGTGATTTTTTATTGACAAATGTGCTCTCAGCCAATCAGAGGCAAGGATTTCAGTAGCTTATATCAGTTGTCGGTAAAAATCACTGACAAAACGCTTGATGAAACGCTCCCCAGGAGTTGTAATCATTTCTTTATTTCAAAGCAATATACAAATTTGCATCATGCAAAATAGCAATAATAAAAACCAGGTCCATGAACCTATTCGGGTTCATGGCAGGTTGTAATACAAAGTATCATAAAATACTGGCTTACAATGCATTAACTGTGTCTTTTTCTTTGCCTACGTCAATGCCAGTACGTGAAATATCAACACATATATTTGTATTTAGGGGACATGTCTTAGATTAATCT
Source organism: Heliocidaris erythrogramma (assembly GCA_025617745.1). Lineage (NCBI taxonomy): Eukaryota > Metazoa > Echinodermata > Echinoidea > Camarodonta > Echinometridae > Heliocidaris > Heliocidaris erythrogramma. The sequence continues at coordinate 9,880,424 of CM046854.1, read as the reverse complement.
AATTTCACCCTATTGGCTGACGTCTCTTTGTCGAATATCAACTTTCAAGTTTATAAACATTTCGAGCCAGCAAAAAAAGACGACATTTTAGTAATGACAATCTTTTAATTAAAAAAAAAAAAGATATTGAAATACCGTAATAATGATAATTAAAAAAAAAGTCTCTGGCATGTCTGGGGTTGCAGGCACCCATCACCACATTTCATCTTGTATAACTAATCATAGCAGGAAGTGATAAATTCGTAAAACATTAACTCCTTTGTTCTATAACAGATTTCACATATGCGATACCGGACCAACCTCGTGATCGAGTAAGTGTTGTTGATATCGTCATGATTTTAGAATGCAAGTTACAATTATGCTTCTTTCGTGTCTAAGTTTACTTTTTGCGAAAATATTATAAATTATTTCATTTTATTATTGCGATCTTTTTTTCCTGGCTTATTTTTCATCAAATGAAATTGTGCTGACCGTTAAAGATATAGATGAAATCAATGGACTAGAGATCTTCATTGCCAAGTTTATCATATTCCATGTTATATTTTACTTTACGGCAGGCATACATGTATGACGACTCTTGCACTAAGGGCTGCCCGGATGTAAATGATGATGGTTACGTACCTATGGCGACATTCAGGAGTGCTTCTTCCCAACCTCGGCCTCCTAAACCGTTACCCAAACCAACAACTACCTACGATAGCATCAAAGGGCAACTTTATGAGAATTTGAGAATTTAAGAATGGCGTATCCACAAATAAATTGCCAAAGTACGGTAACATCTAAGGGCAACGTATAGAATATCGTAGCCAGAAAGGGCACGACTTTGAGAGTTTGAGATGGTGTACTCAGAGATTTATGGATTGATAAATTGATTAGTTGCCGAGACCAACAGTTATATAGATACAGCAAAGGGCCGATTAACAAGGATTTGATATTTTGAGAAGGGTCTATATATGCATATATAGATAATGGGAGGGATGTGAAGGGGAATCGTGCCCAGACATCAAACGGTGAATTAACGAAAGACTGATAACTTAAGAATAAGAGGATGGTATATCAAGACATTGATTAACTCTTTGTACGTCACTTAAATACTCTTCTATGTGATTTTTGTGTAAAGTCTGTGCCAAATTGCACAATGGCGTAGGAAGTGTTAAGAGAGTTGGTGGGAATCCATAAATAGTCCCAGGACGAAGCAGTTTGAAAAGTGAAATCTACCTTCCATGCACACGTGCCGTAGCCCTGTTCGTTTCTTAAAGTTTCTGACGGTGGAGATTGGGGGTGGTGGGGTGTTTAACATCACCTCGGTCATATGTTGGGTATGCCGCTTTATTCGACTTCAAGTTTGGTCAAGTAGGGTCCAGTGTTTTGGAAAAACTTTTACGAAAATTACCTGATTCACAGCATCTGCATGATTGTATATGACGCCATAATTATTCTTGTTAAAAACACTCAAAACCGCAGGTTAATTAATTTGACGCGCGATCTAAAGTGTTCTTATCATGATATTCAATTTCACAAAAGAAAGTAAAGGTAACCTATGGGGTGTTGCAAGAAAGTTGCGATTGATTGCAAGTTGCAACTGATCGGTATTGACCAATCAAAATCATTGTTGCAAGCGCATCTTCTTGAATGGGCAGACGCTGAACCATTCAGAATGGTTGTTCTAATTTGCTTTATAATTTGCAATTGATTGCAACTTTCTTGCAACACCCCACTAGTTCATTTCCTGAAGAGAGTGGGAGAGAGAGAGAGAGAAGCAAATAGTAAAAAGGTACGGCCTCCGTATCCTTTAAGATGTGGTATTGATACCAGGAGAACGCTTTGACCAAGGCCCTGTAACACACAGGTTTGCAATCAATTGCAAAATAACAATGTCCAATCAAGTTCATCGTTGCATGCACATATTGTTCAAAAGGCTGACCATTGACCAATCAGAATCGGGGTTTTTCTTCAAATTTGCAATTGATTGCAAACGTTTGTGTTACAGGACCCAGATGAGCATAAGCGTGGAATACGTTTGTTTTATTAAGCAATTTATTTACAAATGAAAACTAGTTAATGAATTGCACTTTTTACCTCATTCTCCATCACCTTGGAATAATAACCTATGACACGATTTAATACTATTAAATATCTTATGTCAGAGAATGAAATGTCATTACTATTTTATGTAAATACAATGATATTTTCCAACGTTTCTTTGATTTCATCTGTTAGAATCCATAATTTCGGAACCTGTAGGCTGCATACATGACCATTAGGCCCTACGTCATCTTTTATGTGATGTAATTTTAATAAATCAAATAGTCAATCTACTGATGTTGTTCTATTTACATGACTTATACAAATGAAAATCACTCAAGTGTAGCCTAAAGAAGATATTAAAATGTTTGTGAAATAAGACACGCACAGTATATTAATAGTCATTGATATTAGTATGAAACTCAAATTAATTTCTAATGCACTTTACTGTAGATAATATATATATGTCATAATCACTTGATAAAGGCACTAAGAAGTGTCGAAAAAATTCGTGACAGGAACAAATAAAGGCTGGATTAAAGCATGAAACGACTTTTGTTTATTTTTTTGTGTGTCTTCATATGCCAACACGTGGATTGATATAGACAGGAATTGTTATCTACCCTGGGTTGACTTAATGGACACAAAGGCAGCTCTGGGTTTACAATGTGAATTGTTATATTATTGATGTAATGAAAGTAACAAAATAATCCAATACTATTTCTTTGAATGCGATTTTGATTACTTTTATAATTTTATTTATATACTCATATTGCTGTATCATGCATTGCTCGTTCCCATTATTTTTAAAGACTATTATAAATCTTATTACTCTTTGGAGCCTATATTTCACAAGCGTAGCTTTCTCCTTAGGCTCTTCAATATTTCCCTTTTATTCTAGCCCAATCTTTTCAACTGATATTACATGCAAACGTATAGTTATGAGGTACTCACCTTCCTTTATTTTCTCTGACAATATATTTAGTGTTTGTACCATTTATCTTGTTTATTCCAATCATATTGTTTGTACGATTTATACTGTAAAAAACACTGTAAATGTGAAATAGGAAACCGAAACGGAAACTGAAATAATTAACTAAACTGTCTAGGATGATTGTGATATAGGTAGTTGGGATTCTTATCTACCCTGGATGGACTAGGCCACAAATACTACTTTGGGTTGACAAAAAATCAAAACATCTGGGACACCTGTGATATAAATAAATAGGGTGACTAAATGGCCAGCAAGCATTAGCTCTTCGTTTTTCAGGTGTGCTATTTGTTAAATGAATTGTACGAATGAATGTACTGCCTTGTTACTGCCTATCAAAATCTTGACCGAACAAAAATCGTGACCGAGTAGTAGACGACGGGGACAAGATTTCTCTCAAAGCTTTCCTGAACTCTGGGCATCGGATACTGTAGATTATTGGGTTGACACACGAGTTGAAAAACGCCAATGCGACAAGCCCTTCGTATGGCGGGCTATACACAAAGCTTGCATTCAACCAGTTCATGCTGACAGCTAAGTAAGCAAATGTATTTGGCGCCCAACAAATGCCGTAAATTGCTACAATGACGAAGAGAAGTTTGGCGGCCCGCTTTTTCGCAAGTAGAATCTTGTACGCTGGACTCGAGCGATGGTTTCGTAGACCGTCAGAAAAGCGGAGAGTCTGCCGATGAAGAGTTGTCACGATGAGAATATGAATGACGAGCATTACTAATGATGGAATGAGAAAAAATGCCGAGATAACAAAGATACCATAGCTTTCCTGTGCAACAGTAGACTGGTATCGAAATATGCATTTATGAAATCGAGGTTCTACAATGTGAAAAACGAATTCTGGGCTTACGCACATCAGAGAGCAGGACCAGATTACAACGATACCGATAACAGTCCGCCGACGTGTCAATAATCGTTTTGCCCGAAGAGGATACACAACGGCTATGCAACGTTCGATGGATATCGCCGTGAGTGTAAATATCGATGCAGAACACGTTACCCACAGAAGAGCAGACGACTTGACTAGCTTACAGACGAAGTTACCGAGAAACGTTTTCGGCACTTTTTGTGGTGTCGAGTGGGGAAACATGAACAGGGACGTCAGGAAATCTGCTGCTGCAAGGGCACCAATAAGTGTGTCAGCCGATCTTCTTGTGGATCTTCTTTGAAACAAAACCACCATCACAAGGATGTTCCCGACCACACCCGAGAAAGCAAACACGGTTTGAAGTACCTCCCACCATGACCACGTGACCGGGTCCCACAGCCAGTCAGTGGACGGTAATGCAGGCACGCTTGGAGAGCTTTCCGTTGTACTTTCACCACTTCTTATTGTCAAAAGCTCGGTAACTGTCTCGTGTTGTGTGGCCATGATGATTACCCCTTATGCGCCTTCGGTTGAATCCTGGATCATCCTTCTGGTAATCCTCTGCAAACAATAACCATAACTATATGTTATTATAAACCAACGTTTTTCTTTGTTCTTTTTTTTTTTGGGGGGGGGGGGGCGAATTGTTATCACCCACATTATAACATTACCTTCGTGCATTTCACTCACGAATTCTCTAACATGCAAGCGGGGGAGAAAAAAAAACCCCATCTGCAGCACCCCCATAGTTCCCGGTGTCTCGGTCCATGCTTTGTCATTTAACAGATTATTACTCTTGTTCATGATACTGTATTATTTTTCAAATTTTCTACACCCATCAAAAGCGCCACATCCCGATGGAACGAATCCGATGGGCGGGGAGGGGCGATGGGGACATGCCTCCCCTCTCCCAATTTTGAGGGAGGTGGATGGTGGCCTGAACAAATATAAACACCACTTTTCAAAGAAAAAATATTTTTATAAATCAATAAGGTATTGACAATTAAAGACTCTATTAGTGAAAGATTTCTCTATAGCACTGCTTGATGGTTACATAAAAGTTATCATACTGTCGCATTTCACCATGGATGCATCTTGTTCGTGCAGATATGTCCCTATGAATTCAATTTTGTGTATAGTGAACAAAAATAAGAATAGATATGCCCCTAATAAATGATTTACAGAGTAAAATGGGGGAAATGTGTATAGGTTTTGTTTCCCGAGATTTTGCGTCATCTCCGTTACGAAAGTTGAGGCACCATCTACCAGTTTGAAAATTACTCCAAAAAAAAATTGTAAACGGCATAATGGTGGGTGACTGGCACAAATAATAAGGAAGATTCTCTTTCCCCTATTTCCAGCGACGTTTCTTTCTGTGGTTATTTATAAAAACAAAACAAAACAAAACCAAAAAGGGTCCTACCTTTATTAAGCGTCATGAATCAAATTGTTGATTGTTGTAAGTTAGGGATGAACATGGCCGTACAACAACGACATCATTATGCCTGTTGTGCGTACAGTAAATATTGACTCAGTTTGTCTGGCCTAAATCACCGGCTGAAGGAGGGAAAAAAATCGTGTTCCAATGGTTAATATATGTTCCTCTTCACCAACATTATTTCTTTCCAAACGAAGATTGATGAGAACGGGAGGGGGGGGGGGGTATTTTTGCAGCAGTATCGTGACGAACACAAACGCATGTATAATGATTAAAGGACCTCTTGAATAGTATGAGTAGCCTATGCATAAAGATGCCAAACATACATGTATATATATAATTGTGAGAAATAAAAATTAGAGAATAATGGTTGCGTAGCTTGAATCAATATTCACCAGAGCTGTCCTCCCTCTGTCCTTTGGGAAACTTTGATTTAAGCTACGCAACCATTTTTCTCTACGTTTAATCTCTCACAATTACATTATTTCCACGAGAGTAACCAACGCTTTTGTATATGGTATTTCCTTACAATTATATATATATATATTTATAAAAACAAAACAAAGTCATTTCTTTTCATTCTTGTGATATAATATCAAAAGAATGAAAAGAAATGACTTAATAATACACTTATTGGAGAATGACTTAGGATAAACTGTGTACGAAAACATGTTCTTTAAAAAAGGGTTTTATCACAGAAATTTTGTTAAGATTAGTCACATTTGCTCTCTCACATAATATGTTTCTTCAAGATATCGTAACTTCGCGCCCCAAGTACAGGATAATTATAGTTTATCGATTAACGCATCGATTAAGGCAGTTCTAATGCTTTTTGTTTTGTTTCCTATTCCATATAACTTTTATCAGATCTCAAATTTTTCACCGCCGCACATGTAGCGTGAGGTGCATTGAAATTACATTTTTATAAGTTTAGCTTTGCATGCAAAAGAAATCCTTACTTTTTGGTCGCATTTCTGAATTCATCGAAAGTATTTGCCTCCAGGGTTATCCAGAAAGTGAACTGAATAGCATTTTTCAATAATCGCAATTTACAAGAAACTCTAATTCTCATTTTCCTTGCTCCCTTGCGAATTTTTCCAAAGGCTTACAAGTATAAAAATTGCGTTTTCGAGTGTTGGAAATGCAAGGTAGTCTAAAACTCGGTCGCGTTGCCCCTTGCTTGTAATGCTTTTTAATATCAATTCGGGCTTCAGAATTAAATGCATAAGGAATCATTATTACGTTACATAATTAGGGAATAAAAAGCTTGAATTAAATGTGGTTTGTTTAAAAGCTGGTATAGAATTCATTGTTAGCTATGGGGCTATATTTGATTTGCTTTTATTTTATGTATTTATTTCTCTTCATGATGCTTTTTTCCTTCAAACACATTTCACAAACTGATTACAACATAATAAACAAATATTAATAAATTATCAAATAGAGTAATTACATGTTGTAATTAATGTAATTGATCATAAAGAATGAGTGTCACATAAGCAAAGCTTGATGGCGTGACAATCCTTTACAAAAAATACTAAATACACTTTAGTTTCAAATATGATAACAAATGATGATAACAATAACAACATCGACATTAATAAAAAATATAATAATAGAAATAATAATTTCAGTAATAATAATATAATAATAATAATAATAATATTACTGATCCTAATGATAATGATGATATATATAACTACTACTACTAGTAGTACTACTACTACTACTAATAATAATTATAATGATAACGATTATGATAGAATATAAGAATAAAAGGCAGAATAATAATTCAAAATATGAGAAGGCCACATTACCTTTTCTCCAAATGTGATGATCTTGATATCAGTAAAGCAGATATTGCTGAAATAAAAGTACCAACAGAATAATCTTTGAAGAGGACATGAACAGTTTGTGAAAGTCACAATCACAACACTCCTGAAAACGTACTCTGGTGTTGCCTCTTGGTTCGCTGTGCGATGCGAAGAATCTGAGGTTGCAGCCAAAGGATGGTTAGGGTTTATGCAGACCACATCGAAAGCAATCACCATCATCAGCGGGTCACTAGAGGGGGTATGATGTGTGTGTGATACCCCGCCCCCTCCCTCATTAGATTTATTTTCTTTCGGATCGACGGTTTTGTAGACTTTTTTTTTGCTTGCTTGTTAGAAAGTTTTCAGTTACCTTCATGGCGAATTTCGTCCGACATACCCCCCCCCCCCCCCACGCTTAGAATGGTATGGTGTTGTCTCTGCCCGCAACACGAAAGAGAATGTATCCTTTGGTAATGTCGTTACTTTGTTTAATCACTTTCTCATGAAGCATCACGGTGATAGCGCATCTTGCCGTCTCTTTCCTTTTTGTGTTTGTCCGTCACTTTACACTGTTTGAATATCGTATTTCCTCGACTCAAAAGTAAGCACTAAATTGGGGTAATGGAATAGAAGCATTGTCCTGATGTGAAGTGACTTACAAAGATTTTTGAGAAGGCGAAACTTTAGATCTAAAAGGCGGTTAATATCTTCACTAAATTGCTGCGATAGTAATAGGGAAAGGAAATTCTATTTGAAATAACTAGGTATTGTGAATGAGCAATAATGCTGATATGAAATGGTTATTCATCATGTTCTTGTGCCATGCCATCATTTTTTTACTCCCATTTCCTTACACTCTCATATTTAATGTCGCATTTAACACTTGCATCACTAGTGGCATATCTTGAACTTTGCTTTAGGGAGGGGAGGGATAACATTTGTGCCAATAGTGATCCAGAAAATTTGATTTTCCAGGCCCTAATTTTTGTCGGGAAAGGGGGTGCGAATTGCCCCCTTGCCCCTTCAAAAACCCTAATGCATCTAACTTTCTCCTGACTATATTGTTGTTTTTAACACAACATTTAAATTTTCCGAATGTTATTTTCACTTGAAGAAGAAAAAAAAATCGGCATTGATGGAAAAAGGAGAAAATATGCATAGATCTGGGCCCCGTCTTATAGAGTTGCAACTGATTCAAATCGATCGCAACTTAAAGGGAAATCCTACCTTAATACCAAGTTGCTTTGAAAGAAAGAGGAAAAATCAGAGAAGCAGATTGATGAAAAGTTTGAACGAAATCGGACAAGCGATAAGAAGGTTATGAATTTTTAAAAGTTGTAATCACTATACAAATGGGAATTTCATATTGGCCGAATAGGTAATGTCACTATGATGTAGCTGTGGACAACTCCCCCATTCGCTCCAACACACAAAATGACTAAAATGCCACTTTTTTCAAAATGTATTACTCAGTAAGATCTTTTTCTTTCATGAGGAACTATAACAATATGCTATCTCCAATATATTTTGATCCCTGCCTTGAGGGTAAAAGCGCCTCGAAGAAAACCGCAAATTAATGATATTTTTGTGTACGACAAAGGGGAGAGTTGTCCATAAAAATGTCACAATCGACTCACCAAATTGCCAATTTGAGATTCGCATAGATGTAGTGATCTCATTTTTCAGACATCCATAACTTTCTTAGTCCTTGTTCGATTTCTTTCAAACTTTCATCATCCTGTTTTTATTTTTCTGCTTTTACACAAATCATCTCATTACCAAGGTTGGATTGCCCTTTAAAATTAATTGCAACTGTCTACTTAAGAGATAGGAGTTGAGATTGATTTCAAATTACGATCGATTCGAATCAATCTCAACTCTTTATAAGACGGGGCCATGATCTTAACATATTCTGATATATATATATATATTTAGACATAGTAGGTCATAGTCATTAATAATTCAAAAGCATTACTTTTTAGTTTTTTATAAGATAGTGGGATTTCAAAAGGGCAAATAAATTTTCCTACTTTTAACGATAAGATATGATTTAACAAAAAGTTGCCATTTGCAGAAAAAAGGATTAAAAAGGACAGAGGCCTTATCCTGCTGTGAATGCCCAATAACGTATGAATCTACTTGTTATAATTTCAAAAGAACCTTAGTCATTCACGTGGAATCAGGCGAATTTTCTCCCCTTAAATGGTATATTCATGCTTTTCTTTCTTGTTATTGCTCTCTCTCTCTCTCTCTCTCTCACACACACACACACACCCTTCTCCCCATCTTTCTTGATTATAAAATTGATTGTAATTCACAACTCAATAGGCTTCAATTACTCACTACCGGGTGGTATTCATTTTTTTCTTAACATGGCCTCAACCAAAATTTTGCATTGAAAGAAAAAAAAGATGTTGCACAATGTCATATCGAAGACTTTGTCGCCAAAATAAAGAAGAAGGAGGAAAAGGTACTGCAATAAGACGGATAAAATAATAATTGCAACACAGTTTATGTAACGGTATTTTTTTTTTTATTAGTAATATTACGAAATGCGAATACCATTAATAGGAATATGAGGAGAAAAAAAAAGAAAAACCATAGTGATTAAATCTGATACCCGAATGTGTGCCTTTTCGAAATTCACGATATATTTCACCTTTCATATTTTCCAAAAAAAAATGTTTTTATAGGTATATAATTTTCGGATATTTTATTTTCTTTAAACAAATATTAACCTATGAAAGAATGCAATTAATGAGTGACTGAAAAGAAAGTTTTAATCATTAAAGAATATCAGATATAGGACGAATACATTGTGGCTCATATTGCTTATGTTTATTTAGACTCTTTGACTAGACAAACAAGTTAAGAAATTAAGGGTTTTTTAACCACTTCAGCAACATCTAACTCAGGATGTTATGTACATGTCCATGAAATTGGATTTATTTCTCTACACAAATAAATGAAGACAATGTATAAAAAATGTATAATTTATTCTTATCACCAAACGACACTTTTTCAAAGAAGAACAAATAATTTACGAACATATTCACCGATTAATATATATACGTACTCACCATGATATCATTTCACTCGACCTTTAAATATGATAAAATTGTGTATTGTTATTCATGGGGTTATACCATACGCTTAATCATCAGCCCATTGGCGGCAAATGAATTGACAGAAAATATGAAACGAATACATAAAACTATTAACTACCTATAAAGAACAGACCCGCAACAAGAAATAAAAAAGAACTAAAAAAAAACTCCCCTTTTCCCGTAATATATACATGAAACCGTGTACTTGCATCATCAGCTTTTGCCTATGTTAAAGGAAAAGTCCACCCGATTTCAAGTTGGTTTTAAAGGAAGCAGAACATTTAAGAAACGGGGGCGGTATTCTGAGATTCATTTTATCTTAGATAAACTCTAAGATTTTAAGTCAGTGAAAAAATATCCCTAAAAATATTTTTAAATCGGTATTCTGAGAACCATTTTAGCGAGATTTTATCTCACCTAAGACACACCCATTTATGATGCCTTAACCAATAAGAAATGTCGTTAGATTTCACTTTCATCATACTCAGCCAATAGAATTGCTCCCTGTCCGTCTCTGGGCAAGAGCGCGCAAATGCGCTATTTCAATACGCGCGTATTAAAGCGCAAAAGCGCTTTGGCTAGGATTTCATGAAAATGACTAAGGTACTTTCCGAGGTTTTAGAAAACCATCACAAGCATTATTGGAAGAATGATTTTAGTTAGCCAAAATCTTTAATAGAATTTAATAATCATATGAACGCTTGCTTAAAAATATATAGGTAGTACTCAGTATCTTTTTGTTTATTTGATCCCACGACTAGCACCATAGTTGTCCAAAAATATCGCACTCACCGTGCATCCTAGAAATAAAATAGCCCCTACCCTATTTTAAGTTTTATTTTATCTTTCCCACAAATATGATTGGCGTAAGCGTTTAAAGCTGTGCGTATCATGCGTACAACATGAATAGGCACCCAAGAGGTAGGAGACTGAGAAAAAAGATGATATAAACTCCGAAATAAAATGTGGTGTCAGAATACAAAAAGATAAAATAAAAAATTTTAGAGATAAAATGATGCTCAGAATACCACCCCAGATCAGTGAAGGTTTGAGCAAAATCCTATAAGCAATAAGAAAGTTATGAAATTTTGAATGTGTAATCAATCAAACAGACATGCCAACCCCGTGACGTATCTTGCGAGCTCTTCTCCCATTTGCCATGTACCTCAACAAAACAGTAATTTCAATTTTCTGTAAAGAAAATATTTTATCATACATGCATCCTAGATATAATCATTGCGCATATGCATTTACACAAACCCTGTATGAAACAAATCTATTCCTTCTTCAAAAACTAAGAAAATTAAAATTCATAAGATTTTCTGTACTGAGCAAATGGGAGAGGAGCTCGCAAGATACGTCACGGAGTTTTGTTTTTGTTTGATTACAACTTCAAAAAATCATTACTCTCTTATTTCTTATCTGAATTTGCTCATTTTACTCATGTTTCTCTCATTTTTCCTTTAATTCACATCAACTTAATACCAGTGTAATTTCCCTTTAATGTTTTTGCTTTTTAATAACCGGATGGGCGATTAGATTATTGAATTGAATTGAATTGAATTAAATGATTTTATTCACCAACAACAACATCATAATTAGGTACAAGATTTGCATAAAGTAATATTGTTACAGGATTGAACAATATGACACCGGCTGGTAAAGGGGCCAGAAAATAGCACAAGTGCTAGTCTATACTGGCCCCTCTGTATTGAAAGTACGCGTAATGAAATCATCCAGGATTTCCAATAAACGACCTGTCATGAATCAGTGTTTTCCAAGTCTATAACATAAGGTTGATATGGCATTGTTGAAAACATTATCAAAAGCCCTAATTATGATAGGTGCATCCACCAAAGTCCATCACCATTATCAACCTTAATTTAATCCAAAATTAACAAATATGAAAATGTACTGCATCGATATCAAAAAATACTTTCTACTTCAATCAATCAATCTAATGTACATGTACTTCGGAACCGTAATTGAAAGATACAGCCTGTATTATACTAACATATAAAACCTACACTTGGTGTGAACTCGGTTGAAAGTCGAATTTAACAAAGGTAATATTTTCTTTTCGTGTAACACGGTTTTAGTCCTTGTTTTGGATTAATACTCGTGAGAATATGGCCCTATATATTTCTATGGATTATTTATGACTACAACGTCTATTTATTTGTTACCCAATCTGGAAAAGCATGATATTGATATTTAGGATTCGGTTCACTGAAGAATGCTCACAACATATCAAACACTTCGTCAACACGATCAAGAATGTAGCCTGACTGTTTGACATTTTCGAATCCCTAGCAAACTACTTTATAATCGGTCGCATGTACTTGCTGGACAAAAATAAGACATTTCGGCTTATGGTATACATGTATTTACAAGTGCAACGTGAATTCGATTAGCAACCCGATCTGGAAAGGCATGGTATGTATAAGTATCTATTGCAAAGACAATGTCAGATTGTTTAGCCAAACAAATGAATACTTTTAATCGATTTAACTTAAATCAAACGAATGTACTTTCTAGTCAAAATCAAGAAAAACCTAATATTGGAAACACATCGTCAGGTTGATCAAGGATGTACAAGTAGATAGTTTGACATTAATGAATTCATATCGAACTAATTTATATTTACACGAATCGATAGCATGTACTTGTTACAGCCATAAAACAGAACTTTTTCATGGTGTATTTACAACTGCCACGTGGATTCGATTAGTAACCCAGTTTGGAAAGGCATGGAATTGATAGGTAGGATTCGGTTCACGGTAGTTGGAGAACACTCCCAATCTTGCGAAAATATCATCAGGACGATCAAGAATGTAGAGTGTGTGGTCAACGATCCCTAGATCATAACATCTGTAGGAATCTGTAGAACCTTTGATGTCAACAGGATCCCCAAAGAAAGAATCGAAAACCTCCAGATAATATATCTTGCGCTGATTTCCTGCGAAGAAAATTCTTTGACCTGCAGACAAAAATTACAAAGAAGAATTTAATACTAAGGGGGAAAAAAGACTGTTAAGTACATTTGGCATTTAACCCACTTCCTACGGGAACTGGGTGGTCCCTGTATTAAGCCTATGTGAATAATATGAGAATTCAGTAGTCAACGGGTTAAATGTATCTGTTAGAAAGGGTCCTTACACAAAGGGCTCTTGTGAAATTCTCAACAATAAAACAGTCCTCAAAATAAACATTTGGGTCCTACAAGAATTTTAGTCGCTTAGGCCTATTTAATAGGTTTGAGGGGAAACATCGTTAGTGTATTTTGGGTACGGAGTGCAATTATTATAAACATTGGATGTTTGAGGTGCACTGTTTCTTCTAAAAAAGATCGAAATATGGCAACAAAAAGGAGAATACCGAAGTTTTTCCCTCTTGCATCTATCAGTGTAAACCGTAAGAATGAAGAGAAAGCCGAAATCGAAATATATTAACCGAAAGCAAAGGAACATGTTATGCTTTATATGGAACGCCAATCAGAGCCCGTTTTTTTTTCATGCGCTCTTGCGGTTTACTTTGATGAATGCAAGACGAAAGGCTTCAGTATGCTGCTTTTCGACGTCTTTCTCAGATTCTGCAGTACATATCTCTCAAGTTTTAGAAAAGGATAAAAATGGAAAACGCTGGAATGTGAATCATAATGTCCCTAACTGAAAATTTATTGCTCTTGGATTGGTCGAGAGCACTTCGTGTGATTAATCATATATTGCTACCAGAAAAAAAGAAATGCTTCCGGGAGAAAAATAGGTTTCTTGAAGTCCAACTTTTCATTTTCATTTCTTCTGACGCGTACGGCGATCAGCCAGTAGTCTCCCTTGGGTAATTCCCGGGATGGGACGGTGCGGGCACTAGATAATTTTCATCAGAGCTATCCATACAGAGAGTCCTGACACTGGAGGTCGCTTCTGATTGGTCAGTAATTTCATAGAGCTTCAAAAAGTACCATCTCATATAGAATATACGTGAAAGGAACTATTGGGATAGTTCCCTTTCATGTAGGCCCCCTACGTGACCCCCCCCTTCATAAACCATGTAAAGGGGGGGGGGGGGGAGGGGTGTCCGCGCAATGACCAAAATTAGCCGTCAATGTTGAAAAAAATATGCATCAAGTGACACTTATACCAGTGAATATTTGCAATTTAAAATTTTGTTAACCTATCTTGTCAAAGATTCATGGCAATTTGCCAAAAAATTGTGTTCGATTTACTGTGAAAAAGTGATCTGTCCGGACACACAACGTGTTGGTTATGTAGATGTAAATGGATGTAGGTCAGTCGATCAGCTGTTTCTCATGCAATGAGTAAAGAGCAATCGTGCTGCGCTAGCTAAATGCGCGTCGTAACGCGCACGTCATCAGTCGAAATCAAAACACGGCGAACTATAAATATTCGATTTTAAGTGACGAGGACCAAAAAACAAACCAGGAAACAAATTAAGTGTATTCAGTTATCAGGTAAACTTAATCTACCGTATTCGGTTATCAGGTAAAACTTTATTTTGCTGTAAACTCTCATAATTATGGAGGTTGACCCTAGTCTTTCTAACTGTTACTTAAGATCTAGATCTATCATATCTAGTAGATCTAGTAGTACGATAGTCCTAGACTATTACAAAAAATATTAATTTGTTAGATTTAAAGTTCTAATCTACTTTGCTGTTTCATTGTGTGTAGCTTTCATTGTTACTGTTAGATCCTGTTAGACACTAACAGGAATGATCCCTTCACCTAATACCGACCATATTATATATTTACCGACCATTAAGCGTATCATGGCATCTAGCGCGCATCTTGCAAATCAACACATGGGACTACGCGTTGAATGCCTAGCAACATTGAGAACAGCCAAAATAGAGCAAGATGAGGAATAAAAACGTAAGTTTCATTAGTTCAACAAACACAGATTCGGAGATAGGAAGTTCATCCAAGTCACCATGGTAGAGGGCGGAGACATATATATCAATGGTCTCCTTAAGTGGCACGTTGGTGAACAAACTGCAGACATCAAATGAACATAAAGAGACAGATTCATTAATTACCATCTGACGAACCGATCGAGCAAACGTAAAAGAATCCTTAATTGCATAGGTTGAGTATCGCTCAAGCACAGGTTGCAGGAGCTCACTCAACCACCTAGCCAGTTCATGCTGCGCTGAACCAGTCACGGAAAGAATCGGACGGAGCGGAGTATTGGCTTTATGCGTCTTCGGTAAGCCATACATTTATCGCATTTCTACGCATTCTCTTGTGAAAACAAAGGATTGGTTTGATTTGTTTACATAACAGCATGGTAAATGAGTCATATTCATTCTTATTGCTAGAAAATTTCACTTGATGCTATTTTATATTTGTCTTCATCAGTAATATGTCATTTTTTGTTGCCCTGATTTGCAAAATATGTTTGATGGTTTGTTTCTTTGCCCAAAAATATACGATGACATAATGCTTTTCAAAATGTATGAATGATTTCATATCATTTATAATCAATAAATAATTTGCATTTTATTGTTTCATAAGAGACACTGTACATTCGATTGTTATACTATATTACATGCAATCATTGTGTAATCTTTGAATAAGTATACTACCCTATAATATGTTTTGTAAATATGTATATAACAATTTTGTTTCTATACTGAGCTAAAGTAGTCTTTATACTTCTTGTATGTACTTTCAAAATTATACAATGCCGTTTCAAAATAACCCATATATAAATGGTTATTTTTCAACAGATTTTTGAAAATATCACCGTCTATACATTATGAATTAAGATGATAGGAATGTGCAACAATTTCAACATTTTCGTAAAACCAATTTTGATTACGAGGATACCATATTCTTTGTATATACATGTATATATATATATTTATGTATGTTCTTATTTATTTTTGGTTATGAGTTTATTTTCATGATTTTGTTGGCTATTATTGTTACTTACTATTGCTATCAGGGCCTCATGGAAGACCACCAATATTGGTGATAATGAGTCACCCTGTATAAATATCAGAAATAAATAAATAAATAAATAAATAAATACATACGGGGGCGCTGAGAGCCATGCGGGCGGATCCTATCATAAATAATGCTAGCTGATCATTCTTACGCAAATCTAGCAGGTAGCGCTGTAACCTACCCTCGAGGCAACTGGTCCGATCGTGATTACACTCAGGACCAATGTACCGAAATTTGGAATCATCAAGAACATCCATCATCTTACCAACATAATGACGCTTATTCAAAAGAACAACACCGGTGCCTTTGTCGGGTTTACAAATATGAATGTCTTTATTAGACCTAAGACCACGCACAGCCGTCATACATTCCTGCGTCATATGGAAATCGGACATGTCTTTAGGTATGCCACAATACGAGTGCGCGAGATCAGCCAAACGCGCCTTGGCTGAAGCTGCGTCATCCTTGCAAGTAGGATTGGGCCGCATTAGCTGTGAATAGAGGAGTTCAAATTCCGCAAACACCTCTTCGCGGCTAATGTGAGGTTTGGGTATGCCAAAATTGAACCCGTGCGCAAGCACAAATTCTTCAGTTTCCGAGAGCTTGTAATCCGAAAGATTCAAAACATGTACAGCGGTGTCCTTAATAGCGCTACCGAATCGGTGCTGCTTCAGCGACGCAATAATACGGGTAAAGGGTAAAGTCAGAAGTGGTAAGTTCACCGTACAATTTCTGCGTGAATGTCTACGTTCTAAGGTTGCGCCTAAGTGCATCTCTACGCGTATAGAGAGGGCTAAAGTTACGCCTAGTCCTTCGATGGAACGCGCGTTCATACACGATGAAATTAAGAAGACTGAGGACCACAATGAATGCTTGCGACGTGGCATCCGTCGTGCGTGGTCTGGAGTTCGCAGCTTCATATCTCTTTTTGATTTGATTCGTTTGACTAGGTATATTGCGTCCATCGATGTCAAGATACAGAAGCATTTGAGGGACATAACTTTGACTACCTAGAACTGGCCGACACGCTCGGAATAAAGCGCTCAACGGCCAGATATATCAATTGTGGCCACACATCTCCGGACCGGGAGACGCAACAAGCTGCCAAGGGGAGGCGAGCGAAACATGAATATGGATGACGAAATGAGAGCTCGTCTCCAAGCCACTGTAAGCAGTAACCCCTTAGTCACCCTTGAGCAACTGAAGATAGCTCTACGGGCAGCTCTTCCGCAGAAGCCCTCGGTATCCGTATCTACTATTGCTAGAGCACTTGACGGAATGCTCATCACGACGAAACTGGCCGAGGATGTCCCAGATGCTAGAAATTCACCGAGAATCCTAGACACGCGCATGGAGTGCGCACAGTGGTTTATGGTCGAGGGTGTCGTTGCACACTGTGTCTACAATGATGAGACCGGCTACAACTTCTGGACCAGACGCTCTTTTGGAAGAGCCCCACGCGGGGTCCCTGCACGTCGGGTCGTACATGGCCAACGCGGTCGGCAGTGCAATGTCACTTTTGCAGTTTCAAGTGAGATTGGGCTCGTCCACCACACTATTGCAGTGGAAACGGTGACGAGGGAAACTTTCGAGGCTTTCCTGGCTACCACCGCTCATGAATGCGAGAATGTCTTCCCCCCTGATGAGGACGTGTACCTGATTTTAGACAACGCACGTCCTCATGTAAGAGCTAAGCTACCTGGTGATGCAAGCCCAAGGATTCATTAACTTGAAGTTTCTTCTTCCGTATTCTCAACTGCCTGGAGATGGCCCATTCTGCGTTTAAGGCAGCCATCAAACGAGATCTGGCCCGCCCGGAGTTGCAGCAGAGGGTAGGCGACAGAGAAGCAGCACAAGAAGCTGGGGTCAACATGCAGGAGTGGAGAATCAACCTTGTTCAGCAAGCAGCTCGACGAAATACGGACGCAATAACGCAAGAGAAAGCCACCCGGTGGTTTAACCACACCCAGACATACCTCCCAAGATGCCTGGCCCGCCAACAAATTGATGGCTAGAACTGATCTAAGAGCTGTATTCTTTATTCCTAATGATGGTTAGCATTAATGTAACACCCACCCAATGCAAATAATGAAAGAAATAATCACGATATAAATTGAAGCCTCCACACACAATACACCATTGAAATAAAAGTTGCCAAGATGATACAGGAATAAAGAATAATCCGAAAATATGAAATATTCTGATGCTCATACAAAACAATGATGAAAGAATTGAAAAAAGTAGAAGAATAAACGCTTAAAGACATCTGCTAATTTGACTGAAGTACGTGTTAAATCGGATGCCTAGAAATGAATTCGAATGAACGAGCGCACTATATTTGTGATGACGTAACTACATAATTCTAAATTGAATGAACGATTTGCGAATTCATGCTTGTTTAATGAATTTCAATTGAAAAAGTATTAATTAGAATGAGGTTAAATGTAATCTGAATGCTCCAAAAATTAATTTGAACGAATAAATAATGAAATTAAAATACCGAGCGTGTCCTCAGGGCTAAATTTGGCTAAATTGAATGAATGCTCTATCAAATGGACTGACAACAATACGAAATTGGCCGGGAAAACCTATATTATTGCTCGTCAGTACCTGGATCTTGTTCCCCAGTATTTGGGTAGTAGTGTGATTAATTTTCATTACGTTTCATGAATAATCTTTCCCGTACTCCTTGGAAACATCGTTAAGAGGTCGGTATTAGTTAAAGGCATCATAATTTACCCGAATCATTAATACTAAGAGCAGATGAAGTTAGGTTTATAGTCGGTCTAGTTGTGTGATCGAGGTTATTAATTTACCTAGATCATTGATAATAAGAGGAAATTAGGGTAGTTTTATAGTCGGTCTAGTTGTGTGATTGAAATATATTAGTTTACCGTAGCATCGATAGTAAGAGCCAGATGAAGGTAGGTCTATAGTCAGTCTAGTTGTGTGATTATAAGTATATTAATTTACCCAAATCATCGATAATAAGAGCAGATGAGAGTAGGTTTACAGTCGGTCTAGTTGTGTGATTGAGGTATATTAATTTACCCAAAGCATCGATAATAAGAGCCAGGTGAAGGTAGGTTTATAGTCGGTCTAGTTGTGTGATTAAAGTATATTAATTTACCCAAATCATCGATAATAAGAGCAGATGTAGCCATGGCTGAGGATACTGTTTCTACATCTCCTGCACGGTCAAGAGGAATACGATAAATCCCAAATGTTCTGGTCCAGTACAAATACCTAATGCATGGAGAGATATGCACAGAGAGTAAGAGAGAAAGAGAGAGGGAGAAGGGGAGGGGGGGGGGGGGGGGGGGGGGTAAATTCAGTCCCTGTTTCGTTCTTTTTTGTCATTTTGAAAGGACATCATACCTGAAAAGAATTGCTCTTCAAATTCCCTGACATTCGAAATATGACAACAAATAGTTGTAGTGTTCGGGCCGAACATTCATGCCACATATATTTGTGCAGTCCCATATACCCATTTCTATGTGCAGTGCATGTGCTTTTCAGCGAGATTTGGTCTATTTCTTTTCATTTCGATGATTCCAAGACCTCACAGTATACACCAATTCTTAAAGGACAAGTAACCCCACGTGATATTCTAGATGCACCTATTGTCTGCTACGTCTTTCCATGGAGGCTGCCATTTTGTGCATGACACGGATCTTTAGGTACCATATGCATTGATAATAGCCTACCTTTACAACAGATACGTCGCTTTGTTCTGATTGTATTACGATTGTTATTGGCCATGGGCCTAGATAATTGACGACCCATGAGTTCTAATAGCCATCCTGTAAAGCAGATTCCTCGCTTTGTTTTGGTATTGTTACGATTGTCTCCGTCCTTGACGTCAATTCTCCGTCCTTGACGTATATTTTTTATGAAGTATATTTTTTATGAACAAATTAAGACCTTTTAAAAATATATATAAAACTAAACTTACATTTCAGAATATGTGACTTTATCTAATATATATTTGTCCTCTAAAAATCAATTACAAGTTAACGATGAAGGAAATTTTACTTGGGATGAAAAATATGTTCGTGTACACATAAAGTAATGGCAGCCCCCTTATTATTGCTAGCAGACGATAACTTGGCTGGAAAATAGTGATTTATATCTATATCCTGTGTTTTTACATGAAATTGCATGTATCAAATAAGAGGCATATACTACACCATTCAAAATAAGCTAATTCATACGCTGAGGTTAATTTCCCTTTAAGTTGACATGGTCTACAAGCCTTTCCCAATAGTTTTGAGACAGTTTCTTTTACAATGCAATCGCATGACCAGGGGAGCGTTTCATCAAGCGTTTTGTCGGTGATTTTTACTGACAAATCTGCTCTCGGCCAATCAGATGCAAGGATTTTAGTAGCTTATAACAGTTGTCGGTAAAAATCACTCACAAAACGCTTGATGAGAAGTAGAAAAAAGTAACATATTTTTGAGGTGCCTTTTGGGTTTGAAGTTCAAAAGAGGACAATAAAGCACTATCAGGGCGTCACTTTTGCGTACTTCAGGGATAGAACCGGACTTCAAAAGTAGGGGTCAAAGGTCGCTTGTGCCCCTCTAATGCGCGACTGGCCGGTTATGCTTACCGACTGCCATCGTCAATGCCGACTGTCAGAGGTAAAAATAAATATCATGGACAGGTAAGTAATTGACTATGAAATGGAAATTTAAGTGTTTATTTATTCTTGGTTCAAGTTTTATTTATATCAAACATAACAATGTATCTTGACCAAAAATATGAATCTTTGGCGAGTCGTTTTCTCGTAATTATAACAAACACATAGTTTGCTGTTTTGCCGAAGTCTGTTCTACAAAACGATATGACTGTATTCAAATAAAGTCAAAGTCACGATTCAGATGAAATCTTTGTACTCATTGTTTATTTATTTCTACCTTTTTTTGTATTCATCAATTTAATGATTTGTACGATTATTTCATTATCCTTTTTCGGGGGTAAAGGTAAACTTACCGATTGTGATCGTCAACGCCAACTGCCAGAGGTCGTAAAATGTCATTAACCAGTACGGTTTCTGAAGAAGCGTTTCCGATCACAGAGTGTGTGATTTTGCTTTCGTCTCGGTAAGATACATATATCATCTGGGTCAATTCTGATATGGCAATACCCCAGGGCTCTAAACACAATGAATCAATAGCAGACCCAAAAACAAATTCATTGTTAGTATTTGTGTAAAGAAGGTAATTAACAGTCCTAGAATATGAAAAGAAAATATTGTTAGCCATGTTTATGTCAGTATAATTCCAACATCGTCAGTATAAACTCCACTTCGTTTGAAAACAGAATATTGACTCAACGTGGTTTATTCTTTGTTTTACGTTCTGTCATTTCTTGCAATCGGTGATTCCCTTAAGTTTCTCAAAGTTAACACTTACAAACTTAAGAATAGCATTTTGTACTGCAATAGAGACAAAAGAAAATACTCAGACGGGGGAGCAGTTATATTACAGATAAGGAAACAATTCTACGAAACATACCTTCCTCAGATGTTTAGTGTCGCACTTTGACAATCCCCGACTAATTATAGTAATAATAATAATAATAATCATAATAACAATATTCAACATGTGACATTGAGGGGAATCCTTTTATCTGAGGCCTATTGTTCACATTCGCCTTAACGCACGTTCGCCTTCGCCTTAACGTAGGAGATAAGCTTGTCATTATAATAATAATAACAGAAAGAATAGTAATAATAATAGTACTACTACTAATACTACTAATAATAACCCCTGATAGCAGAAAGTGTTAAAAAATGACGTGATATTTACGTCGTGGTTTTCGTCTTTTTTACGTCCTGTAATTACGTCAATAAGACGACAACTTGCACCAACGCAAGACGTCAAGAGGACGTCTTATTTTGAGGTCATCTCTACGTCTTCATTCCTCTTCCCTGATAGCAGAAAGTGTTAAAAATGACGTGATATTTACGTCGCGGTTTTCGTCTTTTTTACGTCCTGTAATTACGTCAATAAGACGACAACTTGCACCAACGCAAGACGTCAAGAGGGCGTCTTATTTTGACGTCATCTCTAAGTCTTGTACACTGTAAAAACTAAAGTGCTACTTTTAGGGGCATGTATAGTGACTGCACCTGAAATGCTGTTTATAGCACTTGTAGTGTGCTAATTTACCAGCAAAAAAAAAATGTGACCGTGGCGAGCCTCGAACCAGGTTCCGCTGATTGAGAGGCGCTGACGTTACCGATGGACTAACGAATGCTTCTTGCAATCCAGTTTAGTCATGGGAGTCAAGTAGATAACATGAACTATGTCGTGTCGTAAATTCACTATGTAACAATATGATCTGCTCTAAATCGTACAATGTGAGTTAGTCTAGCGGTAATGCCAGCAATTCTCGATCAGCGGACCCTGGTTCGAAGCTCGCCCAAATCATTTTTTTAATGAATGTTTAGCAGTTTAAGGAGCCGGTCCAGCTCCCGTGAAAGTGCTGAAATAGCACGCTGTGTGCATTCAATAGCACTCTGAGTGCAGTCCCTATGCATGCCCTCAAAAAGTGCTATATACAGCACTTCAGTTTTTACAGTGTACAGATGACCTCAAAATAAGACGTCCTCTTGACGCCTTGCGTTGGTGCAAGTTGTCGTCTTATTGACGTAATTACAGGACGTAAAAAGGGCGAAAACCACGACGTAAATATCACGTAATTTTTACCACTTTCTGCTATCAGGGACAATAACAATAATAATAATAACAATAATAATGATAATACCGTAATACCCAATGTGGCCACATCAGTATTGATACTGCTCTTCCTGCGGACCTTGCAATGATTATTACCCCCATCATTGCCAGGTACCAATTTACAGCTGGGTCGAGAAATGAAACCAGCTCTTATGAGAGTCAAGAACTTTAAACAATAACCCACAGTGCTCCCACTTTGCCACAGTGCTTCACCGTCTTTACTGAAGCGTAGGCGTCGAAACTGTCACGGTACCTTTCGATGTATTATTTCACTGATTCCATATATCATTTAACAAAAATGATTTCACACTATATTATCGAGTTCAACAAATGTGAATACAATATTGCAAGTACGAATTGTAACTTCCGATCCTGTTTTAAAAGAATCAGAATGCTGCCTGAATTACTTGCTTGTGCGTCGAACGCGTCCGTCGGACTGCTGGGATTACATTTCGGACTGCACGAAGCCGACCGAATCTTGCACGAGAGCTCGAGCTCAGGCGGAGTGTGCATGTTGCGCGGCGACAAGTCTGTCCAAAGTTTGCACCCCGCGGGGCAACGGCATGATCAGGTAACGATCACGGTGCCATCTTGCGGCATAAAAACGTCCAAAATCTGCGGTTGAGTATCCCTTTATCTATTCATGTCCCACTCACTTTACCTGCATGTGCCACAATATAATTAGCAAGGGATAGTTTTACCTACATGTATGTTGTTGTATTTAACAGTTTGCAGAATGAAATATTAGTGCATACATGTGATTAGAGGATTATCAGGTAGCCATTTAAAGTAGATATTCAAAGAAAATCACAAATATGGCAATTAATGTATCACTAGAAACTGGGAAGCTTACAGATGGCAATCGTATAAGTTTTATGTCAACTGCGTATCTGGTGATTATAAAAACAACACAAATAAAAGCTCTTCTCAGCATCTGGAATATCCGAGGATTCGCCAGAAATATAGCGATGTTTTGATGTCGTCACACTCGGGATCGATCCTGCTTAAGCAGACGACGTCCTATAATGAATGAACGTAATTGCAATGCAATTATTTATCAAATTATAAAGAGTTTGGTGTATTTAAACATGACCTTATTTCACACCATTATAAAGGGAAAGTGAAACTGATTCTGATAGCTAAAACCGTTTGATTGTAAATACATAGGAGAAGGGTCAATGATCAATGAAATAAACCCCACTTTCAAATTGAAAAGCCCTCCGAATAATAGCAGGATGGTATTCGTTCCCTCTTGAAACGCCGAACATGCCGCGGTGCAAGCAGCTGAAAATACAATGGCGTCTTATTTTGTTTACAAGTGACTGATTCCTTTATTTTTTTAACGCTGCATTTTTCATCAAAATAATACCATACACGAAGTTAAGAGTGAGGCAACAGACTAACATTAAGACTGACGCTAGTCAAGGAAGAGAAATAAGTGAAGAGGAGATGACAAAATAGGCTCTGAAAATGTGTAAGATGTTATGGGACATCGTCTGCTTAGACAGGACTGGTCCAGGGTGTGTCGTCACATATCTCAGCAGCGTTCGAGGAGCTCTTCAGCTGCTATATCGGGGGCTGTATTTTACCGTTTTATAATTGATAATAATCATTACTTCAAATGTTTCCAAGCGTTGAATTTGGATAACCTTGTTTAATTTATGCCATCTATGCAATAATAAGTATTAAGCCAATATTTAAAATCATTAACGTTCTACTTTAAGACCAGCCCAAAGGAAGTTGGTTATTACATAAAGCTTTCTAATGCTCAGCTGTAATCCTTTTGTTAATGGCTTCATTATTATTGTGCCGATTGGCATGCGTGGCTAGTCCACTGCCTAGACGGTTCGTGCACGACCGCGATCCGTAGAGAAAATAATACACCTCAACGCTGAAACTGAGATAGTCCTTTCATTCGACCCTCGTTTCGACGGGTGAAATTTTGGGGATCACATTAGTAGAGAGTCGCGCTCTGTGTGGGATATTGCGTGTAGAGAAAGAGCAGCGTTAGGGAATAAACCAAATAAACCAAATTTGTGGCACGCCTGCTATTGTGCCAATGGCGGACTAATGGCAAACAAAATGTTAAAGGGAGCGACAAGTCGCAATCTATGGGCGGTTTTACAGTTGGCTGCTCCTTTTTCTGGATCAAAGTTCAAAGCGACTTCAATTTATCGCGCGCAGATAATAAAAGTTTGCACATTGACCCAAATTTGAGTAAACAAGATCGCCCGTTCTTTATTCCAGTATTTGAATCTCATTGGTCGGTTACGTATGTAGGGATTCGAATTCGGCAATAACATTCCTTCGGTAGCGCATGATTGGACCTGATTGTATCCGAATTTCCCCGAGTCAGGCCAACTGGTCAGGCCCATGGATTACGACTTGCCACTCCCTTTAATAAAGGCCCGAATTCACAAAGGAGGTTTCTCCTGGGTTTTTTAAGCGTACGTGCGCACCGAATCCGATCCAATCATATATTTTCTTTGAGCGCGCGCATGGGCAATGTGCGCATATTTACGCTTATTTTAGTACGCTTACGGAGGTTTCAACCTTACCCATGGTTTAACCTCCTTTGTGAATACGGGCCATAATGTTTTGATATTGTGTACCTCCCTGGTCTCCCAATGAAACCTCCTCGGGTATTCTCTGTACAAGGTCAGCCCTCCAGATCTTCCAGTTTGCAGTATCCGTCCAATATAATTTCTGATCTACTTTATTGAAGGTTAAATCCAGAGGAGCCGATATGCTGGCGTCTAAACTCAGCAGAACTGTGAAGTTCAATTCATCTTCTTCGAGGTCAGCCATGTAGATAATTTCATCACTCCGATCTGACATGAAGATCTTTCTTCGTCCTTCTATTTATATAGAAGGAAATAAAATAATAATGATAACAATGATAGTAAAGACAAAAGTAATATTAATAAGAATGATTTTAATGATGATAATAATAATGATAATGATGATTTATGTACTTATATCATTTCTCTTTATATATTTATTCATTGGGTCTTTTCAGAGCCAAAAGGCTTACTTTTAAAGAATAGCTTTATGTAACACACACACACACACACACATACACACACACACACACACATATATATATATATATATATATATATATATATATATATAAATTAAATGAGCCAAAACCCGGGACGTAGCTGAATACCACGTATATAATCTGTATATAAATCTGTATATAAAATGACGAATATTTAAAATTCGTCATATATTAAATTAGTCAATGTATGTCATGACATACATTTATATAAACTGTATTGCCATAGTTACTTGCGTGTATCATTTCCCTCGGTGAATCATTTTTTATTTTTAAATATTCATTACGTGTTGAGCCCTTACTGTGTACTAAACTTATGATTATGTACCAAACTTATAGGTCTACATTTATGTACTTTACCAATATCATTTTATTCGAATACCTAAAACTACAACTATTTCTTTGCACTGACTCTATTCGTACACATGGGTTGTCATGAATGAAGGTGGCGCCACAATGACACGCATCAGTTAACTTGCTTTTGCGGTGGATCTGGTCATGTTATCCTTCGCACAAGCAAGCAGAACCACAAACAACCTAACAGGTAATGATTTTAATTATATCAAACATTACATTGATTATCATTATATCGATTTATATACAGATTATTCGTATTGGATATTTAGCTATAGCCAGAAGTATTGCTCATTACTTTTCTTTTATGCATGTAGTAGTACATGAATTATCATTTTGTATCATTTTCGTTTCTTTTTTCGTTCTATAGCTCCTGAAGAAGGCGTAAGCCTAAAGCTTGACTCCAAAAAATCCGTGGTATTCAGCTACGTCCTGAGTTTTGGCTCATTTCATTTATTTAATTATACTACCAAGACGGCCCGTCATGTTTTGTCTCAGCCATATCTTTACAATTATATATATATTTATATATATATGATCTCCTGATCTCTACCATGGTTGCGCTTGGTATCCATGGAGCTTTTGCGTTGTTTTTTTGTTGCGCTTCGCGCTCTTTTGTGTACCTATCTAATAAATTTTCATCATTTCCTGATGAAGGCCTATGGCCGAAAATTCGAATTTTTTCATCGTATACGGACTTTTCATTCCTATTTCGTCTATAACTTTGCAAGTCCGAAGCAGAACTATATATATATATACTAAAGTACAGAATAATACAGAAACAAATTTACAAAAACAAAATAACCGCGCCAAATCATGAGGCTGAGCGTAAACAATAGTACTCAGTACAGATTAAAACAGAGAACATGAATCTAAACACAAAGCAACACAAACAGACAAAAAAGAAAACAAGAACAAAATTATAGCATGCTATTTTACAAGCGTTTGTATTGATAATGAACGGATTTGGTGTTTGAAACTTTAAAACGAAGTAAACAAAGATAAAGGGAGCTATGTATTAAGACCAATTTATGACTCATTGTCCACTGATAAAAGTGGCAAATGTGGATTAACGTTTTGCGAAAAGGCAGTATAAAAGGGTTAATAATTTTCTGCTGCTGATACTGCAATGAATGAATGAATTTGTCATTTCGGAAATTACAAAAACTGGAAATAACATTAGATAAGGCGCTTTAAATCAAAGCCAATCCCCCTTCTCTCTAAAAAAGCCCCAAAATATCACTGGGATTTTCGTTCTTGTCAGTCATATGTTTTTAGAAAAAAAATTATTTTAGCATTCATACCAACATGCAACCTTGTACGCATTAAAAAAATAGTTCAATATTGCTGCATCTGTGTTTCCCCTTTTCATAATTATATGAATACTTTTACATGCGCCTCTGATTTTTTAGCATTCAAACCTGGCATTACAACACTACGACAACACATTAAAGTGCAAGCATAACTTACCTCCGACGGTTGTAGGTTGTAGGTTAGTTGCCGGTGTTGTAGTGAGTGTTGTCTTCGGTATCACGACATCAGGTGGTGTACCAGAAGTGGCGATGGTTTCCTCTGTTGTGTGTATCGCTGAAACAGGTTCGACTGAAAAATATTAAAATCACACAAAACTTTACGCTATATTGGTGGTTATAATGATTAATTGATAATTAGACGTCACTAAGTCTCACAAGTTTCCACATGTCGGGTATTATTTCACATGATGCTATGAAGGGAAAAACATGTTCACCTGCTGTCACAAGCATTTCATTTTTGTTCTGACAGCAAAATTCTAAAATTTGTTTGAATTATACAAAGAAGAAATCCTTACACTTTAAGGAAACAACTACAGTTGTTATAATATCGCAAAAATCTACAACATTCCCTCAAAATTTTACACACATGATAGAGAGTGTAAGTAACAAAATATAGGGAGAGAGAAAGATAAAGAGGAAAACCTGTCTGTATAATCAATAAAGTTAGGAAAAACTGTCCAATTAAACCCCCTGCTCAAGCAGATTAATTTATTTAAGTTTTGGTCATAACAACTAATTAACCTTCTTATTTTTCTCAGGGCTCAGTCTGTATTTCATAAAACAACAACTGATATAGGGTTCATTTTATTTATAGCGCGTCATATTGTACTCGATATGAAATACCATTGCTTCACTGATCGCTCATTAGGAAATTGGCGATGGCATCGTGGCTTCTGCTTTGCTCGCTATTATAGTAATTACGAGAGATATCTGAAGCGTTATTATTGCGCATTCATCTCTTTCAGTTGATTAATTGGAGCAGGTTGGTCTGTAGGGTCGTGCAGTAGCTAAACATCCGCATACAATGTATGGGACTATTGAATACGATAATATGCATTTTAACGAATAGTCTAGAAATGCTGGACAAGAACAATAACAACATAAAGCATCTAGCGGATTTAAATTATTTAGTTTTTTGCTGTTCATCTGTAATAGATTCTGTCTACTTGATTTCCCCCTTCTTTTTAATATAACACATTCTTTACCTTCTTGGCAGCGTTTGCCTGAAAAGCCTTGCGAACAATGACAGATAAAACCAGTGTTAGTCTCTTCGCACCAGCCGTTTACACATGTGTGGTCGATACAATCTATGAAGATGATATATACATGATATGTTATTGTTTTAAAAAAACAAAACATTTACACAATATAATATTTTTCTACCCCTTAAAAAAGTAAGGAACAAAATCAGGGTGTTAGAAATATTATGTGAGTTACCAGAAATAACTTCGGCAGTATCAAACAATTATTCATTTTCTTAATAGATTTAAATGCATATAAAAGCGTCCAAAGTGAGTTTAATGTATTAAGGAGTTCTATATTGACAGAGGAGACAAATGTATAACCAATAGCAATATGCTGTTTCATAGTGTGTAACCCGTGTTAACCTGCGCAAAATGATATTTTTCAGTAAACTAACTGCCAATGATTTTTTTTAAAAACAATTTTATTATCGTAAAAAGGTTACCTGGAAATCTGCAGACACGATGGCCCAAGTGAAATTTCGTTTCCCTATTGCCACATTGACCACCTGCATTTATCATTGGGATGAGCTTGGGGATGGTCTGAATAAGCTTACCACTGGGATGGTATTTGATACTACACGGTTTAGCCATAGGAATGGTATAGTTTATACTATGTCCATTGTCGCATCTGCTGCTCAAATCGGAGGGATCTAAATGGAGTGATGGATCCAGTTGAGCTTCAGGTAGTAAAACAACAAAGTAAACATACAAATATATATATATATAGAGAGAGAGAGAGAGAGTAAGAGGAGTGAGTGAGAGAGAGAGAAGGATAGAAATAGAAAGAGAGAGAGAGAGAGAGAATAAAAATAGAAAGAGAAAGAGCGATAGAGAGAGAGAGAGAGAGAGAAATGGTTTTAGATTGTGCTATTTTTTCTCTCTCTGGAGGTGTCAAACATATACTTTTGGTCAAAGCCACCTGAATTGGTAGGAAAGGTAAAATTGTGAATATGCTTTTCTTAAATTAGTACTGGTGTCAAGAGGTACGAAAATTACACAATAACTGTGCCTTCAACATAAATTAAATGAGGGTGACGTATCATGTCTGCGTCTGTCATCCCCTGGTTCTCAAAAACAAAACAAAAAACATAACCATAAATATAATACAGATGTTTACATAAATCAGGAAGAAAATTCTATGCTGCATTATGAATTAGCTACAGAAGTAAAACGAAATGCCCTAGCTGACGGTGATTTTAGCATTAATACAAGATCATGTCCTTTTTTATATATTACATATGTTATTTTCTACTTTTGCAGAAACAAATTATGTAAAATATTTTTCTTCCTCTGAGTTTGGTGTTTAGTATTTCTTTAAACAAAATACAGTGATAGGACATTTTATTACTAGATTTTTAAAAAATAAAAAAAGTTATCAACATCTATAACTGTGCCGTTTTAAAGAAGTTATTTTGATTCAAAAGTTATTGCTTAAATAACGAATAATTATAAGAATTACTCACCTGCCACAGAGCAAACGATGAGGAAGAAATATTGGATCGTGGTCACCCTCTGTAGAAGTGTCTTAGTGTACTTAATCAAATAAGGGGCATGGGTAAAGATTAGGATTACATAAGTACTTCGGAAAATGTAGCTTTAGAAAAACAACTTTGCGCAGTGTACACTGTTAAAAAATATGTGGGTAATTTTACAGGAAATTTCCTGGCAGTCGAAACGCCAGGAGTGCACGTTATTTTACAGCCTCATGTAAAACTACAGTCTGTAATTTTTTTTTTTTTTACAGGAAAGAGACTGTAAATTTAAAATAATTTGTAGTCAGTCTCAAGGAAAGCCAGAAAGTATGTAGTTTACAGTTATTAGTGTATAGCCATGCTTTATGTTATCCTATTCTCTACCTTAATCTATCCTATCCTAAACATATCCTATCTAGTTAATTGTGTGTGTGTGTGTAATTGGGTTTTTACAGACGTGTATCAATCAGATATGATTATTTACGTCTGGGACCGACCTTTAACGTCACCATTCAATTTAATGCAATCTTTTATATGCACCTTATAGTTTTTCTTATTCCTTTTGTGACAGTTACTAAATCGGGCAACCCCAAACCATACGCTTACTAAAAATTCATGAATATTCATATAAGTGTTTCCCACATATTTGGTAATTTAACAGGGTAACTTGTTAAAATATGAGAAAATGTTCTTTTAACGGTGTTTTTTATCGGGCGATTGAAAATAAATGCTGATTTCCGGTAAACCAACAAACTTGCTGTTGTTTTACAGGAAAAAGCCTGTAAAATTGAAATGACGGCAATAACTTGTAATTTCAAAGGGCCAGGAAACCTGTAGTTTTACAGTTATTTTTTTCAGTGTAGTTCTTATAAACAGTAGTACTCAGTGATATATCAATGTAACTATTATTTCAACTGTCAGTATTCTTGTTTATTACATTATTGATATTATTATAATTTATATCAACGATCATTTCAAAAATGCCATTATTTGAAAAAGGTTTGCGTCAAAATGCAGAAAGATAAGAAAAATTAGATATAAAAGATTAATCTACTTACCATCTTTACCGAAATATTTTCGCTTTCTCACGTCGTACCAACCAAGAGCATACTATTAGAGGTGCAATAATTTGCAGTCTGAGCTCCGGCTTTCGTTTATGGGCGAAATGAATAGAGTATTAATTAATTTTCATAACAACAGATGCACTAAAATCCAATCGCTTTTATTAATTTACCCTACCCGTAATTTGTTGTGTCCTTCATTATCCACTTTCTATTTATTCTATTGTGTTCATACCTAGTTTACCCAGCTCTTGGCCTCGGGGGGGGGGGGGGGGGTATTGAACTGTTGGCGCTTAAGGATTTGAACGAGATGACTGATAGGATTGAGGAAATTGTCCTTCTACCTCAACTCACATATCAATTCTCTCTTCTTGTAATGATGCTTTATGAAATTAATATCATTGAACAACCAGATCGTGATTAAGTTATATATGTTTCTGGACATGTAATATTCAGCTTTGCTTTTAAAC
This sequence comes from Heliocidaris erythrogramma, assembly GCA_025617745.1. Taxonomy (NCBI): domain Eukaryota; kingdom Metazoa; phylum Echinodermata; class Echinoidea; order Camarodonta; family Echinometridae; genus Heliocidaris; species Heliocidaris erythrogramma. The sequence continues at coordinate 9,848,480 of CM046854.1, read as the reverse complement.
ATGTCCAACTGTTTTCACCATGAATTTACATGCATGTACTTATTGATGTTTAATTATGTGCATATAACTATGGAAAACATCATTTTTACAGTTTTGTTTTTATTGTAATTATTCTATGTTATGCACTGCAGAGATATGTTAATATTATTGAAAACAGTCAATGAATCTGAATCTGAATATGAATCTGATACTGATTGTTCTGGAAGGGACGGGGTTAGGGACAGAGGCGGCAAACAGTTTTTATCGTTCTTGTTGTTATTTCTCCTTTGTTTTTTTTAGCTGGGGAGGGATGGATCCGCCCACAAAGGCAAATATGCAAACAAATAATATGAATTGGGACTGGCTGCATTAAAAGCTGGAGACAAACGAATATCCAATAAACCCGAGAACTATCAATTAGTACATTCTGACCAATGCTAATCTTGGTATCGCAATATCCACTGTAAGAATTAATAATAATACCACTGTTCTTGTATAGCGCATATCACATTATGATATAACGTCCCTATGCGCTTCCGAAGGGTTTGGATATTATTACCCTGGCTTTAGCTCCGGCAGCCGTAATCGGCGCACAGTGCATTTCAAGGAATAAATCCTGCCAGGTACCCATTTAACACCTGGGTGGAGAGTGGCAAATGTAGATTAATGTCTTGCCAAAAGACGCTAGTGCCGGGCTGAGATTCGAACCCTCATTAGACTGTCTCTTGGAGGTGGGATCGGAAGGCATAAACAAGCTATAAGTTTAGTATTTTCTAGTACTTGATATTTCAATTTCCTTACGTTTATTCATTCCCCGATATTGGGAGGTCGAGCAGTTTTTAATAATAATCTGGAGGAAGGAAAAATTACATGATTAGTCAGATTTCATGAAGTCGGCTGTCATAGTTTAACCCTATCTTGGTTACCCTTGAAAAAGATAATAAAGCGGCTTTCTAGGAGGAATTTGAATATGAGCAAGTCCAAGATATGTCTCTCATATCACCAAGTATTACAGAATTGTATTATGGAACTGTAAACTTAGATTTTGATAAAAATATATTTTCATTTGATCCTAGGGCTTATAAGCTTGATACAGTCATCAGATAATTATACTAAAATCGTATGTTCTCGGTAACGTATGGGACAAAATGGCTTTGCTATAGTTCTTTTCTTAAAAGCCATACTTTTTTAATGTATTTATTTCTTGAATTGTGTCTTGAGGGTTCCCTCATGACTTGAGCGATGTTCACATTATACACCTTAATGATTAAGGATGAAAACATCCACGGCACATCTTATATTTTCATATACCGTAGTGTATCGTTTAACTGTATTGCTACACAACTTAAACTCGTTTAAAGAAATAAAGTAATTGTATTGCAAATATACATGTAAACGTAACTCCGAAGATATTATGGTATTGTATCTACATTATGTGTGTATCAAAAGAAACCATGTATGATGCCTTTACCTAATACCGACCTCTTAACGATGTTTCCAACGACTACGGGAAAGATTCTTCATGAAACGTAATGAAAATTCATCAGACTATTACCCAAATACTGGGGAACAAGATCCAGGTACTGACGAGCGATAATACTTGCGCGTTCTTGTAGAAATGACGTCGCAATAGAGTCATCTCATTTTACGCATAGTCGAGAATTGCGTCTTATTTCCGACCCCTGCACATAAGTCAATGGCAAATTTATGAAAAGAAATTATTTTAATGAAAATACTAAAAATTAACAATAAATTGATAATAATTACGTTTATTATACCTCGTCTTGCTCTATTTTGGCTGTTCTCAACGTTGCTAGGCATTCTACGCGTAGTCCCATGGGTTGATTTGCAAGACGCGCGCTAGATGCCATGATACGCTTAATGGTCGGTATTATGACATGGCCGGTATTAGGTGAAGTGATCATACACACTTATTTTCAAAACATAAAGTTACTTCTCATTTACATCAGGTATTGGAAAATGCAAATCCCTGTTTTCCGCTCTGATTTCATTACGTGGACGAATTTCTTATGGCAATCAAAATCACTACAATATTTTACATTTTTAAACATCTTACCACTAGCGTACCCAATTGGGGGGGGGGGGGGGGGGCAAAGGAGCGGACTGCCCCCCAAAAGTATAGATTCCCCTTTTTTTTAGAACTTTTTTCTTTCTTTCTTTCTTGGACACCATAAAATCTTGTACCACACCCCCGCCCCCTAGACGTCCCCAGACGCGAATAATCATATCTGATTGATACAGGTCTGCACTGGCGGATTTAGGAGGGGGGGGGGGGGGCGGCACATTCGGCCCCCCCCCTTGGAAGAAAAATATGCATTGTGCCCCCCTTTTCGATTGTGTCCCCCTTTTTAGAAAGAAAATCTTGTTTCTTTTTTTCTTTCTTTTTTTGCTTGTCAGAGAATTATGGAGGGAAACTGAACCCCATACCCCCCCCAACTGAGCGAATTTTGGGGGTCGGTCGAAAAAAAAAATATTGTCGCCACCCCACCATTGAGCGACTTTTCGAGAGCTGGCGAGACCAAACAAATACGGGTCTACCTTTTCCAAAAATTTGTGTGCGCCCCTTGTACAAAATTCTGGATCCGCCCTGCACGTCTGCAAAAACCCTATGACATAATTACATACATATTTGGGATCACGTATTATGGATTTGAATCCACTTCAAATCCAGCAGAAGCAACTCCAAAGTAGTGGTTGAATTACTCTTTTGAAAGTGCATTCTATTATTTTCATTCTTGATTTCCAATCTGAACAAAGTGATCCCTATTACGACTTCCCTCAAATGTGGATTACCTCCCCTCTATACATTTAGGCCCGATTTCACAAATGAGGTTTGGATATAATCCTCTCATGGGTACGTGCGCACCTAATCCGATCCAATAATATATTTTATTTCAGCGCGCGCATGGGCAATGTGCGCTTATTTACGCTTATTTTAGTACGCTTATGGAGTTTTAAACACTACCCATGGTTTAAACCAACGAACGTAGAGGGCGTCAACACTTTTCAGTGTTGCTATGAGGAAGGTTCACTTCGCTAAATTTCTGTGACCATCATTTTCTCTCAGAGAAGTTTTTCGGTAGATTGTAAATTTGATTTTTTTTCAATTTATACTTTCAAAAACTTTTGAATTAAAATGTTAAAATCAGATGTTATGTTCAATAATATTTTTATACGATTTTTATAATTTTGAAGAGAAAAAAGATTAAAATGGTTATAAATTTATAATTTTACTTTACGATGCAATAATATGTATTTGTGAGGTTGCTAACTTTCTTCTGCTCTATTTCGCTGCTACTGCACTGTATTTCGATTTCGATCCATGTCCGTGTGCAGCGCATATGTACCGTGTACATTATAGATTGCTACAGTTCTCACTCTCGATCTGACCGCCTAAGACTCAGAGCTCGACGATGGATCAATCAAGGTTTGATTTTAGTTATAAATTTAGATTAACTTATTTGAAATGATGATGAAACAAATTTGGCAATCCAGGGTAATAGAGAGAGCTGTTACTGTTAGCATGCATGTAACGTTAAATTAAAAAAAAAATTGTTCGGAAGCTGGATGATTGATGGATGGGGGATCAGATTCGGATGACCGGACACTTAACCAAAATGAAGCCTTCTTTTTTGTATTTAGATTCAGAGAGAGAGAGGGGGGGTTCATATTTAGTCTTGATTCTACTATTTGTAGACCAGAATCAAAATACTTTCAATGACAGGTAATAATATATCTCCACAGAGTATATGGATGGCCTTTGTTATTTCACTCAGTGACTTTCACTAATCACATTCATTAGTCTCATCATGTTGACTTTGATTTCCCTCAGATAAACGTGGCAAGGAACTAACTTGTGGCTGATCTACTTGAATATCTAATATAGCCTAATGTTAGAGGTCTACATAACTCAACAACTGTTGGAGGTGCTGGATGAAGCGGAAAGTCCTACTATAAAAAACTTTGATGAGACGTGAGAAATAAACAGGTAGGTCAAGACCTAACTAGTTAGACATAGACTTAGTAATACCAATGAGTTACCACAGGGTATCACAGATAAACATTATAGGTCGGGTAGTGGTAGTGGATCCAGAATCAGTTTACTGGGGGGGGGGGGGGGGGGGGGTAGTTTTTAGTTTACATTGTCAACCAAAACGGCAACAACAACAACAAACAATTTCTGAGAGAATGGCCATTTCATTTGTCCTTTTCCTTTATCCACCACTGAGATCTGTTTTCTTCAGTGTAATATTAAATTAGCTGTTTTGGTGTCTTTAAAAATCAATTATGAGATCTTTAGGGAATGTTCAGTGTGATGTCAGTATATATAGAATTTTTAAATTATTATAATTATGAAACATTTCATTAATTAATGCAAACAGAAACAAAACAAAATAACATGGGTGAAAACATTACACTTGAAATTAAAATCTACGAATCATTTTAGGATGGATTGTACATGCAGTTAGTATTTATCCTCTTTGAAAAGATCAAGAGGGTGAGGATGAGCGTATCTCATTTTTTTCTTAATACAGAATAATGCTTCTCTACACGACTCTACTTCATCAATTTTACAAAAGATGATGATGAAGATGAAGGCTTACCGCTGAGAATGAAGACAAATTCTGAGAGGAACAAATAAATACTCAGCTGCTCCATGGTAGGCCTATGCTGTAAGAGTAAGGTTGCTATCAGGGGCGTCGATCCTTTTTTGGATTGGGGGCAAAACAGCGTAATAGTACTCTATATGATATTTTCAACGCCTCTTAATTACCAGCTTATCCACGGTTACGGGATATTTTCGGGGGGGGGGGGGGGGGGGGGCAACTGCCATTGCATAATCGACGCCCCTGGTTGTTATTAGTACCTCAATACAATATAGGTACACATATTTTTGGCACATAAACATACCATGTAACTGAATTTTCTTGAGACTTTACTAATTTGGTTGCTTTTGAATAGCCTTGAAAATTTTATGTGTCCAACTGGACAAACTTTTTTCCTCTTTAAATACTTTTGAGAATTCCCACTTATTATTCTATTTAATATAAAGAGGTGACGCTAACTGTGTTAATAGGAAGCTCTAAATTTCAGGGTTTTATTTTAATTCCAATTGTTGCTGGTTTAATTATCAAATACACAATGGATGCTATTTTCTAAAATTTTTCCTCTTTTCTTTCAACAGATATGGATTTCTACTGCAGCTCTTCAGTGAAATAGCCTCCTGCTTTGATCAACATGTATCTCTTCCGGGTCCGCTCGCTATTCAAAAGGACGGTGTTGGAAAGGTGGACGCTGTAGACGACGTCGACAGCTACTGCAATCCCAGACATCTATGGACCTCACCGAAGATTCAGTGACATTTGCCCTCTGGAACGCCAGATCTTGGAATAATAAGACTCATATGTCATGTGACCACGTGAGTAATAATCAAGTAGATATCGCAGCAATAACTGAGACGTGGTTCACTGGTGATAGTCGTGATGATATCCCCCTAGCTCAGATATCATCCACACTCAAGTGTTATGATTTACATCATCTGCCAAGAGAGCGTCGTTTAGGAGGTGGTGTAGCTATATGTATTAATCAATCCTTTAAAATCAAGAGGTTTGAATCGGCCACTATCCTCACATCATTTGAATACATTGATGCACTTGTCACCTCTCATGAACATGTTCCGGTTCGTCTTGTGGTCTTATACAGGCCACAACGTACTGCTTCAGGACAGTCGACAGATCAGCTTTTTATTCAAGAATTTTCCACACTTATGGAGCAGCTTATATCGTCATCACATCGGTTGCTCATTGTCGGTGACTTCAACTATCACGTGGACACTGCTATAGACTCAAACTCTGTCAACTTTTTGAATACTATCTCATCTCTTAACCTTCAGCAACATGTCCATTTTCCAACACATACAAATGGACACACATTAGATCTGATTCTTACACGAGCAAATGATACTTTTATTAATAATGTATCATCAGTATGTTATCTACCCTCCGACCACGTAGCTGTCATATGTTCTTTGAACATCCATAAACCTAACCCCCTGAAGGTACAGATTAAATCTCGCAAAATTCAAAATATTGATCTCGAAGCATTTCGTCAAGATATTCTTTTGTCCCAGTTATACTCTACACAACACTTTCCACTCTCCTTGACAAACATGCCCCATTAGTTACGCGCACGGTCACAAGTCGACCTGAATCTCCGTGGTATTGTGATGACCTCCGACAGCTCACGCGTGAACTTAGGGCATTTGAACGCAAAGCATTTCCACATGGATTGGAGATTGATCGTGAGTGCTTTCGAAAAGCAGTCCATCACTAGTACAGTAACAAGCTAAAATTTGCAAAGAGTATGTATCACCGTAACCAGCTCAGAGACTGTACCCCGCGTGAACTATTTAAGAAGATCAAACAGTTAACGCAGCCTACTACTTCTTCAATTCTTCCAAGCACTAATGGTGACAGTGACTCATTGGCTGAATGCTTTGTTACATACTTCAAAGAGAAGTAGACAACATAACAGATCAGCTAAAGTCATCATCTTGTGCCAGTGAGATCTGTCTTGTTGAAGAGCTCTGTAATTGTAGATCATCATTTACACACTTCCAAAAAGTATCCGATGAAGAAGTACATAGGGTAATTACGCAGTCTTCTACAACGACATGTGATCTTGACCCCATTCCGACACCATTCCTTAAAAAATTGATAGATGAATTAGTTCCCATCATGACAACTATTATAAAAAAATCGTTTGTAACTGGATGCTTCCCTGGTAAATTTAAGTGTGCCAACATTTTCCCAAACTAAAAGGAAATTCATTGAACAGAGAATAGTTTAAAAATTATCGTCCCATTGCTAATTTAAGATTCTTCGCTAAGATCTTGGAAAAGCTAGCAGCTTTCCAGTTACAAGATTATCTTAATGAAAGTGATCTCTATGCCAAATTTCAGTCGGGTTATCGCCAATATTATGGCGTTGAAACAGCTCTTCTGAGGGTTACAAATGATATTTTAATGTCATTAGATAAGGGTGAGGAGGTTATTCTTATATTACTAGATTTTTCATCAGCATTTGATAGCATTACACATGACATTCTCCTGAAACGTTTGAAATATAGATTTGGGATTCGTGACCAGGCTTTTAAATGGTTTGAATCGTACCTTTTAGGTCGAAGCCATCGTCATGATCGTGTCATTATTGGAAATAAGCAATCATCCCTCCACTCTTTAACTCAAGGCGTTCCACAAGGGTCTGTGTTGGGCCCAATCTTATTTACACTATATACTTCTCCACTAGAGTCAGTAATAGATAAGTACAATGTACAAAAGATGTTTTATGCTGACGACACTCAACTGTATGTAACCTTTAAAAAGAGTAGTGATTCCGACCCAGCTACTGAAATTGTACAATGTATTCAAGCTATTAAAGAGTGGTCTGAGCTAAATAGCCTTAAACTCAACAGTGGAAAAACAGAGTTTCTACAAATTTCCTCACGTTTTCGAGATACAGAAGTAATTCAGACTTTAGAACTTGATGGAATCTCTAAACATGCAGACAGATCTTGTAGAAACCTAGGAGTGATCTTTGATAATCATTTGACATTTGAGAATTTTATATCTCAAAAATGTCGTGCTCCTTCATATGCTTATTATAAGATAGGAAAACTCCGTGAGTTCTTGGACAGACTGAACTTGGACCACTGAAAAACTAATCCATGCCTTGTGCCACATTGATTTTTGCAATAGCCTTCTTTTATGACTACCACACCGACAAATCAGAAAATTGCAGATTATTCAAAATTCAGCTGCGAGATTGGTAACACGAACCCGGAAATATGAAGCTATCACTCCTGTTCTACGAAATCTACATTGGCTTCTTGTCCATTTCCGTATCAGATTTAAAGTTTTAGTTTTTGCACATGAATGTTTTTACAAGATTGCCCGTTCCTATTTAACTGACTTATTATCATACTACCGTCCTACCCGAACACTGCGACCAAGCTCAAAAGCGTTATTCATTGTTCCTCCCATCTCAACTAAGTCATATGGTGAACGGATTTTTGCACATGCCTCTGCTACTCTATGGAATGCACTTCCCGATTCCATGAGGTATCAAAGTAACTTAGATAAGTTTAAAATTTCCCTCAACAATATTTATTTAACACTTAGAGTATTTGCCAGTGAACTCGGTATCCATTTTTGGATTGTATGTACCTCTAAGCCTTTAACCTTTCATTCTTACTTAATACTTTCTTACTTCTCAGCGCATAGAGACATGAAATTTTGCTATGTTAATGCGCTATAAAAGAACCAAGTATTATTATTATTATTCATAGAAAACCGCTATATTCATTTAACACGCGTTATGAATAGCAGTCCTTATGAATAGTTATGAATAATGGTCCTTATGAATGGAGGTCCTTATGAATAGTAAGGTAATTTGTCTATGGTTTGCTCGCTATTTAGAAGGACCGTTTTTCATACAAAGCCGCTATTCATTTAGTCACGCATTATGGATAGCGGTCCTTATGAATAAGTGGTCTTTATGAATAACGGTCCTTATGAATAACGAGACAATCATCTACATTTGTCACTCTCCACCCAGGTGACGTAAATGGGTACCGGTAGGAAGAAATTCCTTGAATGCCTTAGCGCCTTTCATGGCAGCTCGGCTAAAGCTGCGGTAATTAAGGGGCAGTAGAGTATATTTGTATAGTAGTTGCGCTATATAAATGGACATACATGTATATTATTATAATTAGAATGACTGAACAGGAGTTTAAAGTTCTTCAATTATATCTTAACCATCTTACCCACCCCCAGGGCCTCCCCATGTCAAATGTTGTAGTCACATGCAGCCATTTTTTTAAAGTAGCTCGTTATTGTGAGGAGGTCTTCCTCTTCTGTGTGGCCTAGTGAGATTACAGGGCCCCTAAATGATATTAAAGGCATTCAGTAACTTTGTGGAGGCTTGATAAAATCTGAGCTGTCTGGCCTTACATGCTATCAGTCTATGTAATATGGTGTAAAAATGAAGCCCATGCGGAATAAAGCACTTCAAATTCACCATGTGCTTCACAAAAGTAAACATATGCAAATGACCGGAAATGCCAGACTCATTTTCGACATTGACTCAGTGTTTGACTAAAGCGTATGGCCATACGCTTTCGTAAATATGAGTATTCAGTCACAGATATCTTAATAATAGCATTATATATTTGAAAACCTTTCTATGCCTGGCTATTTATTTATCCTTCTGAACATCATTATACAAGACAGATATCAAAATTCAACAATTTATTAAATCAAGCTTCCACAAAGTTACTGAATGCCTTTAAGATAAGCACTGCCAGGGCCACTCCTTTATTAAATCTGCTCGCAGTGTATAACCAGCTAATAATCTTATTATCTGATTCTATGAATTTGTGCTAAGTAAATTATTATTTTATTATTGATGATCTACTGAGAAAATCCATACTATTCAACACTTCGTTTGACTTGAAACTATCTAATTAGATCTCTATGTGTGTTCTCCTGCCCCTTTTTTATAGTTAGATTTATAATAGTAACATGCAATATACATGTATCAACCTAAACGGAGATGGATCATTTAAAGAGTTCTTACAACTGTCAAAATTATCTTTGTTTTTAGGAGTAAAATTGTTGTCATTGGTGTGTGTTGAGCAGAAATTAGATGGTCATTTATTTCTTTTATCATTTCTTCTTCTGTGGGGTGTAGTGGGTAAATAATCTTTAAATTGTAATTCAAATAATTTACTTCTTGGATTGAAATTAATAATGTATGATTCATTTAGATTGAAATTCTTTTTTTTAATGCATGTACCTAATTTGTACTACTCTGAAGAGAATATTATTTGACCTTGACAAGTCGGCTGTGATGGAACTCTATTGCATTGTAGTATATGAAAAAAGTGTATGACTGCAGATGAATTATATAAATTATGTTGGATTTTTTAAAGGAGAAGAAGTAAACGTGTATTTAAGAAGTAAGACAATGTCTAAACTTCTCTAAAAGCGGTCCTCATTTCTGCATGCAAGAAAATATTCTTTAAGTGAGAAAATATAAACGTATTTCTGAATCGACGTGTGTAAACTATTGTACCTTAAATCTTGATTGTGAGAAAGATATACATGTAATTGAACATTATTCTGTGAGTCATGATAAAGGTCCTTTCACATTATATCAATGAAATGAACCATACAGGGGACGGGTGAAATGAACGTGTGATCGAGGTGTATGTATGAGAGAGAGAGAGAGGGAAGACAAAAAAGATGAGAAAAGGCGAAATTGAGAAGATATGGTGAAAAGGAAAGAGAGAAGGGGTGGGGGTGAGAGAGAGAAAGTGAAGAATAAAGGTGAAGTATATTAAATCAGTTCAGGTCAGTTAAAATTACCCGGGAATCATTAGGATTGTCTTTGCAAAAATGTGATAAATTTCTTTCATTAGACGTGACAAAATTGAGAAGATAAAAAAGGATCCACCATAATGCCTTGAATAAATAATTTAATATGCTATTGACTTAGCCGATGATGTCATAATAATAATAATAATAATAATAATAATAATAATAACAATAATAATAAACTGAGTTTTGAATCATCTAAGAAATAATCAAATACTATACAAATTAAATACATGTATTGTGGATTGGACTTTATTAGGCGGAGAACCAACTCAGACGAGCTGAAGAAGCGTCCTGGATCAGACGTGAAACTGTTCTCCGCCGAAAAATCTAAAGTCCACTGTCGACAAAATATAATTTGTGTAGAATTTAATAATAATGATATTAATAATAATGATAATGATGATGATGATAATAATATTAATAATAGCATTAAAAAAATAACGATTATGACAATACTGCATAATAAAACACTTCATATATCGTGCATACCCAAAACCTTTGAAGGGTTACAATGCAATAATGAAATAAAAATATGAAAATGAGCGTAATAAGAAGAGCTACCGGAAAAGATGTATTGATACAATGGAATAAATATGAGACTACTGTTGAAATGAAACTTTGTTCTTTAATTTAAACTTTGTCGTTTAATTCACTATGTACACACGGGTTAAAAGGACACTGGGTGAGGCATTGGCGGATCCAGGGGGGGGGGGGGGTATTTCCGGCCCCTGCCGCTAGCTAGACTGTATACCGTTGAACAAGCTTAGCAGACGACGCATTCATTGATACCGCATTTTGATGGATCAGCGAATAGATTTTATTTAATTTCAGCAGTACGCCCGCAGCGAGGGAGAGGTTTCCCCTATCCCGAAATGCATTGCGAGTGGTCACAAAATCAGCTTGCCGAAAACGTCATGAATTTAGCACACTGGTACAGTCACTGATCACAAAGAAATCAAGCATTCTAAATATATGATTATAATTATATGCTACCATAGAAATTTTCAGAGAAAATTGCAGATTAAAAAAAAACATTATTACCTTATTTCAATATTAAACAATAGTATTTGAGAAAGCATAAGATAATGGACAAAAAAGAAAAATGTAATTTTCAGTAATTCTTATGCATAAAGTTGGGTAAAGTAATAATGTTTGCTATCATAAGAAATGGTAATAAACGTCCTACAAGTTTTTAGGCAATATTTTGCGAAACAATAAATGGTTAATAAAGTGCAGACATTTGCAATGTAAGCATTGATCAAATTTTGGTAAAATTTTGAAGAGAGCTAAACACCTTGTCACAATAAGAGTTAAAGGTGTATAATACACTTCTAATGGCAATTAACATGAAAAATAGGAAAAAATATTGCATGATCGCAAAATGTTTTACAATAGACCGCTTCGGTAATGTATGCAAATATTATACATACCTTTCTTGACAACCTGACATCTTGCCGGACATAGCAACAAATAATGCATGCAAACTGGATTCCAAGCATTGAGGCTCATTTATAAACAGCAGGTTAATGGAATAGCTCGTCACTAGGTGCTCAGAGAATATATTTTTATGTGCATAAATTTGTATACATTACAGAAGCGGTCTATTCGAACTCTGGTTATATATACGTTATATACATAATTATCTTTTGAGGTGCAACGATGCGACTAGATAAAATATATAGATTAGATACATGTTATCAAAGTATGTGGGTACCAAATGAAATTATGGTTAATATAAAATGACACGGGTATAAACATGCGGTTTACGTGCAAAAAGCTAATAATTCATCTTTCTTCGTACATTCTGCTAATTGTTATTACACATGATAAAGAGTATAAGAGAAAGCTTAATGACTCGGTGTGTTCAAAATACATTTAGGTCACAATTTGTCAACAAATACTGCGCTATATTTTACAGAGTGGAGTATCAAGTTTAAGACGCGATCTCTACATACATTTTTCTCAGAATAGTAGTATTCATAAAACATTTGGCAAGATATTGGTTTACTTCATTATTTTGCTGTACAAAGTGTACTTAATATCATGTACTCAAAATGAAAGTCCACATGTAGGACATTTTAATGATTTAAACTAATCAAGTCAAGTATATCCTCTTAACATGGCTTCATTCATTATTTGAGAATTAATAGTGATATGGTTGTTAAATTCATTGTACTGTCCTGAACTACCAGCCAGAATAGTTTTGTTTTCCATTCAAAACGGTGCTTTTGACCTTCAAGATATGTACAAAAATAATTATCTATTCCAACTTAAGTACTGATTTACATTAATTCAGGATAAATATTTCTCAAGCAGTATAATAGATTAATTATTTACTACAAACTCTTAGTTGTAATTTTCATGTTTAGACTGAGATAAAAATGCATTTTGTTCTTATTTCTAAAAGATCCATCAAAGCGCGTCTTTTTTCTTTTTCCCCCAATTTGTTTTTAACTGATTTGACATTGTCATTGACATATCAACCCAACTTTATCAATGAAAGAATACGAAGGCAGTTAATGTTGGAAATGAAATAAATACGAATTTGAATTTGAATATGAATTTGAAGATAGGAAACTAATCACTTTCTTTGAATTATTTCAGTCACGGTACCATGATTCTATTGTAGGGAGCACACGTCAGGAAAACCTCTGACAAGGAATAGACATGAAGCTCCTTCTTTGGTCACACCAACACAATTCTGAAAAGATGTTTGGTAGTACAGAATCGGAAAATGGCGTTGAAGAGAGACATACTGAATCTTTTCGTCTTTTTTTTGGTGACTATACGTAAGGATTTGCCACTGTATTTCCTAAATGCATATTTAAAGCTGATTTTTTTTTGCAGGAGGGGGGTTACATGATCCTGCATCCCGTCTTCTTGGTGCTTTCGCTCTCTTTCCACCATCGGAAGGTGATGTTATCATCAGCTCGTAAGATGCAGGCCTCCAGTATCTTTAGCAGTGCCTTGTGTTTCTTTAAGTCTTCTTCGTGACTATCTGCCGTGTAGTTCTCCATGAAGAACACACTACTCTTCTGCATCCCTGTAATTTGCATAATAATGAACGTTCATTGAAATTAAACGGTTATCAGTAATTCAGTATAGTTTTTAATAAATCAACCTTCTTTTTATATGATAGCTGTCCTCCGTTTTTGAATTTTTTTTTTTGCAAAGGCTGAAAAAATCTCTCCGCCGGGAACCGAACCCGGGTCGTTGGCTTAGAACGCCAATGCCTTAACCACTAGACCACGGAGACGGGTCAGTGGTTTCGCCGACACCAGATTCAATTAACCGACAGATTGACAAATCTTTAACCTTATTAATTAATTCCGTTGTCGGGGGCAGGTTTATATATATATATATATATATATATATATATATATATATACATATATATACATGTATATATATATATATAATATATATATATATATATGTATATAAAGTTCAAAAGTTCTGCGACGGAGTTTAATAAGTAGACAGAGACACAGAATAAAATACTCCGTTAGACACAAAGGGTTCAATATTTCGCCTATAAGGCTTCTTCAGGAAATGACACCAAGTACAAAAAATGCACCGAGGATGTAGTTAGTGCATAGCGCGTAATTATTGTCAAAACAACAAGCGTAAATAAACAACAGAGTCAAGGCGCGAGAAAGGGAGAGAGAGAGAGAGAGAGAGAGGGGAGAGAGGAAAGGAGAAAGAGAGAGAGAGAGGGAGACAGACAGACAGACAGACAGACACACACACACACACACACAGTGATGAAGAATGATAAATAAAGCAAAGGATAGGAAGAAAAGAGAGAGAGAGGGAAGTAAAGGAGGAAGAGAAAAATAAGGAGAGAGAGACAGGGGGAGAAAAAAGGTGGGAAGAAAGAGGATAGAGGGTTAGAAAACAGAAAAAGGAAGACAAAAAGGAGAAATGAAAAAGAAGAAGAAGAAAAGAAAGAAAAAAAATGAAAATAGAGAGGAGAGAAGAAAAGAAACGAAAGAAGGAAGAGAGAGAGAGAGAAAGAAACAAGGGGAGAGAACAAAAGCAAAGTACAAAAAGGAAGAGAAAGAAAAAAGCATTACAAAATTACGAAGAAGGAAATGAACGGAAACTGGCATTGATACCATGAGGTTGGAGCGTGCCAAGCTGAAAGATGATCCTTTCTTCCTGGATCTTCCTTTCCTCATCTGTTACCCAGCACTGCTTAAGGACACAAACTTTCAGATCGTTGATCGTGTGATTAGCAAGATTGAAGTGTTGGGCAACAGGGAGACCACTAGTGTTGAGGCGAATCGAACGAAGATGCTCCGTCACTCGATATATATATATGTATATAACTGTATTCGCGGCCATAGGGGGAATTCTTTTATCTCGGCCTTTTGTTAAAATTCCCCGTAACGCCCAATTTCTATTGTGACGGAATAAACTGCATTGTAGGGATTCCCCCTATGGCCGGAATTAGTAATATATACATATATATATATACATATATATATATATATAGATATATATATATATATAAACACCTAATGGGTACATTAGGAGGACAGTTTTTGTTCTTTTTCTTTGTCCAACTGTCGACTTAATGTACCAACTGTCGACCTAATGTAGGGGTCTCTATTATGACGAAATAAACCGTATTGTTAGGTGTCGACCTAATGTACCCTTTAGTCAAATATATGTATGTATATATATATGTATATACATGCATATATATGTAATTAATTAATTAATTTATTATTATTAGTATTATTTTTTTTTTTTTGGGGGGGGGGGATCAATTAAATCTTTCAGTCACCTTCCATGCAAATGTCGTCCAGGATCTCTTCTTTGTTTGCGATGTTGTTCGCGAACGTGATCACCATGATGGGATACGCATCTTTAAAGATTGAAATAGAAACAAAATCGTCAAAAGTTGTTTGAAAGATAAAAGTATGAGCACATACTGAGCAACACGAACAGTAAATTGTGAATCGCACATATCTGGACAGAGTATTAAACGGGTCATTTTGCAGTTCTCATTCCGTTTCAGATTTCGGGGCAATAATGATTATAACGTTTAGTTATGTGTTGCGTAGCTCAGATGTCATACTAACTAGGTGCAAGTTGTAAGACCGATTATGTTGGAAAAAACATTGCGCTCCCCCAATTTTATATATGATTGGTATGCAGGCTGAAGAGGAACATCAAAAAGGTCAATAGGCGCCGGGTGAGCGAGAGAGAGAGAGAGAGGGTGGGGGCGGAGGCTATAGCCTCCCGAAAATTCTCAATTACGACTGTTCAGACAACCACCACCCCGTATTCGGCTAATAGGGCTACGAGTTGTTCTGTTTGTATCTCTTCCTTTGTGTATTTTAATTTCGAAATGACAATATCTCACTGATAAAGTGTCAAAATTGTCGCTCGCTTGCAAAATTACAAACTAGAAACTAGCCACCCCGACAAAATTTGACCCATGTGCATATAAACTAATATAAACTAATATAAATGGCAGATTTTTACGTGTTTCGGTTTTATACATTATACACTGCATCTTATGTCTTACGTATTACTTACCAAACCTGTTTTTAAGTTTTTCAATAAGATGTCCCAGAAATTCTTTGCAAGTTTGCGTTCCGGTTGTGGCGCTGAATTTGAGAGGGAATAAAACATTATTTTTCATAGTATAGAGATACATCTGACCAGCAGCGAAGCAATTTGATTGGCCTATTTGAAACTCGCTTTGCTGGAATGACCAGCTGTCAATAGGTATCTGTTGATACCTGAAGAGGAGCCCCATTGTTCATAATTGCACAATATAATACATATATACAAAGGAGAAGAAAGAACCAGGGCCGTGTAACATAAAGCTTTAGATTGACTGTACAATTAATCCAATTGACTTCAATGTACAATCAATCGTAAAAATCAATCGTAAGATCAATTTCAAGCTTTATGTTACAGGGCCCTGGTCGTACATTTCGCCGAAAGATGCAATCCAAAGTAATTAATAATATGTCATACAGAGTGACGTATCTAAGGGGGTGGGGGGGGGGGGGGGGGGGGGCACGTGGCCTGAGCAGCACTTGAGGGGCGCAAACAACGCATAAGAGAGATGAAGAAAGGGAATAAAAGAAAGGAAAATTATGGTCCTCAATGTTTATGGGTCCCGAATCCAGTGTAAATTGAAAAATGATTATTGTTTTTAAGATGTTCAAAATGCTTATTTTTTCTAAAGCTCGGTCACTTTCCTCCCTCGCATATGTTTTTTTCGTAATCTCGCGCCCTATAAATGATCAGTTCATATAATTGCGTTGTAAGGGTTCAAAATTTGGAATTTCTAAGCTACCCTTTCTTTGCTCGAGAGCATATAAGTTTCGTGAGGGTCCTCTTAAATTATGTGCCCCAATACAGAATAAAGTGCATTAAGTAACATTTTTCCACGTACGAAAAAAAAATCCGACTTTCGTTTACCTTGCTAAATTTTCTGCGCTCCGAACAGAGGATGAATTTAATAGAATAGCGTTTCCCAGTGTTTGATATTTGAAAGAAACTCTGACGCTCCGTTGCACTATTGCGACTTTGTTCTAAGGGTGAAATGTGTAAGAAACTGCGTTTTTGAGGGGTGAAAATGCAAAGATTTCTACTGCTCGGTCACTTTGCCCCTCTCTTAAATTTCATCAAGCTTTGGCTACAAACCCCGGGTTAACATGAATGAGTATAATCGAATCTATTTATTGGTATGCACAACTGAACAGGCATACAAATTGTTGTACAGTCTTACATTTATATGAAGCATAATAATATATCACCATATCATGAACCTAAAAATCTACAGATAATTTAAGAACATAACGCCTGCTGACAGCCAGAAGGGCTTTAACTCATATTATTTAACAGAGAATTAGCACCCCTCTGGCTTTCAACAGACAATATAGGTTTTCCCGCTCGATTTTATATTTTTGTCAGTTGTTACGGGTCCTGCTCACACCATCATCACCATCATCCAGCCGATGAACAAGGTACAAAAGAACAAGGCGAAGTCGTGGTCGTAGGTTTAGAAAAACTCTATTCTTCCTGTTCGACGTCCATTTTACAACTCGTCCAACATCAACTCGTCCCTCGTCACACTCTCCTCCATAAAAACATACGTATGAGTGTAACGAAAGAAGTATGTACATAATTAAATCATCCCTATCGATATCGTACATGCAAAATAAAATGCTTTTTTTCAAAATACATATACAGTAATACTGCCATACTGTAAAAAACTAGTATCGAGTCACTTAGTCTCGATCGATTTGTACCTAAAAATAGCACAAGCTCATAAATGCACGAATTGTGTTCTTGTAAAACATAGCATAAACACAATTTCTTGGCTTGCAACTAATATAAAAACATATTCATTTGCAAGGAGACATAAACAAGCAATCAATTTGATATGCAACTGCAGTAAATTGCTAATAATTCTCTGTGATGCAAACAAACATCTTAAACATCTTCACATGTAAATACTATACACAAAGGAGTACATCAGTGTCTCACAAAAAATGACAAAGGATGAATTTTGTCCAACAAAATATATCATCACAAAACATGAATTATTTTATGCAATTGGCTATGCTGCGCTGCTTTTAGCTGCAATGTCATTTTTGTTTCTGTCACTGTCAAAAATACACCAATCATCAAATGCTGATAAATATGAATACTATCTGTACCCTCACATAAGGTTAGAATTCTGAGAAAACAATTTAACTCACGAAAATCTGGGTAGTACCAACATGCAGATGGTATCACAGCTTGTATACTGAACTCAACTTTGTCTAGTGGTTATGGCATCCATATGTAAGATGAAAATAATAAATTTCATAAGTTTCAACACAAAAATTCTTCCAATATCCTGCACCTTTACATTTATCACTTAATGTGTGCATAAATCAGAAGTTGTATTTATCCAATTTCTTCTATTTAAATTAATTAAGAAATTGTTTCTCAACAAACAACAAAACATGTTAAAATTACTGACATGTTATAATACATGAAATGAGTCATCTCTGTCATGTAATTGCTTCTTGGCAAGTCAATGCTTTCGCAAAGATGTAAATTTGTTTTCTTCCAATGAAATTAATAAACAACTGTCAGCAATAATATCTGTCTCAAAGATGAAATAACATATCTTCAAAATATAACGATGTGGTAAAATTTTTTCACTGTTAATGCAATGTTATGCATTTTCATAACAATGACATTTATCTTTCATCTTCAAGGGACCAAACTACAAGAGAATATGTTTTCTCTTTCGTTCCAACAATACAATTGTCAACAAACAACATTTTTTTAATAAAACATGAAAAAAAATCAAATCTTATTTCCTGTTTTGAAAGTGACACACATGCATAACCAAAACGAGAACTAACTTTTCTCTTTTGTTTTTTGTTTCTTTTGTAAAATCGAAAAGGGAATTTAACACCAGAATGTTGCCATGCATGTTAAACTCTTCACAACAGAAAATACTAATCATTTCACTTTCAGAAATACATAAAGATATCCAATATATCAACAAACTCTGAAAAAAGCAAACACAAGAAGAAAATTGCTGCACTGAGTCCAATCAGTCTCGGATTATCAAGTTCAAATTTCTGTTTTTTCTTCTCCACATTGAA
Organism: Heliocidaris erythrogramma; assembly: GCA_025617745.1. NCBI lineage: Eukaryota > Metazoa > Echinodermata > Echinoidea > Camarodonta > Echinometridae > Heliocidaris > Heliocidaris erythrogramma. The sequence goes on along the minus strand of CM046854.1, from coordinate 9,829,406 downwards.
TTCCAGTTCAAATCAATAAAATGCTCAAATGTTCACGAAGTATCTCACATAAGGTAAGCCCACTTTTCATGTAATTTCACACACGAGATAGAGCATCTGCAATAACATTGTTCTTTCCTGCAATGTGCCCAATGTTCAAGTTATACTCTTGCAGCAACAAGCTCCAACGTGTTAATCTCTGGTTTTTGTTTCATTTTACTAAGAAATGTCAGTGGGTTATGATCCGTCAATACTCTGATTGGGTACTGCGATCCATGAACATACACGCTGAAATGTTCAAGTGCTAGGATCATTGATAGAGTCTCTTTCTCAACAGTCGAATAGTTCTTCTGACTAGGGGAAAACTTCTTAGAAAAGAAGGATATAGGTCTGTCGAATCCTTCTGCGTCCTTCTGAGTTAGCACAGCACCAGCGCCAACATCACGAGCATCCACCATCAGGCTGAATGGCTAGTTGAAGTCTGGAGCCATCAACACAGGATTGGTAGATAAGAGAGCTTTCACCTGGTCGAAAGCACTCTTACAGTCACTGGACCAGACGAACTTCACTTCTTTGCGTAGTAGATTGGTTAGCGGAGCCACGACATCAGAGAAGTTATGGCAGAACCGTCTATAGTAGCCTGCCATGCGTAGAAACCGCATCAGTTCCTTCCGGTTGGTTGGAGTCGGGAAAGCCAGAATTGCTTCTACCTTCGCCGAGAGTGGTCGAACGTGACCACAGCCAACAACATGACCCAGGAAACTAACACTAGCATCTCCAAACTCACTCTTTGCCAGATTCACTGTCATTTTGGCAGCAGCCAACCTTTTGAACAACTCTTTGATTCTCTGTACATGAACATCCCAATCTTCACTATACACAACTAAGTCATCAATATAAGCTTCACAGCCTTCAAGACTTGAAACAAGACTATTCACGAGTCTTTGGAATGCAGCCGGCGCGAAAGGCATCACGGTGTAATGAAATAGGCCTTGCAGTGTAGCAAATGCGGAAATCCCTTGCGCTCTCTTGGTCAAGGGGATCTGCCAATAACCTTTCAGCAGATCGAATTTGCTCACATACTTTGCTTTGCCTATACGGTCAATACAATCATCTACGCGCGGAATGGGGAATGAATCTATTTTGGTACACGCATTGACTTTTCTGTAGTCGGTACAGAAACGATATGATCTATCTGGTTTTGGAACCAGGATACATGGAGAAGACCATGCACTACTACTTGGCTTAATAATGCCATTCCGTAGCATATACTCTATTTCTTTCTCAAGACTTTTCATCTTTGTTGGGTTGGCCCGATATGGTGCGTGTTTGATTGGGGTAGTATCTCCTACATCAACATCATACTCAACAGCATCTGTTCGAAAGCGGACATCTGCAAACAATTGCGGATTCTCATTCAACAACTCTTTCACATCCTTCCTCTCCTTCTCAGACAAGTGGGTTAGTTTGTCATCAATATGTGCTAGAACCTCTGAATTTTTCAATTTCACACATGGTTCCTCTTTTTCAATGTTGCACATTTCTTCTTCTTCACTATTTGGATTTGATTCTACAGCACTCAACACTGGTTGTGCTTTCTCTTCATCATCTCTCCGAATGTACGGCTTCAGCATATTCACATGACATGCACGCCTTTTCTTCTGCCTATCCGGAGTTTTTACGACATAGTTAACATCACCAATTCTCTTAGCAATGGCATACGGTCCAGAAAATCCAGCCTACAGAGAATGACCAACCAAGGGCAACAACACCAAGACTTCATCACCTTCCTTGAAGTTCCTTTCCTTGGATTTTCTGTCATACCAGGACTTCATCCTCATACATGTTTCACTGTAATGCGCCTAAGTGGTATCGCTTCGGTATATCTCGTCGCAGCGCACATGATTGTCAATAAGTATTCATTGCCTGCCTTTGTCCTTGGAAGAGGACCTATGCAATCCACTATAATCCTAGAAAACGGCTCATCGAAGGCCGGTATTGGCTTCAGCGGTGCTGCCGGTATTTTCTGGTTTGGTTTGCCTACAACCTGACACACAGGGCAGCTTCTGCAAAAATTCGCAGCATCCTTTTGCAGACCAGGCCAGAAGAAATGAGAAAGAATTTTCTCCTGAGTTTTGTGAAATCCTAAGTGACCTGCAAGTGGAATTCATGAGCAAGACTAATTATGTCCTGCCTGAATGTAAAAGGGACTACAATCTGGTGGACTTCTTTCCACACTTCATCTGCAGGAACATCTGGTGGCCTCCACTTTCTCATGAGCACACCTACTTTCTTGTAATAACAAACAGGCACAGTCAATGCCTCCTCCTCAGAAACAGCTCTCTCACCCAAAGAAATCAGCTGAGGATCTTTTTGTTGCTTCTCTTGCAACTTTCTCTTAGACAAAATTGGTTCAGACTTCTGATTACTTCCTTCACCATGCGTCTCTCGTGCACTCTCATCCTCATTTGATTTGGACTCACCCTCAACCAAACGACAAAAGAAAGAATCTCCCAAGTCAACGTCTATCTCACTAGACCCCTTCTCGGACTCTACTCTCTTTGCCATTGAACGAGTTACAGCACACGACGGAAACACAGAGGGAAATTCTGCAACCAACTGATCTGTCTCACTACAGTCACAAGGACGTGAACTTACTACTGGACATGACCTGACTCTCTCACCAGCAAGATCATTGCCTAATATGATGGACACACCCTCGATAGGAAGTGATGGTCTAACGGCCATCTTCACAACACCAGAAACAAGGCCTGAATTCAAGCTTTTCCCTGTTCTCCCTTAGACTGTGATTTGACTTCATCGTTGACATGTGCTGAACCATTTTTCTTGTTTTTGTTCCACTTTCCAGTTTTCTTTGTTTCACTAGAAACTTTGTTTGTGATTCTGTGTGTCAGCACACAATCATCAGCAACACGGGCTGCTTCACTAAGTGTTCCTATTCGCTGCGATTCTAAATGCAATCGAACATCAATGTGAACACTTCTTTTGAACTCTTCAAGAAGTATGATTTCTCGAAGATCCGCAAAGTTCTTGACATGGAGCGAAGAACTCCATCTATCGAACAACTTTTCCTTGCGCCTAGCAAATTCTAGATGTGTCTGTGACTCATCTTTTCGCGATTTCCGAAATTGTTGTCGGTACGCTTCTGGTACTAGCTCATAAGCATGCTATACAGCATCTTTTACTGTGTCATACTGACCCGCTCCTTCAACGGACAAAGCCGAATAAGCATCTCGAGCTTTACCCTTCAACTGAGATTGCAGCAGGTGTGACCATTTCTCCCGTGGCCAATTCAAACAGCCACCTTCTCAAAGTGCAGAAAAATATTTCTCTACTTCATCCTCCTCAAACGCCGGAACCATCCGTACGTGCCGAGCTACATCGAAATCAGACTGAGCCCACCTAATCTCTTCTCTCTCTTCAGCACTCGCTCTTTCTCTCCTTAGAACGACTTGCTCTCTCTCTAGTTCGACTTTTGCTATCTAGCTCTAGCTCTTTTAACCGCAATTCCTCTTCTGCGTTTTCCTTTCCCTGGGATGCACCAGGTACGCTATTCAAAGCATCAAGTGGGAGAACATCTGCCTCCTCCACCAACCACTGAATAATAGCTGTCAGTATCTCAACTTTACGCCAGTTGCTCTTTATCTCAGCAACCTGGTAATGATTGGCTACCTGCAATAGATCAGCCTTACTCAAGACCAGCAATTCCTTTACCGTGGGAGATTCCACAAATTTGTCCAAAGAAAAATCCGCCATGGCCAATACAGACCCCTAATCCTCAACCCTGAAAAGATGAAACAGCTAAAGAAACTCTCAGTTGAAACAATCAACCGTAAAATCCGGTCGATCCAGCCGATTTAACCGCGACCTACAAAGCTGGTAATCTGACCCGATTACCCCAGTTGAATAAACCTTCAACCTAAATTCTGATCATCCGAACTCTGGTCAACCCCGTTGGCAAACCTCATCCAACAAACACGGCAACCTTACACGGTTAACCCAGTTGAAATACCTTCAACCAACTAAACTCGCTCAATCAAGCGAACGAAAATCTCATACCGAGATGCCCTGGAATTCTGCCCCAATCACAGCCTGCACAGACGGCAACATACACTCTCGTATACACCGCACTGCACAACAACACAACGTGCTATACCACACGTCAACTGAATGCCTATGAGACAACCCCACGTTGAGCTCATACCCCGTCTCAACGTTTATCACCAAAAAGCACCAGCAAAAGGCAAGAACACAAGCATGCACAGACTAAAAGCCCAACATAAAGTTTTAACAATTGTAAAACACCGAAACATAATCAGCAAGACTCTGGTTCAAACACATTAAACCTGTGCAAACCCGTGCAACAGGCCTTCATAGTGATTCCGAACATTCCCCCCCATTTTGTTACGGGTCCTGCTCACACCATCATCACCATCATCCAGCCGATGAACAAGGTACAACAGAACGAGGCGAAGTCGTGGTCGTTGGTTTAGAAAAACTCTATTCTTCCTCTTCGACGTCCATTTTACAACTCGTTCAACATCAACTCGTCCCTCGTCACATCAGTCAAATAAGCCAATTCGGGGTTAGGGCATGGTACAAATGACCCCAAATATCCACAGATATTTTAGACATGGAGGGTTCCTTTATGTGCACTTCAGAAAAATAACTCTAGGAGTGATAGAGGTGCCTCATGAATAGCTTTTGTTTCCCCCTTTAAAAAGAATACTTCCACCTGGATATCATGGAATGCACCATTAGTGCATAATTGAATAATGATTACATGACATTCATGAGCACATATCGAATATTAGTGTCAGTGGGTTTTAGAATTTGGTACAGATGACCTTTATCTGCTCATGCTCAGATTGCATCCCCGAAGTGGCTTATTAATTTAGATGCATTCAAATTCAGACACTATCGTCTAACGATCGATATCGGTCCCTCAAATTTTGAATGAAGTCATTGAAATTCTTTTCGAGACAAGCGGATTAATTTATGAACACTGAAATTCATTTATGGACAAGATTATTTCAATTTAATATCATTTCTTTTTTCTTTATCCGCATTCGATTTATTTTCAGGGTATTCAAATTAGCGATCGTTCTTACGAATTGGTTTTAGTACTATACGGTTTCAAATTTCGTGCATTAGATTTCAATGTTCATGCATTCAAATTAAGAAAGTACACCAGAGGGGCCTGTTTGGGCATTCACTCTCATTTTAAGGAATTCATTTTAAAATCATAGATTCGTTGATCAACTTTCACGGAATTTCGTGGTTTTTAATGATGTGCATGCGTGTGCCTCTTTGTCTTTGTATACATTTATGTCTTTTTGCCTCTATTTAAGAAATAGACTTGCTTTTTATTAAGCTTTATATGCCATACATTTTAATCTCTCTTCATATATTTATGAATGCGATTTATTTATTTATTTATCAGCAAAGGAAATGCATTATTAGATTGATAGACAGGTAAAGATATAGATATAGGGTAGATTGAAATATATATTGAAAGATAGGTGGATATACAGATAGACAGAGAATGAAAGACGAGTATCGTATCATGGACATATTCTTTTTTTCTTAATTCTTCATGTATACATCTTCTTTCCTTCTTCTTCTTTTTTTTAATAGCTTTTAGAGTAATCTCATTTTTTAAAGACAGAGAATGCAAGATGAGTTCCATAGACAGATTCTCTGTCAACTTTATGATTTCTTTCATTTATATGCACATTTCTCTATCTTTGCTTATTCATTTCTCTTTACTTTTTTTTTTCTTCTGCCTCTCATCAATCTGCTTTATTCGGTTTTCATTGTGTGTGTATATATATATATATATATATATATATATATATATATATACACACATTAGATTTTTATACTTTATGACAAACATGTTATATATTTAAATGCCTGTTTATATGTTTCATAGAAGGGTATGTTCGGTGTATTTCATCCTCGTTTGAAGTTCTCCCGCAGCGAACTGGGTGATGATCTGCCATTTTTTTCAATGTGAAGCGGATAGTAGTTAAACGTGGTACTCATAAGCGCAACATGGAGAATGACTGAGGGCTTTCCTAGCTCACAATTTATAAGGTTTTTCCAAAAACTTACAATACACATTAAATCGAATGCACTTATTTAAAACTTGCCAGCCTTTTGATGAAATTGAATGACCGAAGAGTAACAGAAGCCTGGTGCCGGTGAAATTGTATGCTTCGATTTCAAACTTTTGCTTGTAAGTCAAATTTGAATGAAGAAGTTTAAGAATCTGTTGCACAAAAAGTTCATTTGCACGTGTATAAATGAATTTGGATGCTCACTGTTTAAATCTTTTGCTTTTTCTTCAGATGAGAATGAACCATTTGAAGAATTTGTTGCACGAATAGTGAATTTGGACGAATCAATGTGAAATTGACTGCTCTTTCCTTAAATCGTTTGCTCTTAATAGGAATCTCGATGACCCATTAAAAAAATTCGTTGCACAGGAGCAAAAGGAGCAAAAACGAAATTGAATTTACATGTACCATGGCGATCAATCGTTTGTTAATTCGAATGCTCGAAATGTGAAATAGATTGAACAAATTGTGAAATTGAACGGGAAAACCTATAAAATATTTTATAGGAAAGTACATGACAATGAGCACCGACACAGGCAAAATCCAAGAATAAAAGTTACCTAGGTATACAGCACAGCTCACATAGTTATTTTTTTTAAATGCAGCTCAGATCAAAATATGACATTCATTGGATCATTGTTATTTATTTGTTTGTTTGGGTTTTTTAAGGTCTGGTTTACACCTAAACTCTAACATTAAATGTTGCATCTCTTAATCTCCATAATTGCTTTGTAATAAACATAATTGCATTTCTACTCTGTGTATGAAACACTGAGCTGAAACGAAAATATAATACATACAGTTAACAACAAAATTAGTTATCATCTGCAAATGAATGCCGTTTCCGGTTTCACCTCATTTGCATAACAATAGAAAAGGTGAATTATCCAAACTGGGTGATGTTCAAAATTATTCATACCCTTGGTGATCTATTGACTTTGTCAATCAGTATGAATCCAGTCCTTGTGATTAATGCTCGTAACACTTTCTTCACACTGTCACAATGCTTCTGGAGGTCTCTACTGAGATATCAGGCCAATACCTGGTCTCCAATTGCCCAATCTCCTTGAGGATGTTGTCCACACATGCCATCACCTGGTCTTCAGGGGATTCGATGGATTTAAAGCAGATTTTGTGTTTGCACAATTCTGTATCGAAGTTGAAACAAAGCACTCTTCCTGGAGAGACTTCCCTAGAGGCATTCATGTTGCACTGTCAAGGGAAGGTATTTCCTGATACTTTTGTTCCATTATTATTAAGAATGTTTAGGGAGGCCATGGTAGTTGCCTAAAGGTTGGATGGTGCCAATTTTATCAGTTTATTCAGTTACACTGATTGACACAGTTTTGATATGGACACCTGCAAGTGGGTACTCTAGTGAAGCTTAAAGGGAAATTAACCTCAGCGTATGAATTAGCTTATTTTGAATGGTGTAGTATATGCCTCTTATTTGATACATGCAATTTCATGTAAAAACACAGGATATAGATATAAATCACTATTTTCCAGCCAAGTTATAGTCTGCTAGCAATAATAAGGGGGCTGCCATTACTTTATGTGTACACGAACATATTTTTCATCCCAAGTAAAATTTCCTTCATCGTTAACTTGTAATTGATTTTTAGAGGACAAATATATATTAGATAAAGTCACATATTCTGAAATGTAAGTTTAGTTTTATATATTTTTTAAAAGGTCTTAATTTGTTCATAAAAAATATACTTCATAAAAAATATACGTCAAGGACGGAGAATTGACGTCAAGGACGGAGACAATCGTAACAATACCAAAACAAAGCGAGGAATCTGCTTTACAGGATGGCTATTAGAACTCATGGGTCGTCAATTATCTAGGCCCATGTCCAATAACAATCGTAATACAATCAGAACAAAGCGACGTATCTGTTGTAAAGGTAGGCTATTATCAATGCATATGGTACCTAATGATCCGTGTCATGCACAAAATGGCAGCCTCCATGGAAAGACGTAGCAGACAATAGGTGCATCTAGAATATCACGTGGGGTTAATTGTCCTTTAAAATACTGATCTTTATGTTCCAGTGCACTGTCAAAGTGGTAGCATTTTGTGCACTGCAGCTGGTAACATGGAGGGCATATGGTATAAATTTGGTTTACATTCATTTTGATATCAAGGATTGTAGCTTTCATACCAAAGATACAAAGAATATACCATATGAAGATTGATATACAGTAACAGTCAATGCGGGATGTGTATGGTACTCAAAGGTTACATACTGTTATTCATGGTGACCTGACGTTAGAGTCATGAAATCTTTGAAACCAACATGGCCTTCCTGAGCACTCTGATTAAGAATGGGGCCAATGAATAAAGGCAGTGGAAAAGGGAAGGGCTCTTCAGGAATGGTGCTTTGCTTCATAAGTAGATACAGAATTTTCATTAAAATGCATGGAATAAATGACCGAAAATTTCAATATCATAGTCATGTCATCATGAAGTCGATAGCTGCATCACCTGTAGGACACGAAATCTAATGAACTCTCTGAAGGTCAGGTGAAGGCATGTGTGGACACATCCTCAAGGAGATTGAGCCATTGGAGAACAGGTACTGGCCTGATATCCCAGCAGCGACCCCTCCGGAAGCCATGTGACGGTGTATTGAAATAAAGTGAATTACAAGCATTAATCACAAGGATCGGATTCATACTGATTGACAAAGTCAAAAAATCACCAAGGGTATGAATAATTTTGAACATCGCCCAGTTTGGATAACTCACCTTTTCTATTGTTATGCAAATGAGGTGAAACCGGAAACGGCATTCATTTGCAGATGATAACTAAATGTATTCAAGTGATGTGCAAGTAACTTCATTTAACCATTCATTTTTAGGAAAAATGCAAAAAACTAGAATTTTCCAAGGGGTATGAATAATTTTGTTGTTAACTGTATATATAAACAACTGTAGGCCGTTATATACATGTACACTGCACATATAGAGACCGTTAGTTTGGAAGACAGAACGAGAGACAATAAGAGAGAGTGAGAGAGAGATAAAGAAAGAGAGGAGAAGGTAATTCATGCATGCAAAATAATAACAGTATGCTAGTAGATACACTGCACATTAGTGTGGAAAATAGAGAGAACGAGAGACAAGAAGAGAGAGAGGGAGAGAGATAAAAAGAAAGCGAAACAGGGACTATCTAGAATTAGCCGATGATTTAGGCATCAAAAGAGCAACAGCAAGGTCGATTTTTGTCACGTACCTACGAGAAGGTCGACACGACAAGCTTGTGAGAGGAGGGGCCACACGCAGCAAAGTGGATGACGACATGCGACATCGGCTACAGGTCATCCTGGATGAAAATCCTCTCCTGACGTACGCTGCAGCCGATGACGGCGGACCTCGAGGCCTCAATGCCCAACAAACCCGTGGTGAGCACCACCACCATCGCCCGTGCTCTCGATGGAATGATGTATACCATTAAAGGGGTACTCCGGCCTAAAAATAATATTAATTGAATGAATAGAGTAAAATTAAACAAGCAAAACACTGAAAATTTCATTGAAATCCGATAAAAAATAACGAAGTTATCGAATTTTTAAGTTTTGCATTATTTTGGGAAACAGTTCTATGTATGTCATCATGAATATGTAAATGAGTGAGCTGATGATGTCACGTCCCCACTTTCCTTTTTTAACTATATTACATGAAATCTTCATTATTTAATTTTTTTCATACATGTCTATAAAAAACATCTCCCTTCTAACAAAATAAGTTACAGCAATGATAAACTTACACATGAAATAAAGAGTCAGTCCTTTTAGTTATAGGCTTGGAGCAGAAATTTGAATAATTGCAATTTCATATAATAAAATACAAAAGAAAAAGTGGGGATATGACATCATCAGCTCACTCACTGCATATTCATGACGACCTGCATATCACTGTTTTACCAAAATAATGCAAAACTTAAAAATTCCATAACTTCATTATTTTTCATCCGATTTCGATGAAATTTTCAGTGATTTGTTTGTTTAATTTTACTCTATTTATTCAATTCATAATATTTTCATTTTTCAATATTTGCCGGAGTACTCCTTTAAGCTGGCAGAAGTTCCCGATGCCAGGAATGCTTCACGTGTCCTTGACATACGCGCGCGCCGTCTACGCTCAATGGTTCATGGAACATGGCGTGGTTGCCCATCTCGTTTTCGTGGACGAGACGGGGTTCAACATTTGGACTCGATCGTTTAGACGGGCTCCACGCGGTCAACCTGCCAGAAGGGTCGTTCATGGCCAGCGAGGGAAGAATTGCACCGTTGCTTTTGCAATATCTGCAGGTGCTCCATCTCTTATATATCACCGAGTCAGTTATATGAATATATAAAAAAGACATAAATGTATACAAAGACAAAGAGGCACACGCATGCACATCATTAAAAACCACGAAATCCGTGAAAGTTGATCAACAAATGTATGATTTTAAAATGAATTCCTTAAAATGAAAGTGAATGCCCAAACAGGCCCCTCTGGGGTACTTTCTTTATTTGAATGCATGAACATTGAAATCTAATGAACGAAATTTGATATAGTACTAAAACGAATTCGTAAGAACGATCGCTAATCTGAATGCCCTGAAAATAAATCGAACGCGGATAAAGAAAAATGGAATTATATTAATTGAAATAATCTTGTCCATAAATGAATTTCAGTGTTCGTAAATTAATCCGCTTGTCTGGAAAAGAATTTCAATGACTCCATTCAAAGTTTGAAAGACCGATATCGATCGTTAGACAATAGTGTCTGAATTTGAATGCATCTACATTAATTTGACTGACAAAAATATGAAATCGAGCGGGAAAACCTATATATTACAATGAATCGTCAAATTGTCAAACGATTTCCAGAAAACTGATTCAGATGTTACTCCCATGCTTTTTTAATAAAATACATATTAATGAAGAATTATCGATAAATCCTTAACTCAAACCAACCCGAACCTCCAGTCACCCCCTGTACTTCGATTCGAAGATACAGAGAAAAAGAGACAAGAAGAGAGAGAAAGAGAGAGAGGGGAAGAGAGAGAGAGAGAGAGAGAAATAGATGATGAAACTTCATTAGGGTCTTTCTTCTACGGTGAAAAAATGCATAAGAAGTCATTTTTATTCCTGTTGTTTCTTAATCTAAAACGGAAAATATAATATATGGTTTGTACTTTGGAGCTCGTGAGTTAAAGGGGAAGTCCACCCTGATTTCAAGTTGGTTTTTAAAAGAAGCAGAAAAATCAAAGAAACAGATCAGTAAAGGTTTGAGCAAAATACGATAAGAAGTTTTGAATTTGTGAAGTTGTAATCAATCAAACACAAATTCCGTAACGTATCTTGCGAGCTCCTTTCCCATTTGCCCTGCACTGCAAAAAATCATTAACTTCCATTTCCTCTAAAGAAAATATGCTATCATACACGCACCTTAGATATATGTTTTTACACAAAACCTGTATGAAACAAATCTGTTCATTCATCCAAAAATGAGAAAATAAAAATTTAATGATATTTTCTGTACTGAGTAAATGGGACAAGAGCTCGCTAGCTACGTCTCGGAGTTACCAATTTGTGTCGGATTGATTACAACTTCAAAAATTCATATTTTTTATTTCTTATGGAATTTTGCTCAAATTTTTACTAATCTGTTTCTCTTATCATTCTGCTATTATTCAAAGCAACTAAATACTAGTTTGGACTTTCCCTTTAAAGTAGGGGGGGGGGGTTCTATTGTTAACCCCAGACGCCGTAATCCCTAGTAATAATGGTTTTAGGGTACACCAAATAATGATTGATAAACTGATCTAGGGGTTTTGACTGTTTTCTTGGTACATTGTTCTTTCGGTTAACTTCAAATGTGTTTATTCCATTTCATACATAAGACTATGAAGTGTACAGAAAACGTATTTTGTTAATTTTCGTTATGAAAATGTTCACAATTATCATTATTTTTAAAGTTATTTGTTTGATATGAAAAATCACTACCTGTACTTGAAGACGAAGAGAGGGCAGTCTATAATTCCTCCCTTACGACGCTGACGTGGATCTATTCCTCTACTGCCACCTGCAGTGAATGTAATTTTGAACAATTATTTAATAATATTAATACATTACTCGATTTTATCAAAGAAGCAAAACTATTCAACAGGTTCAAAACGATGCTAATAGACCATCATTGGTTTTCTTTTATTTGTAATGGGTTCTATTCGGATAGTTATGTTATACAAAACCATGTTTGATATATGTATATTTCTACAATGAATGTTTATTTATATGTATTAATTTGTCATCGTTTGAATTTGCAATTTTCAGTTCTTTGGTTTTGTCCTTTAAAAAGTAGAAAATATTGTTAAATTTGAAGTTTACACGGTTTGATAAACCAAACAGAACCCATTCACTTCATTATAGATTATCAATAAATTCTCGACAAATTCTCCTGAAATATATTTTCCCTCCCCTTTCCTTTTAAAGTCCCAGAAAAGAAAAAGAAAAAAGCAAAACAAACAAACAAACAATAACAAAACTACTGTGCTTTAAAACACGGCCGGTTCGGCATCACTTTGTTTATCACTTTCTGATAATGCGACACTCCCCACCTAGTCTGGAAGCATAGACCCTAATTTGACAATTTATTAGAAAATCATTGTCTTGAGAGAAGCCTAACCCAGATGACAGGCACAATTGTGAAGCGTTCAATACTTTTTGCGTAATGCATGCAATACCACCGAACAATTTTGTTTTTTCTGGAATATGAAAATTGCAGAAAAAAATATATATAAATGAATACATATGTGGAAAAAATATTCACTCAGGAATATGTAATTTTATAAATAACTAAAAGCATATTTTGTGGCGAATATAGTAAACTCTGACTAATTGCCAAATAAAACCAAACTAAGAAGAAGAAGGTCCTGTCAATATAGGCAGCTTTAGTACAGGGCCTATTATAGTCTCAGTTCAGACCCTCTCTTGCGCCTGCAAACTACCCCGACCCGCCACTGCAAGTGAATTTGATTTGTGTGAGATTCCATATCATTTCATATTGACTTTGTGCAGGCGTGATAGTTTCAAATTTCGCGTAAAAATGGGTAATTTTTGGAGATGTTCGCGAAAATTGAAATGTTGCTGGTTTGAAGGAAAAAGAGCAGGAGATTTCATGAAGAAGGGGAACTCGAATAACATAAACGGATGTCGAGAAATAGGACACTTACGTGAATGTCTACTCGATTAGCCCCAAACTGGATTATATTTAATAGAGCTTAATTTGTATTTGTTTTCCTCTAAAAAGGGGGGTATATTTTGTGGAAACACTTTCTTGAAAGTAAGCAAGTAGCAGGGCATTTTCGACTCCACTAACAATCATGTGTTTCACCTTTGAAATATGAAATGACACCACCGGGATATCTCAACAAAATCGATTTTGCTCAAAAAATAGACTTCTTTCACAATCAAGCTGATCATTCATAGGTGATATACATGTATAAAAAAGCATTACATTATAGTAAATAGGACAGGCTTAACTTTTATGGAATGATGTGACGAAGAGTTCGCCTCCTTCATTTTTTTAAAGAAAACACATGCACACTCACACGTATTAATATGCCAAACACCATTGATTTAATGTACGATAAAAAAGCAACGTAGATAAAATGCCTTGCACGAGGGAATATATGCGGTAAGGGGATCGAACCCATGATCCTCGCGTTTCCAGTCGATTGTTCTTAACCACTCGGCTACCAGACTCATACTTACTAATCTCAGCCATGACGGCATTCGCTCTATCCGTAGAATAATCGAGAGTGCCGCGAGTATCGACGGTAGTCACATTTTCAGTCATCTTCATGAAGGATCGGAATATAGTCTCTCCTCCTTCCCATGCACTAAGGCTCTCTGCGTAGATCTCCTTCCAAGTACCTTGACGGTATCAAGAACAATAACAATGAATTGTTGGATTGATTGGCATTGAGGGGAAGCATAGTTGAGAATTGAGAGGAGATAGTTGAGAGAAATAGCTACGTTACCGGAATCTGTTTCTGATTGGTCAGTCATTTCAAGAACCATAGTTCCCGCCTATAGAGATTGTATGTCAGAGGAAACTCTTTCCAACTCCATATATGACGGCGCTCTTTCTCAAAACGCTATGACATTTCTTGATGGTGCCGAAAGTGTCACTTAAATGTTAAATGTCGCAATGTTCCCGGAACAATTGCCTATATGTGGTAAAATGGGATCACCAATTAGATATACTGTATGGTCCCCCTCCCCCCAGGAAACCCAGCTTTGAAAAGTTCTATCTGAAAGATAGCTTTCCAATAACATCCAATAATTAATAATTTATATACCTTAGTTAGGTATCCAGGGCCATGCATCTCTGAATATCCTATATCTTGCAGACGTAGGATATACTGTAAGATGCTTTGAAGACAATGGTGTTCAGTGATGAATGATCCGAGAAAAAAATAACCAATGTGTCGTTGGAACACATATTATGAAATATTCTTTCAGGGTTCCCTTTCTTTTCTTCTTTTTTTTTACTCCCCGTGCATGTACCAGTACCTGTTAAGGCGAAATGAAATGAATTAAGCAAGCTGCTCTTTCCCGAACCCTGGACACCGACGACCCCTAGTCTAATATTAGGTGGTATCTCCATTTCATCACTAACATCTCTTCGAGTCCACTCGCCTGGTCGATAGTCGAAGATCCTCTCTCGCAGTTGGTGGATTTCAGCTTCTGTGTCGTCAACGTAAATGAATTGCAGACATAAGTATACGAGTCATGGGCCTAAAGGCCAGGGTATGTGAGAATGGGGGCGGGATGGGGCAGGAGCCTCACCCCCCTAAAATTTTGGAAACTAGCAAACTTCAGACAATCTTTGCTTCATATTTGGGCTGCGAGTATGATTTTGTGGTTTTAAAAATCTTTTGATATACTTTTTGACTATTAAATTATATATAAACGCCATGGAAATGGCCGTCGCCAATAAAACAAATATTATAATCTGGAGCTTGATATTCGGCCAAGAGTTTACAGACCCCTGACGATATTGAGTCAGTACGCCCATGACTGCAAACATTAATGAACGGCTGTCCAAATCCTAATTACCTTTTGGTCAAGACAAAAGAACACAAGGCAAAGATTTAAAAGATCATTTTGAATTGAGGTAAAAAGTAACTTGCGAGCTTCTCTTTCTCTTTCTGTCAACCTGGAATGATATCAGTCAGTTTCTACCTACTTCGGTGATTCCTAAACTTCACAGTATGCACCAATTTCATGTACGACATAATTAACTTTTCCCAATTGCTTCTTGAAAGTTCTTTCTCGATTTACTTGCATGACTAGAACTCAACCTTAGACAAACTCTTTTTAAAGCTTTTGTTCCATTGATGAAAATGGTAGCACGGCTTAAATTATGTGTGGGTGTGTGTTGTGTAGAGTAGGTGTGTATGGGTTGGAGTCTTTTCATATAGGCATATAATATGTGTAAGCGAAAGTATACTTACTCTTCCCATCCTTTTCCGCGCTGATAATATACCAAGCGAGTCCAAAGGCATACACATGATAAAAAGAAGAGAAGGCCTAATGACTCGGTGTGTTCAAAATACATACTTAGTCACAATTTGTCAACAAATACTGCCATATATTTTAAAGAGTAGAGTATCTTGTTTAAGACGTGATCTCTAAATACATTTTCTCAGAATTGTAATTCATATCTAATATTTATTTAGAATTTTTTTTTTAATATGGCAAGATATTGATTTACACTTCATTATTTTGCTCTACAAAATGTATTTCATGTACTCAGAATATAAGTCCGTATCATGGACATTTTAATGATTTAAACAAATGAAGCCACGCATATCCACGTAACATCACTTCATTCATTATTTTAAGAATGAATAGTGATATGGTTGTTAAATTTAAGGCACTGTCTTGAACTACCAGCTGGCATTTTTTTCCATTTAAAACGGTGCGTTTAATCTCCAAGCTGTGCAGGAGGTTATTATCTATTCGTACTATATATATAACGTACTGCTTTGCAAACTTGTTCCCAAGCATTATGGTAGATGATTTATTTACTGCAAGTTTTCAGTCATAATGTACATCTTTAAATTGAGATGAAAATGTATTTTGTCAATTTAAAAAGAGCCATCAAAGCGCGTCTTTAATTATTTTTTTTCCCAATTTGTCTTTTATTGAGTTGAACTTGTCAATGAATCTTTCAGCACAAATTTCTTAGAAACAAAACAACCCAATCCGTTATTTTATATATGATAAAGTAACCGAATGCATTTAATGGGGGGAGGGGGGGGGGGGGGGGAAAGAAACTAATCAATTTTTTCAAAAGTTTAGATAACTTCAATAGCGGATCCATTATTCTATTGTAGGGTGCACAAGTCAGGAAACTTCTGACAAGGAATGAAAATGAAGCTTAATCAGTTGTAACACCAACACAATTCTGTAATGATTTTCTTTTGTGTACGTAAGGATCTGCCACTGCATTTCCTAATTGCATTTTTTGTTTTGTTTTGTTTTTGCAGGGAGGGGGGGGGGGGGGGGCTATAGTTACATAATCATGCATTCCTCCTTCTCGGGGTTTGCAATCTTTGTGCACCATCGGAAGGTGATGTTATCATCAGCTCGTAAGATGCAGGCCTCCAGTATCTTCAGCAGTGCCTTGTGTTTCTTCAAGTCTTCTTCGTGACTGTCTGCCGTGTAGTTCTCAATAAAGAACACACCACTCTTCTGCATACCTTTAATTTCCATATGAATGTTCATTGAAATGAAACGGTTATCAGAATACTTTCAGTAAATCAACTTTCTATTTTCATATGCTAGCTAGTGCAATAGTTTTTACGTAATTAACTCCTCTTTATATAAGTGAATTCGAAATTAATGACCCTCCTCCAAAAAATAATAAAATCTGCATTTAAAATATCTACAATGTCAACAATAATTTGTTGAGGTGACTTTAAATTCTTTAAGCGTTTTTATGATACTTCGATGATAAAATTTTTATTGAATAAAAAACTGTTTAATTATTATTTTTTTTGTTTTGTTTTGTTCATGAACTTAAAGTCCTCAAAGTTCGAGAATTGAATTTAAAGCCGGGAAAAGGCTTGACTCATCACACTTAGTTCTTCAAATCTATAGCAACAAAACTTTTTTCTTTTACTTTTAAATTTTCCTCATGAAGTATCACGTCCTTGAAAACAATATCCATGGACAGAGATCATGTTGAAAATTAAAAAGAAATACCAATTTGTATAAAAAACAGTGATTTCGACACTCTCAAAAGCTTGCCAATACCAGGATTTCAAAGCTCATTATAATTTTTATAATTCCATTCATCAAACGTAAATATGGTCACGAGACAAAAAAGGGATAGAAAATATGAAGAATCTTTGCTTTCTCTCTCTCTCTCTCTCTCTACTCATGCATCTGATATATTTCCCCGGGCCTTGTGTTAAATGCTTTTAAGGTAAACCAAAAAATGTGGACATTTGTCTCTAAGGGTTCAATTAAATCTTTCAATCATTCAATCACCTTCCCTGCCGATGTCGTCCACGATCTCTTCTTTATGAGCAATGCTGTCCGCGAACGTGATCACCATGATAGGATACGCATCTTAAGGATTCAAATAGAAAAAGAAAATACAAATAAAACCACTTAAAAAAAAAGATAGGGTCTTGAAGCTAAAACATTTTGCACATAATTATGGACCAACACGAATAGCGAACGATGGGAGATCTAGAAGTTTAATGTTGTAGTTCACATTTCCTTTCAGATTTCGGGCGAGTAAAATTACACTCTATAACCAATATCCGGGAAACTTTCATCTGAAATGCGGGCAGCGTGGTAGTCTGTATCGGGTATTTTCTATATTTTGGTTTGAAAAACACAATCGTTATCTCAATTTTAAATTGTCAAAATTTCCTCTCTCTTGCTTCACTTACCTGCAAAATTTATATTTGGCAAGAGATGTCCACCCTCCTCCCTGACATTATTGGGCCAATACGCTATGACCCAATCCCTATTTCAGAACACCTGATATCAATTACAACTGCCACAATTCTACAACACATTTTCTCACAGTCAATCAAATGCCATGATTGGAGTAGCTCATATTAAATTTATTGATTGTTCTTGATAACAATTTGATGAATTAGGGCCATGAATTAAGATAGATGAAGGATTCTAACGTGCTTCAGTTGCATACCCTTAGGAGAGAGCGGGGTGAAGTTTGACAAGAATCGTGATTTGGCATTTATTGCTTTGTAACTTTTAAAACATTCATGGTAGCCCCTTCATTTTTATGTGGTAATAACACTAATACTAGGCTACAAAACAAGGTATTTGACACCATCCCCATATTTTTAGCTTTTAGTTAAATAATCATTTAATATGAGGTACCTGAACGGGGTAAAGTAGGACACCTCTGGGTGAACTAGGACAGTAATTGGAAACAGGCGACTGGCTGGAATGCTCCCCAGGGAGTGGAGAATGTGCATACATTGTGTGCGGGCGTGCCAGAATCCAATGACCGGGGTATTAATATATATCTAGCGCTTTGAGCCAGTTTGGGTAAGGCGCTTTATAAATGCCAGGTATTATTATTAGTAGTAGTAATAGGGGTGAAGTTTGACAGTCCGGAAGAAGTGGGACAAAACTCTTGAAAATTCTAAAATCACAATATTTTTCTGGTAGATGTCTTAAAATTAATGCTAGAAATGTTGAAGTTATTAGATTATTTTTACAAATATTTGCTGAACAGTAACTAGTAAAGCATTTGTTTTAAAGATGATTTTTCATACCATCCATATAGTTTTTTGTTACACACAAGTATGTCTGAAGAAGTATGACTGATCTTTAAAAAGGAATTGACCTATATGAATTTTTCACGACATTTTCATCTATAAGAAAGACATTTTCATCTTAATATGTCTATGGATTATGACTTTTTTTCCTTACATACACAGATAGTAACTGGGATGACCTGAAAGGTGTCCCGTTTTCCCCCTACAGTAAAAAAAAAACAACCCAACAACAAGAAGTCATCGCCAAAAAAATATTATTGCAATATATCGGGTCATATCTTTGTATGCGGGGTGTTTACTATAGTTAAGTGATATTCTTATAAAACATTTGACAACGAATTCTCAAAAATGGGGGAAAGTGGTTAAATTAAAATAAATTAAATTGGTAGTTCCCATTTTTTTAAAGGATTTGAACCAATTTATTAAAGTTTAATTACATTTTGAGTCAGAGGTGGTTTTTCAGTACCCCCCCCCCCCCCCCCCCCTCCCTGTCCCAGTTCATCCCGTCCTCCCCTACACATCATCTTATAAGATATGATTAGTATTACTTACCCAATCTCGCCTTAAGCTTTTCAATAAGAGATCTCAGAAACTCTTTGCAAGGTTTCGTTCCGGTTATAGCGCTGAATGTGACAGGGAAATATGGGAATAATCTGTCATAGTATAGAAATACATCTGTAAGGCAGCGAGACAAATTGATTGATTTATTTGAAACTCGCCTTGCAGGGACTGCTGTCATGATACCTGGTCCTTTTGATCCGATTCATTCAAGTTGTTCCAGAGTTTGGGACCAGAAAAACGAATATTTTGTTGAAACGCAATTGTTCTATGTGTAGGAATGTGAATGTCTCTCACAGATCTTGGATAATTATGAAGATTACAATTAAAATCAAACAGATTACAAAACTGTTCGTGGAGATATTTGTAAATGAACTTTCATAAAAAACGTACAAAAAGAGGAAAATACATAAAATAGATCCACATCAAAAGCAAAATGATGATCTCTTTCATCTACACAGTCACTTACATTTGTGATTTGTTTTAACAACAGTCACGCTGTACAGTGCGAGACAGAAATAAACTATACACTGTTATAATTGCATATTGTTTTAAGAGTGAGTATGGACGTATTTGATAATCTACTTGTAGAGTATTGTCCCTTGGTACTATTATTTATGGGGTGATATTTCACGGGTTTTTTTGTGCACAGGGATAAATCTAGGTAAGTGGGTCAAAATACTGTAAAAGTGTAAAGTTTGTTCTGACTCCTTCTGTGTGTACACATACACACACATACATACATACCTATATACATGTATATATATCTAAGACTGTTGGACTTTACAGAAAACTTAAAAAAAATTTTTATCATGAAAGCATTTGCTATAATTATTTTCAATATTATTGATTTATATATTTAGAATAACACTACCTGTACTTGAAGACGAAGAGAGGACAGTCTACATGTTCTCCCTCACGACGTTGACGTGGATCGAAGCCCCTATTGCCAACTGCAATGAATGCGATTCTGAATTATTACTTATATAATGTGAAAACATTAACCAATAAGGCAGTTCGTAAATAGTATTGTACAAATATTTATTAGGCGCTAAATAATGGTGTTTCCAAGCGCATCATATTCTGTCTATCAGTTAATTACCTGAACATATAATAAATCTGAAACAAAATGAATTAAATTAATGGAACTAAGCAATCTCACTAAACCATACATGAATAGTGAAAAAGGGCATAATGGTGTTCACCTCACCTCCTTGGCCCGACTCACAGCTGAGTCCTCGCACTTGCAATGAAAATTACACATTACAAAGATGTTTTTTTGAGTAAGGTGTTAAACTGATTGGGGGAGTAGGTGTTCTGAATGTGCGCTTGTAATTTATTTAGTATAGGGGTAATTATGGAGAAAGCTCGATCGCCATATCTAGTGGAAGTACGGGGGCCAGGAATTAACTACAAAGTTACTAATGATAAAACTTGAGGAACGTAAGGAGCTAAGAACTGAGAGATATTTAGGAGCAAAACCATGGAGGATTTTGTACTTCAAAAGAAGAACTTTAAAATTGATACGATGGTGTATGGGAAGCCAATGAAGTGAGGGTAAGATTGGGGTTATGTGCCCAGATTTTCGGGAGAGAGTAACGAGCCTTGCAGCAGTGTTTTGTATTATTTGAAGCGGAAATAGGTATGAATGAGGAAGGCCAGAAAAAGTGGAATTACAGTAATCAACGTGGGAGGATACAAATGAATGAGTAAGTTTTGCAGTTGTAGGTCCGTCAAGCAGTTTCCTAATTTTACCTATTTTAAACAAATCCAAAAGAAGCAGCCTTGCATATATTTTTGTTATGCTGCTGAAATGTGAGGTTTTTGTCAATAAATACACTAAGGTCTCAAACATATTCGCTACACTTCAGTGAACCAGCTCCAGTAATCAGGTCAGGGAACGAATTAGTATTTCTGAATTTGGAAGTAATATGGAGCATTTCTGATTTGCTTTCATTTAGGCAAAGTTTGTTATTAAAGGACTCTGAAATCCCCCCCACTTTGCACAAGCACGCGCATCCGTTTTCGAGGACATGCTATTTGTTTAACACATAAAATATTACTGGTGAGCAATTTATCAAAGCATATAAACATGATAAATGTAAATTTTACTCAGTAAAAATGACATTTATTTGCCTATGTTGTAATTACGAACTGGCTTATTTTATCAAAGAAGCAAAAATTCCCCAGGTTCAAAATGATGTTAATGCAGAAAATATATTATTTTTTTGCAATGGGTTTCATTTTCGGAGCATTATAGACTTATTTAAAACCAGGTTTAATCCATATATATTTCTACAAGTAATATTAATTTCTACGCCTATTAATTAAAAAAAAATACATTTTTTCTTTCTTTTCTTCTGGATTTGGCAAAAGAAAAAGACGCCTTTTAGAATTATGCTTTTCATTTATAGATAGTATATACCAATTAGCAAACAAACAAAAAACATTACAACTTCGTCAATAGGAAAGGATTAACTTTAATGGAATCATGTGACGAAAAGATCGCCTCTTTATACTTACTAATCTCAGCCATGACGTCATTAACACTGTGCGCGGAGTAGTCGATAGTGCCCCGAGTATCGACGGTAGTCACGTAATCAGTTAATTTCATGAAAGATCGGAATATTGTCTCTCCTTTTTCGCTCGCACGAGGGCTCTCTGCGTAGATCTGCTTCCAAGCACCTTGACGGTATCAAGAACAATAACATTGAATTGTGGGATTGATTGGCACTGAGATGAGGAAAGTATTGCTCAGTTGAGAGAAATAGCTGAGTCACCGAAATTTTTTTCTCATTAATCAGTCAGTTTCCTCATGGATATTGCGAGTTGGAGGGAACTGTTTTGAGCTTAGTAATTTAACCTGTGACCGTCTGCGATATATTTTTTTGGTCAGGACTTGCGCTACCGACGAGAGAGGGCAGTATTTGAGCGTCAAGAGGCCCCGTACTTACAGTGCTCGTGCAGTGCAGTGCGTGATCGTGTGAAGAAGATGGACTTGAAAACTCTATTGTTTTTTATTTATTTACAGTAGAGATGCAATTATTAACTTTAAAAGTTAACTTTAGGGGTCAGGATATTCATTGCTCCACAGAAGGTATCATTGAATGGCTGTCAATAATACCTGATATGACAGGAAGTGGGTTACTCTATACGGTACAGATGTAGAAACAATAGGTTAAAATGTATATTTCAATTATCAGGATATTCAATGATACGAAAAATAGTATGAATGAATTATGTTGAGTACATCAAGGCAACATGGCACCGCTTTAATACAAGTAAAAATTGTCAGTAAAGTTGATACAATAGCCTTAGTTGCAAAACGGTTTGCAAGATTGCCAGCATTTTTCCATAATATTGCCATCCAAGATGGCTGCAGCATCTGAATGTAAGCATAAATCATTAATTATCTGTCTAATTACCATCGTTGTTTCCATCTCCGGTTTAGGGAGGCCGGAGGGATATTCAATCCAACAAGACCAGTTTAATTTTCCTTTATTTAGCGGACATGAACCATATAAACCCCATATTGCGTCGAAATGACAGCGATATCCCCAAAATGACCGGAGGTTAGTTACTATTAAAATAGAAATGCCCTTTGCTAGTTGTAAATAGCCTTATAATTCCAGATGGTATCGAAGATCCAATATTATCTCATGCACGGTGGCCTCCTTATTCTAAGATGGTTGGAAGTGAACACTGCAATAATTTTGGGATATGGGGGCTTTTGGCCCTCTGGTTAGTCGTTTGATGTACGGGTTACAGATTTCACTGCCTGTTAAATGCCAACGACCGAATTGACTCGTGTGGTACGTGAAACGTAAACATTACCCTAGCTCTAAATCTTCTTCCAAAGAAGATAGGAACAAAAACATATCATAAGACCAAATTTCATAAGACAGAGCAGCCGTATGAATTGAGCAGCAGCAAATAAGACCTGTCTTCGAATAGAATGGTATAAAAAGTGATTAAAAAATTCTACTAGGTCGTACTATAACTCTAATCTGTAGCTCTATTTATATTGCAGAAGAGCTAATAAACTGTATACTCTAGTGTGTTTCAGATTACAGGATGTTGGCTTGAATATGGTGGTAGGCAAAAGACTTAGTCAAATTATTATTGTAATTGTATTGTGGAAGGGATTCCAGAATTCGCATCTCTACTGGAGAGTCAACAACATAGTTCTTTGCACATGAAACAACTTTGCTCGAGATATTACTTCCGATACTGTTGACACAAGCAAACCGGGATATCCACATTAAAGGTGAACAAGTTTAATGAATTGTAACATTGTGACCTAATACTGTACGTATGACTATATCTCATTTATAATTCCGCTGATATAACTACTGCTAAAATCTAGTACTTTTAAAATCATAATGGTACTTTATTATTCATAAAGTAGAGTAACAACATTTTGAGGTATGGGCTGTACATGTACGGCATTGCTATTTTTATTATTACTGTTATTGTTATTGTCATTGCTATTATTATTATCATCATTACCATTAATCAACATGTACTTTCAAAATCACTTTGCATACCGGCTTGTATAAAGGGCTACAGTAATAGGCCTGTATCAATGAATATCTTTTAACCCTTAATATACTTTTACACTTAACCTTCTAAATAGTAAATAGTAGCCCACATCCGGTTACATTAGGAAATTTTCCGCTATTTTGGATGCCATCTTGCATTTCCAGGTTTTCCAGTATATATATGGATATCTCAACCCCCCCAAAACCTAGTTGTAGACACCAAAAATACACCTCTGGGATTGATATTTCATGACTATGGCTATTTTTAAGCGCGGGCTGCCTTCTTAGCTACCGTCTTGGTTATAAAGCTACTCGAATACTTTATATATAATTTCGTAGGTATCAATGAATTCCACGTCCTCAAAATGTAAATGTTCTTTGAATCTTAATAATTATAACTCCATTGTAAATAATAGTCTACTGCCGGTCAACTTTATAAAATTGACGGCCATTTTTGACGCCTTCTTGGATTTTCAGGTTCCAAGACCACCATAGCACATTGTAAGTAGTCTGAATGGCTTTCTCGACTTCAAAAACCTCGGTATATAAAAACAAGATTACGTGTGTTGAGAGCCAGAAGGGCGTTAACTCGTATGCTTTAACACAGAGTTAACGCCCTTCTGGCTCTCAACACACGATTACACCTTTGGAATAGATATTTCATGATTTATGGCTACTTTTAGGTGTCGGCAGCCATCTTGGAATCCGTTATGAAAATAACCACTTTCCGGATACCCGATTTTCTTAGATTTTTAGTATGTTACTCTTGACGTCAAACACTACCGAAAACCGTTGAAAAAAACTTTTTGTTACAATTTTGGGGGGTTAGGGTACTTTTTTCTTTCAATAGACCCGCCTAATAGCATTGCCTAATATTGTCTCAAGTTGAATGTCAATTTCGCAATATGTTCAGCTTGTCATAGTCTATAGGCAAACACACCATTTCATTTGCGCATGGCCCAAACATTGATATAATGGAACGCAATTAGAAATTTTCCTCCCCTTATCTGCTCTGCGTTTAACGCAACTGAGCCAGATTCAAAGTGGAAATTGTATAGCTTGAATCACGATTCTCATAGATTCAACGTTTGAATGCTGGTACAATTATAAATGAACAAATATAACAATATAAAAAATATAACAAGATCTTCGTCTTAAGAAGTGATTTATAGGCCTCTCAGAATGTCTTCAAACATAAACAAAGTGAAACGTTTTGATTTTTTTTCTTCAATAGGTTTTACTTTGAAAGCTTAATCGCTTAATATCATGTTATCAGCTTGAAGTGATCAATGGTGAGAACTGAATCAAAGTTTTGATAAACATCTTTACACGAGGTAAATGATTTTTGTGGCTGTACGACTGCATGTTCCTGCGACAATTGCTCTAGCGTCGATTTCTTGTACCCACCAACTTATTAAACTTTAATTCTGTACCAAACCCTAACACTTACCTTAAATCTGATCACCAATATGATCGCCAATTAGATATACTAGGAGTTTCAAAACAACTAATAAATTTGTTAACAAATTTTTAGGCATTTTACTCCCGTGTTAAAGATCGTATGCTCGATCTGTAATGAAAAGCACAAGTCATAAAAAATTGGAACCAGCGGGATTCGAACCTGTCATCTACTGCTTTGGGACAGCACTGGGAGTAAAATGCCTAAAAAATTGTTTACAAATTAAAATTCCTCCCATCAAGCTTCTTCATTTACTAACTGATAAATTCTTTTAAAAATATGTTTGTTCACAGCAGTGAAATTCAAACAATCTAAAAGAATTATTCATGCGGTTTCCAATAATATCCAATAATGCATAATTCATATACCTTGGTTAAGTTTCCAGGAACATGCATGTCTGAACATCATTGTCCTTGCAGTCATAGGACATGTAGGAGAAGTGGAATTTTTCACACTATTTTGATAATTGGGACGCAATCAATCTATTCTTTCAGATGGCATGAATTTTATTGAGGTATACGTACAACTTATTTCACAGGATTCTTTTTCTCTGTCCGGACAACCAGTGGCGGAACCAGGATTTCTTGAGGGAGGGGGCTCAATATTCACAAAATTTTCTGACAAGCAACAGCAACAACGAAAAAGTCCTCAGCTTTTTGGGGCCCCTTTTTGGTCCCAGAAGAGGGGGCCCGGGCCCCCGGATCCGCCACTGCAGACAACTACTCCATAGACAATTACCCCCAGAATATACCCCCTGAAAATTAACCCGGACGATTCTCCCGGGAGAATTAACCCAAGAACGATTACTCCCAGGAGAATCCCCTGTGGAGATCCCCCCGACAATTTATCCTGGGGTAGTTGTCCTAGAATTTTTTCAAGTTAGGGTTTCTTTCTTTTTTCCCAGTACATGTTCCATACCTGATAAGGCAAAGTGGAGTGAATTGAGCAAAGTGCTCTTGCCTGAACCCTGGACACCGACGACCCCTAGTCTTATCTTAGGCGGTCTTTCAAAACCACCAGGGACATCTCTTAGAGTCCATTGGCCTGGCCGATAGTCGAAGATCCTCTCTCGCAGTTGGCGAACTTCAGATTCTGTGTCGTCAGTGTTAATGGGTCGCGTTTGATTATCTAAATTAATTAGAGATATTAGCACAAAATAGGGCAGATTCTGTGGTTACTAATTACGCAAACTACCGCTACTTGCTGCAAGCCGAACATGGCGTTCCCGAATTTGGGAACACGCCATTTTCGGCTTACAGCACGTAAGGGTCGATGTTTGTAAAAGTACCCAATTATTGATCAGAAGACAGAAAGACATATATCAATAAAAAAGATGAGAATCCCCAGAACAACATAACCGAGGTTTGAAAATTGCAGATAGGGCAATAAGCGTTCAGAAAATGATGTATATTTTGAAAAAAGCAATTCAGAAACACTGACACTGAAATCACCGCTCCAGCAGTGACGTCACAAAATGAAGGCCTTTCACAGTGCATTCACTGTTCGCACTATACATATCAGTGAATGTGCCATCTCAACACAATGTTCATCTTCATTTTTTGCTCATTTCGTATAATGAAAAGCAACTCTTTTCTCGTTTTATGAATAGCAGTCCATATGAATAATGAGCCTTTTCTCCACTATAAATAGCGGTCCTTATGACAAGCGAGCGGACCCCCATTTTGTGATGTTCAAAATTATTCGTATCCTTGGTAATTCATTGACTTTGTCGATCGATATGAAACAAGTACTTGTGTACAAGAACAATACCGTTTCTTTTGATGCTGAGTAAAATTTGAAGAGAAATGTAAGTTTTGGCTAGTCTTGAGATAAAAAGGCTAGCTTTTCAAATTATTTTTTCTAGCAACTACTTGGCTGGAATATTCGAAGATGGAAGCAAAAACTTAGAAAAAAAGCATTTGCTAGGCCTTTGCTAGTTTTGTGGATACCAGCCATTGTTTCCTTACGCCCATGACTGCAGATATGCTGTACCGACCCTGTAACATGACTGCTTCACCAAGTTTCAATATTAACAAAATATCTTTTCCATCCGCCATGACAGTGTGATATAATAATAAGGCACATTTCAATATATACACCAATATTAACAAAATACCTTTTCCATCACCCATGACAGTGTGATATAATAATAAGGCACATTTCAATATATGTATTGTGTGTATGTGTGTGTGTGTGTGTGGACGTGTTTAGCCGTATGTCCGAGAACATTTTCGGACAGAGAACAAAAAAATCATGAGAACAATGGTCCTCGGAAGCCGGACAATAGTCCTCGAACGTCGAACAATGAATTTGTGCCTTATTCCGTCGACTGTAGGAGGACGGAGGAACAATAGAGGAACAATAATTGTCCTGGGAAATAAAGCAATACAAGACTCTGTGTGTGTGTGTGTGTGTGTGTGTGAGGGGTGGGGGTTGTCTCTTTAAGAAGGTCTATGTGCTAGGTTACTTTCCAGTATTAAACGAGGGTATACTTACTCATCACATCCTCTGCGTTATTCATCCACCAAGCGAATCCAATTGCCAGTTGTATGATAAGCACAATGACAATCGATGTAACGACGTCTTTACCTCTAACTGTAAATAATGATCATGAATGCATGTTAAAATGTGTGTTTCCTTTTAGGTGATCTGCAGCATATCTGCAGATTACCACTTGTTTCGTCACAATCTCTTTTCTTTCTTTATTCTTTCTGTACGCTTTTATTAGCATTATGTCAAAAACTGAATCATCTCCAAGTTTTTTGCATGGATAGCCTATTATCAGGATTAGAAAACTTGTTTTTTCAATGTGATCACTCAGCCATGAAGTCATGTATGCCTGGTTATTTTGTAAAATCACATTATCAATCATATCTTCACAACTAGTCATGATGAATGGACCAAATTCAATACACACAAACTTCAGGTCGTGGGTCAACATACTGACATAGCGTCGCCCGCGACACAGTATAATCTAAACCGTATCTACATTTAAAGTTCAAATCTTGATCAAGTTTAAAGGCAGTTTAGAAGCTAAAAATTGCATTTAAAGGGGGGCAATATCATGGTTCTGTTTCATAATGCTGCTATAAAACTACCATAATGGTGTTTTTATGAACTTCACTATTGTCATGCACATCCAGACATTAATCTCACCTTCTTCAGTATTTCATAACCGCCTGGCCAATAGCCTCCAAATTTTGTGAGCATTTCGGTCATGATAAAACAATAATTTCTTAAGTAACAGCAATTTGATTCAAAGTCATCTTGCATATGCAAATTACGCTGAAAGTCCATACCCTTAGGCGCATTACTGAAGCGGAAGATGTTATCGTCACAGTTTAGTTGGCTATATAACTCTTCACATATATTCCATGTGATAATAACTTCACTAAACAGTCACACACACCCTAGTGCAGACATGCGTGCAATCCTTTTCCTTTATATTTCATAAACCACTTGACCAATTAGCTCCGAAATTTTGCTAACATTTTGGACAAGATAAAACAATTAATTCTTTAAGTAACATCCATTTATTTTAACGTCAATTTCATTATACAAATGTTTCTTGAAGGGCCAAGTTTTGTGGTTCATAAATAGGGTCCACTGGTCTTTCTGTGACCGAAAGCCGATCGTCAGATGACCTTGAGTGATCCTAACGTCGCAATTCAGATCACCTAGATCGTCTGCAGTGACTAGTTTCCTTGTTGTTGTTTTTGACTTTATTTTATTTTGTGATTGTCATAGGTTTTCTGAACATTGGATCGCACCCCTCCTTTTTGCTAGATACCCTTTTCTTTGCTTGTCAGAGATCAGATTTTGCGATATATCTTTTAAACGCCAGTTCGTCCTAAACTAAACAAATGAATCAACTATTTTTGCTATAAGTTAATTGCCAGAGTTGTTATTATTTTTGATTTAAAATTGAAATGATTTACACAGAGATACAGAACATTAGAAACGGTAAATAAAGTGTTGAAGTATTATAATAAATAATGCAAGATATAGTGCAAGGGAAAGTGCTAATTACCATTACACCGTCTACTAAAAGAGACCGATGCAGGAAGAAGAAAAATAGAAAGAGGGGGTGATGGAAAGCAAGTGGAATAGGGGAAAATATTTGAAGTTTGAACTAAACTTGGATAATTGTAAACAGAGAATCTCAATGTCGTATGAAGCATATAATACTTACACTCCAGCATAACACACAGCAAGGTTAATACACAAATGCCAATAAGTATATTCTTCACATCAATGTTCGCCATGTTATCAAGATGCTAGTAGTAATATGGTCCCTCTCAGCTGAATATCGACATGAAGAACTCACTAATAAGTTTACGATCTTGGGACGTATGTTGTCAATTTTTTAGCAATACGATGTGGGAATTCCCAAGTCATAATAATATTGTGTAATGACATTGCTACATGTCACTGGGTGTCTGGGAAAATTAGCGTCATTTAAATGACTTCTTTTAAGCACTACACATCATTGTTTGAACTTAAGAAAAAAAGAAGCAAAAAAAAAAAAAATAGGGGGAATTAAAAAGTCATAAAACAGTAACATTATTTGGGCCTCTCTACTCCATGCGTACTGCAACTGTATAGTCAAGTTCGAGAGGTCAGAGTTTGCACTTCCTGTAATGACAGTGATTTCCTGCTGTGTAGCAGTTGGCAGGAAGTACATGATAATTATAAGAGGACGGATAAAGTGTTTGCAATATGTGTTTAAGTATTTAAAATATACCCATGCAGTTATTAGGAACCAGACTGAACAAAGTAAATCCTTTTAAAAGAAAAGAATCACTTGCAATAGTATATACTTCACCTATCTAATCATATTGCTGGTATGTTTTAAACCATATATTTTATGTATTTTCTCATACTCCGAAAGGGGTCGACATAATAGGATGGGCCTCTCTACTCATAAGCCAACGAAGCAGAGGTGAAATGTTTATACCATCTTATATCAATTTCAATTGCTAATTGTTGCATTCATCTATAGTTATAGATTCCATCAAAAACATGTCACCATTTTTTTTCATATCCCCCCAAATTTTATAACTGGAACTTCTTTATTTATCATAATGTTCACGCGTAGTTGTGGTTATTTGGTTATTTTAAATGGTCAGGGTAAAGGAAATAATTCCCGGTCCCTGTGACCTTTTTGTAACTTTCTCAATATCCACTACCCCCCCCCCCCCCCCCCCCCCCCCGTGCTAAACAAAGTGTACTACAACTTCAGATTTACTCTATTAGAACCCGGACAGAATAACACGCATATTTGTATAGTGTACATAGGTCTGTATCTTGTGTTAATTAGGTTATTGTAAAATGGGAACAGTCATTCTTGCCCCACCCATCTCAATAAAGAATCTTGAATCTAATACATGTATGTTTGTACAACAACCTGTACGTTCTATAAAGTTAATCATATACAGTATCTAACACAATCACAGAGACTTTCTAGAAATCAACTCAAAATGCAATATTCAGTCCCTGCCTTTGCCGCCAGATGGCGCTCTTTCGATTAATTGGCAGTAACATTTCCGGTGTGACCACAGAACTCCTAAAGACGTAGAAGGCTCATACCCATTCACAACGCACAGATCGCGGTATCGCCGTAATACCCGCTGGAAGATTCGCTCGAGTGCACACGCTGCCATATTGCTTTTAATAGTCCTCGTTCTTTTCAGCTTACCGATCGTGCACGTCACAATGCCTAATATATTCGATCTTTTCAAAAGGGCCATCTGTCTATAGTTCTCTTTCAGGACACATCGGAGCCCGAGTTCATTTGTTCGCAATCATCCTTCTTGACACCCCCCCCCCCCCCCCCCCCTTGGAAAAAACAAACATTTAAAAATAAAGTTATTTCCTATATGGTTGTACAATGTGACAGTGTAACTTTTTGTCCAATGTGTTATCGATATATATATATATATATACCTTTTTTTTTCAAGTACTGTATATTATTTGTCTTTAAACATTGGACAAATTTCCTTTTGATTTAATTTGCTTTTTTGCAAAGATTTAGTTTTTGTTCAACATGCTACTACTGTTATGTTTATGTCCTGCTCTGTCTTTGATGATAATTCTTAATATAAACTCTTTTTTTTTAGTGGATACATTTCACAATACTGCAGCTTTGTAATAATATGCTAGTTCACATGGTGAGCACCCCCCCCCCCCCCCAGTTTAACAAAATATGCTTAGCGGCCCTTGAATTAATATTATTCAGCTTATCTTCTCTTTCTCTCTTTCTTAATACATACAAGGTACACTGACATTTTCCCTCATGTATATTTTTATAGGCTAGTAGCTAAGGCACTCAACAATGAAGCACAAGCTTGTCACAGTACACCCCCTCACTTACTCCCCCCCCCCCCACACACACACAATGCACATGTCACTCTTCATATCATTACAAAAAACTCAAAGAGAAGCTTACTGCATGTGTAAATAAATTTACATTGTACACGTACATCACAACTGGAAAAAAAAAGAGAAAAGAACTGTTACAGGCAAATCTTATATTAAATTCGATGGGACTCGAAAAACCCCGAAAAATTTAATAGTTAAGTTCAACGGGTTGGTAGCGTCACTTTCATTACAGCAATTACAACAATTCACATTATGTGGATAAATAAGCATTTCCTGTACACCGTGACAATTTCTGAAGCATACCAAAGTATTGACAAGTTTTTGATGTAGCATTCTTCTCAATATTTACCGATGGTTTAACACAACGCGCTACATAAAACAAGACATATAAAACAGCAACCGCGTGTCAACCAATGTGACGCGATTATGATGTCAGCATTTCGGTATATTAAAGAACATTTAAAAATATGCAGGAAAAAACCACCTCCGAGCACCCAGCGACAGGCCACCACACCCGTCGGCACGCTGGTGGTACGTCAGGCAAGCTTTTATTTCCAGCAGATCCAGCAAAAACCAATGGCTATTGAGGTACAGCAACTCGCTGCAGGCGAGGGAAAAGGCCTGTCCCCTGCCACTCGGAGAAAAAGTATACAATTATAATAAACTGTAGGTGTGATACGAAAAATGGAAAATGGCCTATTAAAAAGATTCTTTTGACAGCACTAGGAGAAGAAGTTTCAATTTCCATTTGAATATAAAAAATGATGTGGATTCATTGATTTCAGCGGGGAGTTCATTCCAATACTTTGGACCTGAAAATGTAACAGTTTCATTGCAAATAGTGTTCGAGTTCGTGGCAAATAGAAGGAGTTACTTTGACGTGTTATAACTGTAAGTTTATCAAAGATGGGTTCTTTTTCTGTTTATATATTGATGCGATTTTGCTTATTGATTCCCAAATGTCGATGTCGAAACAGATTACAAATATTTGCAGTTAAAAACGCAGCAGCACGTATCGTTACCCATACTACCAAACGCGATTATATAACTTCAGTTTTACAGTGTCTCCATTCGTTGCCCGTGAGGGAGCGCATTGTCTTTAAATTGCTTCTCTTCGTTTTTCATATTGTTAACGGTACGGCCCCAAAATATAATTTGGATTCGTTACATAAATACGTTCCTTCACGTACCCTACGCTCATCTGATACAAATTTACTGCAGGTTCCATTGTCTACGAAAAAGTGGGGGGGGGGGGGGGGGGGGGGATCGGGCCTTTGCTCATGCGGGGCCCGTTCTGTGGAACGCTCTTCCTAATACTATCAAAAAATCAAATTGAGTTCCTTCAAGGGCAACCTAAAGACATATTTATTCAATGGTGCTTATTGAACACAGACATCTCACTTTTGTCTCGTCAACTTCTTTTCAATTCATTGCTCTGAAGCGCCTTGATCATTTAACTAAAATGGATAATGGCGCTTTAGAAATAGCATGTATTATTATTATTGGCTCGCACTCGCAATGAAAGCAGAAAATCTGACGTCATTACGAGATTGGCCAATATGACGTCATGCTCAAATATGGCCAGGAGAGTCGTGCATTGAAACCATTTTGTGCTACAATAAATAATCAATTACAGATTCCTAATACCGAAAATAAGTTAAATTGAAATAAATACAATATGAAGTAACAAATACGGAAGGAAATTAATAACAATATTGCTGGTATTAATTGCGTTCAGATTGCTTCATGACTTCAACCCCCATCAATAATGGACTCGCCCACTCTACACTCATGAATATTCATAGATTATGATTAGGCTTGTTAAAAAAACATGCTCTTCTTTGATAGGACAGGTACAGTGGGGGTTGGAAGAAATGGGTATGACTAGCCAATTAGGCCTGATGTACGATGATGGAGGCATACATGTAGTTCCGTGGCAAATGGCGCTGGAAGATAAGGTTGTCAAATCTACATTGACTATACATGGACGTGAAGACTTATTTTTGATTGGGTACGGTGTGGGTGAACTTTCAAATCGTATAGGACATGAAAGGGTCCAATCTGAATTTGTGGTGCTATTCGTGTGTTGAAGCGTGTGTGTCAACTTTCGGACACCCAAATGCGTGCTACTAACCATTATGAAATAGGAAACAGGCAAAGCTTTGTTTGAGACAAAGAATATCCTAATCACGAATGATATGGGCTGTAATTTCATGTAGTATGATCGATAAGTGTGGAAAAAAATCATCTTCAATTCTAATGATAAAGCAGGTTTGTTTCCTTAAAACGTTATTGGTATCCTCTGTACCTGTCCTCCCCCACCCCCCCCCCCCCACACACACAAATGTGTATGTTCTACTATAATAGTTTTGGTAGAAAACACATGGGAAAGTTCTCCACGTAGGCCTATGGCATCACATGATACGACTATACAGTTACATGTTGTTTTTTTTACTTATGGAAAGTAAATATATCAATAATGATCTCCATGTTTAAGAACAATGTACTCATTTCTTGCTCGACTGGTTTCCCGCTTCCACTATTTCTTTCTGTGATTCACTCGCTTCCCTCCAAGCTCCAATGCACGACTGTTTGAAGTGTAATTTTTTCCCATTTAGAAATATAGTCCAGCATGCAATAAGCACATTCACTGAACATGAGAACTGAAAGACAAAAGGCGGGGAATCCCCACTAATGGCGTCCGTTGCTTAGATACTAAATACATTGTTGTAAACGCGCGGCATTGCTACACTGTGAGTAGAACGGGATTCGAGACGGAGAGGATGGCTGACCTACCTATTTCGAAGAAAAATTGTCTAATTGGAGGGATTCTTGTGATTGCATTTGTGTTGCACCAAGTTTGATACGATGATAACACTATGAACACGATGACAAAGAGAGCGGACAATTTATGCAGCTCCTCACTGTACCCTCCACAATAGATCTAGTAGACAAAAGGACATCCCTTCACTGCTATTATGTGACACCTGTTCTACATATTTTTACAGGATAGCAATGAATGGATGTTCTTTTGTTAACAAGTGCAATTGTGAAGGGTACAATGAGGAGCTGCATAAATTGTCCGCTTCTTTGTTCGTCATGTTCATAGTGTAAACTATGCACATTACGATATCGGTATACATCCCAGAATGTGCACCTATGGCAGGCATCTTTGAAAAAGCCGCCGCCAGTGTACTTTCTGCAGGAAAACACAGTTCAAATGTTTTAATTAAGGGCCATTTTGATATGCGCATCTTAGAATACTTCTGCAATAGATGTAAATTGGATTTGTAATAAAACACACAATTATTTAAAAAAAAAAAAAATCGGATGACTGAACAATAGGTTTTCAACACATTCTTTACAAACTTGAGTGAGTTAGCTGGAATTATTATAAGCTTATTTATTCCTTTGTAGTAGGCTTATACTCTCTAATCTTTGTTTCTTCTCTTTTTCCATTTTGGATCTGTCTGGCCTTTTCCCCAGATCAGGCACGCCTGTTATTCGCTTGTGTGATGTGTATAGTACACACACCTAACTGTCCACAATCCCATACGTAATATCCATTCAGTTAATCTATCATCAGTTTGTAGTATAATCTATCCGTGAAAAGCTTAACCTGCATGTCCATCCCAGTAGCTAGGATACTGCTTTTGTAAAACTTAACCCAATTACATGATTTTTTTGCAAATATCCATAAATGGTACAAACAAGATAAATGGTACAAACAAGAGGGGCACAATCGACAAAACGGCGGATCCTCTATGGTCAAAATGCATACTTTTCTTCCAAAGGGGAGGGGGCACGGGCCGGAAGTACTCCCCCTCTGGATCCGCCAATGATCTCCAATATATTTTGAGTACTGCCCCGAGGGTAAATGCGCCTCGAAGAAAACCGCATATTAAAGGAGAATTAACCTCAAACAATAAAGACGATAGTGTTGAAAGGTGTTATTTATTCCTACTTGTTAGACTATATGGCTTCGCGTCAAAATATACGAGATCGATACGAATCAAGATTTTCTGAGCAAAATTTATCATCTGCTAGCAATATGTATCGTCTGCTAGCAATACATGGGGGCTGCCATTTTTTTATGTGTACAAGAAGATTTTCTTAATCCAAATGCCCAATTGCCTTTTTCAAAATTAAAAACCCATTTGAGATTAAAAATATAGAATAGATATGTCAATTTATTTTTAAACTGAAGATTTCCTTATATATTTCTGTTGAAAATCGATATTCGCTTAATATAAATCTATTTTCTAGATACTGTGACGCAATGGACGGAGCAAATTAATTCAAATTTTATGGATGCTTCTTCCCTGAGCATCTATAGCAGCAAACTATGCATTCACCTGCTTTCGGATAATGGGACTTGAAAAGTCAGAATGCATGCTGCATATATTATGTTCTGCTCTGTTTGGCAAACCCAAGAAAATAGATTTTTGTTAAGCAAAACCAGACAATTTAAAAGTATCATTATAAAGATTTAATTTTTATAAATCATGTAAACACCCACTTTATATTTTTCGTCACATATGGGATTTTAGGTAATGAAGAAAAGCAATTTAGGTCTTGGATTCAAAATATCTTCCTGACCGGAACATTTCTCAATGGTTCATGTACAAATCCAAATCAGCAAGAAAATGGCAACCCCCATGTAAATGAGTAGGAGACGATACCGGGTGTTGGAATATCTTTATTTATACCCTTTTCTGATATCTTATTAGAAAATGATTTAGGCCAATAAGTAGGAATATATTACACCTTTCAATATAAGTAAATTTGTACTCAGGGGTTAATTCTCCTTTAATGATATTTTTGTGTACGACAAACAAAGTGTTGTCCACAAAAATGTCACAATCGACTCACCAAATTACCAATTTGATATTCGCATATTTGTAGTGATCTCATTTTTCAAACATCCATAACTTTCTTAGTCCTTGTCCGATTACTTTCAGACTTTCACCATTCTTATTTTTCTGCTTCACACAAATCATCTTATTACCAAGGTTGGATTGCCCTTTAAAGGTAGTATAATGAACTAAATTGAAATTAAATTGGCTATACCCCGACATCAATCTCACTGCCATTGCATCATTATAACAGTATCAGAACAGCTTTGGAATTGCTTCCTTTTCTCCGAATTGTTAAAGTTCATTTTTTTTTGGAAGTATTAATATCTTGAAATACCAATGACAACGTTCATGTAGCCTAAATCGCACTCAAAAGCCTGAAATTACCCTTATTTGGTGGAAAAAAAAGGGAGAAATTACCTGCTCACTAGCATGTCCTTTCGCATTTTAAACATTTAATGACAAAATTTCAACAATGAAGTACACGATAGAAAGTTTAGTTCTAGCTCAGTGTTCCCCGACTGCACTTCTAGTCATAAGAAAGTTATACCAATGTAGCAATTGTCTGTTCTGATTAGATAAAGGATATTTATGTTCACACATAGAGGACCCGCACCCCCCCCCCCACCCTTCCCCTCGCACTGCAATGATTAACCGATTTTATAAAGATTGTTTTTGTCTTCAAAACTGTGGTACGCTTTACATGCTTTAATAAAGATCTTGTATTGTTATCAAAGAGCAGTTCAACTTTTGTAAAAATAAACTCACTGTGTAAAAGTAAAAAAAAAACAAAGAAACGAAATGGCAAAAGTTCGAAAGAAATTTGACAGAAGTAGAAAATTTTGAATAATTAAAAGAGAAGATCACAAAATGCAGATGCGAATCTCACATTTGAAAATTGTCTGTGGATTTTCCTAAGAGGGAGTTTTGGAATGTGTCGACGTGAACGCCTTCCTAGATCCTCCCGGCGACAATGGACTGCTTTGTGTTAACTGAATACAAAGTAGGTGAAGCATGAAGCTAACAATGGGTGAAGCGAGGTTCACGTTTTAGAGAAGACGGCAATTCCATGTTTGAAGCGTTCTCGATCTGACTGGTGGACAAGGGAGAAGCCAGTGGACGGGTGATCCGTTCTTGAAAAAAGCGCGGTATGCAGTTAACACAAAGCAGTCCATTGTAGCTGGGAGGGTCTAGGACGGTGTTCGCTTCGACATATTCGAAAACTCACTACTGTCTCATCGCTGCCCGTCTCCTCCGCTGCAGTACGCAAAATATATTATGTGAGAGGGGTCGCGCAGCGTTTTAGAAACTGGGAGAGGTGGCTGACTTGATTTCACTTGAATAAAGAAAATTTCGAATGTTACCCGGGGATTTTATGAAACGTATCTACTCAAAAAAGTGAGAGGCTGAACCGCCCGCCCCCCCCCCCCCCCCTCGTTCCGCGGCCCATGTGTGATTGGAGAGCATGTTCTTATTGGTCTAAAGAAGGAAAAAAAACGATCCCACTAAGTAATACATTGGGTGAAAAAATGACATTAGTCATTTTCTGATTCTTGGAACAAATGGGAGAGTGGTCTGCCACTACCGACATCTCAGTGACGTTACCGATTCGGCCAACTTGAAACTCTAATATGCATAGTAACTGCAACTTTTAAAAATTCCTCATCTTCTTTATTTCTTTCAAACATTCATCTATTGGCTTTTATGGGATTTTTCTTCTTTCTTTTAGCATGTTTAGAGCCACTCTCTATCAAGTTAGAATTTCCCTTTAATGTGATTGCACGCGCAACCAGGAAATGCCTGGAACGACCACATAGTCTTCAGGGTCAAAGAGCAGCAGCCATCATCATTCCATGTTCTGGGATTCCCCGCTCGCACATCATACGACCTAATCCTTTGTTTACGGTCCTGAAATACGTTTACGTTGAATCTTAAAAAAGATCTCGAAGGTAACTTGTCTTTGAAGCGTCATAATCCTTCTAATTCAGTGTACATCAGCAGCGAAACAGCGATAAGATGGAAGAGACCATTGTGAAAAGAATAATCCTTGGGATAGTCGTATTCATGCTGGTAGGATCGATCGTGGCGAGTGAGTATCAATAATGTGTTCTGAAATATGTTAGAAGTAGTGCATACAGCTTCAGATATACTTTCTAAGATTCGAGTCCGGGTTGCAGGGTCCATAGAAAGGCCGGTATGCTCCTGTCAATACCAATGAGGTTATTTTAGTTAGATAAGATCATAATATTTTATAATTATCATAATTATTATTGTCTAGGAATGCAGCTATATACTACGGTACGAACCCCAGAGCTTATTACATTTTCATAGAAAATCAAGGTAAAAAAGAATTTTATCAACATATAATCTTGCATCCACTTTTGGACTGATTTCTCAACATCAATGTTCCAAAGAGATTTAATACCTTTAACTTAAATATAGTGGTTTATGGTAGTTATGTATTTAAGTCCAGATCATGGCCCATTTTCAAATGAAAAAAAAAATGTTCTTACTCTAATTCCCAATCTACGATTGGGATTTGCAAGTAGGCCGACATTGTCGGTCTCATCAGGGAAGACAAGGGAAGTGTACCTAAGTTACACTTCCCTGGTCTTATTGTAGCTTCATGGTCTCATCAACCCTCAAAAAGTACCGTATGGGCTGAGCCCAATAGAGACGATTATCTAGAGACCCACAGCCTATGAGAACGGCAATACCGTTCTCCTGGGCCCCTATTCAAATCAATACTTAGCTTTCGGCTGAGAAAAAAAAATACTTAATCAAATTTGGTACAATAATTTTGTCCGACAATGTCTTACTCTAGTATGCACTTGAACTATTAGTATGTACATAATGATGGATTGAAAAATATAAGGAGAATTAAGTGAGATCATTTTTTTTTACAGATAATAAAGGTGTTTTTAAAGGCATGATCACGATCTTCTTCCTGACCGCCCCATTTGGAGTCGCCTGGTACATTAATAACACTTGTAAGTAGCCATTTTTTTAAATTTTTTTTCTTAGGTAAGTAAAAATGGTTTACAGTAAGATAAGTTCGACCATTTTGACTCAGTTTTAAGACCGTTATGTCAATAGAAATCAAACAAACAATATCATTAGAACCCAAAAGAAGGGGGCAGTGTTATTGGTCGGTTTGGGCTCGATATGGCAGGGTGACTTTGGTAAAATCTTGACGAAATAGCTTCGTGGGAAGCGATTTTATTTATTTATTTTAAATTCTTTCCTTTTTCCATTAGGCCTATACAGACTCTATAAATGCAACGTACAAAGTTCGATAACCAGGAATCCTATGATTACTATAATCAATGCTTAGTAAAATTTGACATGCATTCTTCTCTTTGAATTTGTCCTTAATCTTTTCTTTGAATTTGGCAAAACCTTAGCTGAAATTCGACGACTACGGGAGAAGATCAAAGCCTACGGGCCGGGCCAGTGGACGATAAAAGATGTTGGAGAAGGATTTGAGAGTCCGCCAAGGATTCGACTCGGTGTATTTGGTGTCCAGGATTCCGGCAAGAGCAGCTTTCTAAACTCACTCCACTTTGCTTTAAAAGGTACCCATTACAAAAAAAAGAGAAAACATCTACACCAATCCTCGGTAAAAAATATAAAACAAACAAGTAAATGTTAATGACATCTATAATAATTTAAGATTTATTGCGAACAAATGCGTAAAGTTATAGTTTTAGATTGAAATAACTGACAGCCTCATGATACATTTTCACTTATTATGATCAATGCCCTGTGATTTGTAGATGTATTTTGTATAACTACATACGTTATTTTTTGAAATACAACTTCGAAATAATTAACATATATACACACACTGAAGCCGGAAATTCACTATTGTATTTTAAAGGTAAAGTTGAGTTCTGGACATCCGGTTACATTGTGAACGAAACTGTCTCAAAGCAATTGGGAAAGGCTTATCATGTCTACATAACAATTGGTCAGGGTGTACACTGTGAAGATATAGAATCATCAAAATGATAATAAATTGACACATTCTCGATAAAAGACACATGCAATGCACACACGTCTATGTTTTCTATTGTTCGAATTTCAACTGATGACTCCACAATTGAATTGCGTCACAAAATTCATTGACGGAATAAACCTCACCAATTGTTGACAACCGATGAACTATTGAATTACTACCGATGACACATTGTTCTCTTTGTTCGATGTCATCGGCTTGAATGCGTATACATGTACACAGAAATGGGTATATGGGACTGCGCACACATATGGCATGAATGTTCGGCCCTAACACTTCAGCTGTTTTTCTTCATATTTCGAATATGAGGACATTAATGTTGAGGAGAAATCTTTTACAGGGACATTTCTACTATGATGTTCTTCCAAACTGACATAAAAGGAATGATAATGCTCAAAAACTAGTTTTCACCTTTCCCAGATACTCAACCTTCTCTTTAAGAATGGATATTCGTTTGAGCTTCGAGTAGAGAGAAATTATGAGGATAACATCTAAGTACAATTATTTATTAGGTCTGGAATGCTGTAGAGGAAGTTAACACTAAGAGAGGCACTGTGGGGAAAAAAACATTAGCAAATGTAGTATTGTATTTCCAATTGATATTCATATACATTATTGTTGTTGTTATTGTTGCACTCTTTCAGTGCCAATGTCACATATTATATGAAGCAGATAGACTTGTCAATTTCATTCACCAATTGCTCGAGCACAGGAAAGGTATATGGTGGTCAATGTATATCACAATTTGAGCATAAGTCAGGCATTCTAAATATATGATTATAATTAAATGCTACCATAGAAATTTTCAGAGAAAATTGCAGATAAAAAAAAAAGATATTACGTTGTTTCAACATTAAACAATAGTAAACAAATGAGAAATCAAAAGCTAATGGACAAAAAAGAAATTTTCTATAATTCTTATGCATAAAGCTGGTTAAAGCAATAATGTTCGGTTTCATAAGAAAAAGGTATTAAAATTCGTACAAGTTTTGTATACAATATTTTGTGAAATAATACAATGTTAATGAAGTGTAGACATTTGAAAAGTAAGCATTGATTACAAAATTTTGTTAAAATTTTCAAGAGAGCTAAACCCCTTGGCACAGTAAGAGTTAAGTAATATAATAGAAATGAAATGTTTTATGAAATAAGCAAGACGTAATTTATGATAAAAGCAAATATGCCATTGCAATGTTCAGGTGAGTGGCAACAAGTCTATGTTGAACGGTCGGGGATATCAGCAGGGAGCGAGAGTTTATTCCGGGACCCTGCTAGACTGAGTGCTAACGTCACCACATTTGACACACGGGGACTTCTCGATTTGTCTGCTCATAGAGTTTCCGAGGTGATAGCTGAGATCAGTGAGTATGAATTCAGATATGAACATGCCTTTCTCTACGTACAATGTTTGCACTGTTCTTTTTATTTATCTATTATTATTTTTTTAGTTTTAATTATTATTTGTTGACGAAATGTTTATTTAGATGGACATATCGTGGTATTGACATGAAATACTATTTGTGTTACCTGAATGACAAGGAATCGGACATTTTAACTAATAAACGCAAGTGCATAGTTTCTCACCGTCCAAAACAAGATATAGACTGTGCTTTGGGCTTCTTCTTTCATATGTTGCAGCAAAGACGTATTCGGTTGTTGTTTAAGTCGAGGTAATGAGGCTGCTTTTCCGCTTATAATGTCATTCGCA
This sequence comes from Heliocidaris erythrogramma, assembly GCA_025617745.1. Classification (NCBI taxonomy): domain Eukaryota; kingdom Metazoa; phylum Echinodermata; class Echinoidea; order Camarodonta; family Echinometridae; genus Heliocidaris; species Heliocidaris erythrogramma. Next base: position 9,786,926 of record CM046854.1, on the reverse strand, counting down.
GCTTCATGTAGTTCCATGTATACACAGGCTGCTGATGGGTGTATGCCTCCCCCCCCCCCCCCCCCCCCCCGTAATGTAAGCCTATATATATGGTAAACCCCCACTTAACCCTCTTCGTAATCGGCTAAGGGTGAACAAAGAAAAAAGGTTTGAAGGTTTGCCGTTCGAACCCAGGTCGTCCCAGTTGCTCTGCCAGTATATATAGTAAGCCATCGCGCCTCCTCTTTCCGAGGCAGGTCTCAGCCGGGGGAGGGCTGTGGTATGATAGTAATTGTCCAGGTTGTGCAGTATGCTCTCAGTCTGCCTTCCATGCACCACGCTGAAAATTCCTGTTCAGAGACTGCAAAATTGACACCACAATATTTTACCTTTCTCTTAATCTGTCGGGGTTTTTTCCTTCAAATTGGAACATATCTGCAGGTGGTGAACGGGGAATCGATCCGCGTTCCTGGAAGAGCGGTGAGAAGATAGACTGTCCTATCTTCATCTTCAAATACAGGTAAATTGACTTGAATGAATGGTCATGCTAATAATAATAATAATAATAATAATAACTAGAGATTTAATTCGTCACTGAAGACGAATTAGGTGATCTGTCTTTTGGTCTTTATATTTTTGACGAAGACGAATGACAAAATGATAATGTGAAAGATGACGTTGATATCACGATGACATTAATTATAATGAATCTAGTCACGATTTTTATGATTTCAGCCTTTTCCAAGCATTTTCAATTCGTAGGCTCTACTACCTACTTTAGTGAAATAGCGCCCCCTTTGTTTCAATGGGGCATAAAGTGTGTGAAAAAAAGAATTTTGGATGATTCGTGGATATCATGACAGCGATGATGATAATGATGATAATCATCATCATTATGAATATCATCATGACAGTGATGATGATAATGATGTTGATGATAATCATCATCATCATCATGAATATCATCATGACAGTGATGATGATAATGATGTTGATGATAATCATGATGATGATAATGATAATGGTGATGACCATGACTGAAATGACATTGACCTTAGCCATGCCAAATATGAAAGAGAGATGACATTTCGTGAAGAAGATACGATCATAAGTTGATTTTTACAAAATGGCGCCTGGATGACGTCACAATAATCTGATGACCTTGAAAAAGATGCGGGAACTTGTCATTATTAGGACTGATGACTGACAAAAAATTGAAGATAATTGACTAAGCCAATTTTGAGAAATTGAGATATCAACTAGGACGATTCGATATTGCAGAATACTTGGGAGATAAACCCCATAGCTCTAATACACGACAGGAAATCACAATTTCCATAGGGTTGTACACAAACTACTGCACACTACTTTCTAACAGACATAACACGGAAAATAAGGCAGTTTATTACATGATTTGTGATTGTTTATGTTATAATAGTCGAAGAGGATGGTAAAATGACAGGCAAAAAGAAGCAAAAAAGAAAACAAAATTATGGACCCACAGGGGATCGAACCTGGGTCACCGGAATGACCAATATTTGACCAATATACCAAAATATTTCCCTTAGAGATAACACGTAAACGAAAAACGGGATTATAAAATAACATTTTGTAGTTAAAAATTGGGCATGATCCCGACATCTGATCAAAAATTGGAGACCACACTTGTAAAAGCTTATAGTCTCAGCTACAAAACATATTAAAATCTGGAAGAAAAAAGACCAAAAATAACTGAGATACTGCTCAGAGAACAATGTCATGTAGATTCATGATTCGAAAAAAAAATCATCTTCCACAGACATAACACGTAAATAGGGAAAATTCTGACATGCCATTTTTAATTGAAAATTTCACTGTGATGACGTCATCAATCTGGTAGAGAATGTCCTGAACCGTACTCTAATTTGATTGAAAATTGATTTTGAGCATTTCTAAATTTTGACGCGGGCGTACGTGCGCGTCATGATGCGTGCGCGGATTTTGATGACATTTTATGTTGACCCTTGACCTGAAGTTCATGTGTATCAAATATGGTTCATTGTTGATGACTCGTTATGAAGATATGATTGATAATGTGATTTCGCAAAATGGCCCCTGGATGACGTCACGATGACCTGATGACCTTGAAAATGATTTTTTGGCTTGACCTTACATGAAATGATTACTGACGGAAATGTCATGAAATTTGACTGAAAAGTTTTAGAGATTTCGTGGAAACAAGAAAGTGTGAGAAATTAATAAAGAAATAAATAATAAAGAAATAAAGAAAATTCTGACGAATATAAGAGGTGACTGTCGACTACGACAGATCACCCAATAATAACAGTGATTATAGTAATATAATAGCAGTAATAACGATAATAATAATTTATTTAAAAAGTAGACATAATAATACAGAGATTCTCAAGGCGCTTACACAGTAATTTTATCAATGGTTACGATGGTGAAAAAATTCAAGGAATCAAGTAATATCTTGTCCAAATAAAACTTTTACAAATATTCATTATTTTGAAGAGTAAGCTCTGTTGTAGAAACAGTTACAGGAATACATTTAAATATTTGCCATATTTGCAATATTCAAGATGCGCAGATACTTCATTGTGTAGTGTTTTTTATACTATATATATTCGAGCTCTCTCTCTGTCCCTCTTTCTCCTTCCTCCTCTCTACTGCTTTATATATCTGTCCCTTTCTCGTCTTCATTCTCTCTCTTCTTATCTCATTCATACTCCTACCCTTAATGTTTTCTACTATTCTTTCCTGTCCTCTCAGTTTCTTCCCAACTCCTCCCTCTTTGCCTCGATAAGAGAAATATTTACCCCAAACCATGAGATTTGCTCACAGATATAGATATGATGGCTAAGATTTTTGCGTCTCTATAAATTGTGTATTTAAAATCGTTATGTATAATGTTGTGTTCGCTAATTGTTTGTTCCATTAACTAATGCTTTGAACAGCACTTAATTAACATTTTTAGGATATCATTATAAAATATATTGGTGATTATTACATTCTGACAAAATATCCGTACATACAAACTGTTATGTACGAAGCCGCTATTTATACGCTCACTATCTTCTTTTCGTCCGGCTTGCCCTTGGTCCTTATTCTTCCATTGTCCTATATCTATTATCTATTGCCTATTTCATCCGACTCCGTAACCTCCTGTTTTATCCTTTCGCCTTCTTCTTCTTCTCATTCTTCCTCCTCCTCCTCTTCTCCTCCTCCTCCGCTTCCTCTTCCTCCTCCTCCTTCTTCTTCTCCTTCTTCTTCTTCTTCTTCTCCTCCTTTGGGCGAACTTGAGACAAGCAGAGGTGAAACGTACCTTCACTTAACTATAGTCACAATCACCTTTCCCATTGTCAATTTACTTTACGATTTTAAGAAATAAATATTCCCATGATTATGTTGTTGTAATTTATGTATGCTCTCCTTGTATGCATTTCCCTTTTATTTGTAAAAAAAAATTGTAAAATTCAACCTACTGCAACTGGCTGCCATACAAATTGTCAATAAATATACCATTCAGTATAACATATTTCATCTTTATTTTTCCCCCTAAAGCTCTGCAACGGGTACCCAACACTGCAAAGCATTTCTGACGTCACTTGTTCCAGAAATCAGGAATAAGCTTGGTTAATAGCATTTTTTTCTTCAATTTTTCACTCTATTTCATTTCAAATTAATTTAATATTTCAAATTAATTTAATATTTATATTTATTATGTTAGTGTACATGTTAGCTATTTTTATTTTGTTTCAATCAATTTGAATATTGATATAATCTTAGCAAAAAAAAAAGTGGACTCTCTTTATTGTTCAAAGTTTTCATATAAACTCTTAATAAAATAATTATGATAAAAATACTCTTCCAACATCAATTAAGATCAAGTTTTGAACTTTCATGTTTGGATGGGCACATTCATTTACCGCTAGAAAGTCTAATTGAGAACATTTCAAATATGGAGCAATTAGCCATTCAAACGTTAATGAACACGTGTTAAACAATCTCTTGTTTAAGATTTTAAACATTTTTTAAAACAGCTTTTAAACACCAAGGTTGTTTAAATTATGTTGTTTAAACTCACACAGTTGCTTAATACTTTTTCACAACTATTGTTTAAACAAATGTTTAAAACAATTGTTTAAAACATCTAGGGTGTTTAAATTAAATTCTTTAAAACCTTTTTCGCAACTATTGTTACAAAAAAAATACATTCAAAATTGTTGTTCAAAGTATTGTTTAAAACACTGTACAGATGTTTATTAAATATCTTTAAGGTTGTTGTACACAAGTAAGTTCCAAACGCCAGAGCTGATTGATACGTTCAGAGGTCATCATTTAGGCGAAATTTATTGTAAGCTGATCGAGTTTATACTCAAGACATATTTGTGCTGCCGTGACATCTATATGATGTCTAGCTCATAGACTAGCTCACAAAATAAATTATGATGTAAACTTCCAACTTTGCAGCGCAGTGCAGTTTAGTTGCACATACAGTATAGGAGCGGTCCGGACCCACGCGCGCGTTCACTGTGTGCAACATAAACTGCGCTGCGCTGGAAGGGCGACTTGCAAAGTTGCAGATCTATAGATCATAATTTATTCTGTGACTGTGGCTTAGATCTAGACATCATGTCTTGGCAGCACAGATATGTCCTGAGTATAAATCTCGATCAGATTACAATATATTTAGTCTCTGAATGTATCAACCGCCTCCAGCATTTGGAGCTTTGCAACAAGTCAACCACAAAGTCATCCGCAATGATGAAGCCGGCCTTTGGTGGAGAAGGAAACCCGTCTAGCGCTAATTTTCAATCATTTTAATCAACGTTGTTTAGAAGATGATTCTACACACTATTACTGATGTCTTAAGCAGCGCTTGTTTAAAATACAGGGTCTGTCTTTTAAAACAATATTGCTTAAAATTTAAACAACACAATTTTAAACAGCGACATTTTAAACTGCGCTTTTGCTGTGTACAAGATGGATATGCTCATCAACATTTGAATGGCCATTGTGAAATATTTTTTAAACAAATGTTCAAAATTTGTTTACAACGCTGTTTAAGCCTGTCACTCTAACTGAACAATTATTGTTTAAACTTTTAAACAACCAAGGTTGTTTAAACTTTAAACAGCCTCTTGTTTAAAACTTTAAACAATTTTTTAAACAGCAGCTTTTAAACATCTGGGTTGTTTAATATGGGGCGCCGAGTGCTCACTTGTAAAGTCCGTCCATGTTTACACCATTTTCGTACGAAATCCATTTTGTTTTTTGTACAAAATGCAATTCCGTTCACGAAATTTGTTTCGACCTAAACGAAATGGATTTCGTAGTGACGAAATACACTTTCTGTGGTACGAAATTCATACGTACCATACGAAATGGATTCCATTGCGACGAAATCCATTTCGTGGTCACGAAATCGATTCCGTAAACGAAATGGATTTCGCACCATACGAAATCCACTGTCTGTGGTACGTAATTCATTTCGTACCGCACGAAATAGATTTCGTGTGCTTCTCAACGCAATTCCGTACACGAAATAGATTTCTTACCATACGAAATGGCTTTCGTTGAACGAAATCCACGGGCGCTAGCTGTGTTTATGATTAATCACCGTACCGTTAAATTGTCACAATAATTAAGTGAATAAGTAAAAAAGTTATTTTTTATCAAAAAGTATTTACAACATGTGCATTGGCGCATAATGGTGGGGGTATTTCCGGCCGTGCCCTCCCTCCCCCCCCCCCCTTTTTGGAAGAAAAGTATGCATTTTGACCATGTACGATCCGCCCTTTTGTCGATTGTGCCCCCTTTTAGAATGCAAACCTTTCTTGCTTGTCAAAGAATTATGCAGGGACCCCCATAACCACACACTCCTGAGCGAATTTTGGAGGTCTGAGGAAAAAAAAAACTGTCGCCACCTCCCCCCCCCCCCCAACTCCCCTCTTCCCACCACTGAACGACTTTCCTAGAACCTGGCAAGACCAAAAAAATACAGGGCTGCCTTTTCCAAAAGTTGACAAACCTGCAATTGTGTGCACCGCCTTATACTAAATTCTGGATCCGCCCCTGAACATGTGAGCGTCTTATTTATCCAAAGCTTGCATGAGTTCTGAAAAAAATTGTCATCTTGATGAAGATTAATAATATGGATATAATAATGTTCCAGTACAATATCCATGCATAGACCTAGAGGGCGATTTGATGTTTCTGTTTAATACTCAGAGAAATTAAGGCCATGAAAACATAATTACGTGCCCTGTAAAGGATGCAAAAATGAGAAAAAAAATGAATTTGTCATTTTATTTTCAGGGGGATTATGCCCCCCTTATATGGGTCTTTGGAGGACCGACGGATTGACTTTTCCCTCTCCCCCCCCCCCCCATTCCAATGTCATCCCAGCGCGAGGGGAGAAGGGATTAATTATCATTATAAGTATTCATATCATAGTGGAAATAATGTCGAATTTTTTGTTTTTGTTGTTGGTTTTTTTTTTTTTTTTTGTTTGTTGTTGTTTTGTTGTTGTTTTGTTTTGTTTTGTTTTTGTTTTTTTTTTGTTTTTTTTTGGGGGGGGGGGGGGGGTGGCTCCTTCTTTACACCGTTGCAACCGATATTCCTAAGTGACGTGATCCCCTACACCTCCCCTCCCCCGAATGATGTCTACATATCAATTTAGTCTGTCATATATATATAAGGGAATGAATTGAGGCGATATACCATAAGATCTTTCCAAAGGTATGAAGGCCATTCCCCATTCATGTCATTTCAGCTGTTGGTGGTTGTCGCATAACTTATGCGACAACCACCCAAATGTTTGGTTAGGTAAACCCTAAACACTACCCTAACCCTAATCCTACACTTCAAAGCCTACCCCCCCCCCCCCCCCCCTCCTTCCGCGGATCTTTTTCTTATCATCTCTGAAGTTGATAACCTTTTTCTTGATTTTTGCTTTTTTGCTTTGTTTTTGTTTTTGTTTTTTTCCTTCGAACTGGAATAATTTTCATTTATTGTTTCATATGGCATGTACTAGACCAGAATAGTTATCCATAAATTTGATTTTGATTTTTTGATTTGATTTGATTTATTCACCAACAATAACATCACGTGTACAAGATTTGTCACACAGTAAATATTGTTACAGGATTGAAACTTAAATGATAATAGCTGGTAAATGGGACCAGAAAATTGCTAGTCGAGCCTGGCCCCTCTACAAAATTTACATAGTAGAAGATATTATTTCCATTACAAACATAACAATTACAACCACATACATAGATAGCATGGTGTTACATGTACATGTACATGTATATAGAGAGTAAAACATTATACTTCATTACTTAAAAGATGTTCTTTTAATGATTTCCTAAAACTACTTCTGGATGATTTCAATTTAATATCAGTTGGTATTCTATTCCATAAATCACTTCCTAAAAAAGAAAGAGAAAATTGTCCTTGGGTAGTCCTTAATTTTGGTAAATGTACCTGTCGACCTGTTTTTTGTCTCGTTAAATAATTGTGCTGTATTGTATCACAATAGTCTATTAAAGAGTGGGGTAAGTTGTTATTACCCAGGTCATACATGAAGGTTCCTACACATAAATAGTGCATATCAAACACATTGAGGATCTTTAATTCTCGAAATAATGGGCGAGTATGAGCTCGCCAGTGACTAAATGTGATGGCACGTACTGCCATTTTCTGACTGCAAAGTATACAATTTAAGCTACTCTTGTATGTACTCCCCCATACCTCGATTCCATAGGTTAGATGTGGCTCTATAAAAGCCTTATATAATAAGACCAATGTATATTTGGGTACAACATGTCGCAGGCGGAATAAAATTCCAACTCTTTTCCGTATACATGAATTAATAGCTGGGATATGATTGTGCCAAGTCAAATGTTTATCAATCGTTATACCTACAAAAGTTGCTTCATCAGCCTCTTCAATTACTTCTCCACCTATTTCTAGTCTACCTGATAATGTGACTTTTCTCCTCCTGCTGCTAATTAACATAATTTTTTGTCTTCAGAGAGTTGATAGTAAGCTTTTTTGCAATTCGTGTATTTTCTTTATATTGATATTTATTTCATTGGCATCAATCTTCTTTTGATTTGCTGGAAATGTGTGGAACAAGTTAGAATCGTCTGCAAATAGTCTGAAATTGAAAAAGTTAGAAACCGACGGTAAGTCATTGATATAAAGTAAAAACAGTGTTGGTCCTAAAACTGACCCCTGTGGAACACCGCATCTGATTTTCATTTTCCTGGAGATTATTTCTCCACATTGAACATATTGATACCTGCTTTCTAGATAGTCTTCAAACCATTTCAGTGAAGACCCTGTATACCATAATGAGAGAGTTTATGTATCAAGACCTTATGATCTATAGTATCAAAAGCTTTTTTGAAGTCAATAAAAATCCCAAGTGTAGCTCTACCCTCATCCATTGATTTCAGAATAGTGTTAGACAAGTTTATCAATAGTTTTGTACTATATTTTTTTCTAAATCCATATTGATGATGATAGAAGGTATTGTTTGATTTTTAAAATTGTATCAGCCGACCATTTGTTATTTTTTCAAAGACTTTACTTAACACTGGTAAAACCGAAATTGGTCTGTAATTTCCAGGTTCCTCTTTTGGTCCCTTTTTGTGAATAGGTGAAACTTTTGCTATTTTCATTTCATCTGGCATCCTCCCACACTCTAAGGATAGATTAAAAATATATGTAAGGACACGTGCTATGTAGGCAGCACCATCTCTTAACAATCGTCCAGGTATATTGTCATAACCACAAGCCTTTTTGACATCTAGATTTAAGAGATGATTAAATACCTCAGCCTCAGTAACAGGCTTCCAAAATAAAGAATTATCAGCTTGTACCCCTAAGTAAGGTATATGTGACATACTTCTATTTGGTAAGGTATCCGCCAAGTTCGGACCAATATTGACAAAGAAATTCTTGAATTCATTTACAATATCATACATAGATGTAATGAGTGTATTCCTTCCATCGACCTTTTTGATATGCCTGTCTATCTCAGCGACTTGCGACATTTTTTTCTTTCCGACTAATAATTCATTAATGATACTCCATGTCTTACTACTGTTCCACCGGTTTACATGTAATAAATTGCTATAATATGTTCTTTGCATTCTTTAATACCGTAGTCAAAACATTTCTATATTTCTTAAATTTCTTCACGACATCTTCATCATGATTTGTCCGTAAGACTTTGGCATACAACTTTTGTTTCTTTCTTATTGATTTAATTATCCCTTTCGTAATCCATGGCTTCTTTTTGATATCTTTCTTTTCCCCAATTCGTTTAGTTACCAGTGGTGCATGTTTATTACAGATATTTGAGAAAATTGTACAAAAAGTAGAGTATGCAACATTCACATCGTGGCAATTGAATACCTCCTCCCAGTTCGAGATAGAAAGGTCTTCTGTAAATTGTTCAATATTGTATTTCCTATAGCACCGATACGTAATATTTTTCGGATTCGAGCATTCCACGATTATTGTAAGTGCATTAGTGATGTTAACTTGTAACCAAAGAGATTCTGCATGGGCAATATCGCAATTTAAGCGGGTGTACTTTAGGTCTGATTTGATATAAGCTCCAACCCCTCCTCCTCTCAAATCATTTTTCCGACTGTCTACTTCAAGAGTATAGCCTTGTAAACCTAAAACAGAAGTACATGTATCCCAGACTTCAGATAAACAAATAATGTCAAATTTAGTATGGATACAATCTTCATACAAAAGTTTAAGGGCTTCAAAAGGGCGTATATTTGCATGAGTCAATTTAAAAGAACTGGATGTGTCAAAATTAGAATATTATCAATATCATTAGGTAACAATTCATGAGACAATTTTGTATCAATCATTAATATTTATTAATATTTCTTCTTGCCTTAAAAAAGGCCAATGTGCTTTCATTCCATAAAATGCAGCTTGAACCGTCGGTAGTCTATGGTGTCCAGTCCTATTTCAAATAGGTCATCGGGAGAGACGATCTTTTTGAAGCTATCATCTTGCAACTTGCAAATAATGTTTCCATTCTGCGTTTATGTATCAAGACCTTATGATCTATAGTATCAAAAGCTTTTTTGAAGTCAATAAAAATCCCAAGTGTAGCTCTACCCTCATCCATTGATTTCAGAATAGTGTTAGACAAGTTTATCAATAGTTTTGTACTATATTTTTTTCTAAATCCATATTGATGATGATAAAAGGTATTGTTTGATTTTTAAAATTGTATCAGCCGACCATTTGTTATTTTTTCAAAGACTTTACTTAACACTGGTAAAACCGAAATTGGTCTGTAATTTCCAGGTTCCTCTTTTGGTCCCTTTTTGTGAATAGGTGAAAGTTTTGCTATTTTCATTTCATCTGGCATCCTCCCACACTCTAAGGATATATTAAAAATATATGTAAGGACACGTGCTATGTAGGCAGCACCATCTCTTAACAATCGTCCAGGTATATTGTCATAACCACAAGCCTTTTTGACATCTAGATTTAAGAGATGATTAAAAACCTCAGCCTCAGTAACAGGCTTCCAAAATAAAGAATTATCAGCTTGTACCCCGAAGTAAGGTATATGTGACATACTTCTATTTGGTAATGTATCCGCCAAGTTCGGACCAATATTGACAAAGAAATTCTTGAATTCATTTACAATATCATACATAGATGTAATGAGTGTATTCCTTCCATCGACCTTTTTGATAAGCCTATCTATCTCAGCGACTTGCGACATTTTTTTCTTTCCGACTAATAATTCATTAATGATACTCCATGTCTTACTACTGTTCCACCGGTTTACATGTAATAAATTGCTATAATATGTTCTCTTTGCATTCTTTAATACCGTAGTCAAAACATTTCTATATTTCTTAAATTTCTTCACGACATCTTCATCATGATTTGTCCGTAAGACTTTGGCATACAACTTTTGTTTCTTTCTTATTGATTTAATTATCCCTTTCGTAATCCATGGCTTCTTTTTGATATCTTTCTTTTCCCCAATTCGTTTAGTAACCAGTGGTGCATGTTTATTACAGATATTTGAGAAAATTGTACAAAAAGTAGAGTATGCAACATTCACATCGTGGCAATTGAATACCTCCTCCCAGTTCGAGATAGAAAGGTCTTCTGTAAATTGTTCAATATTGTATTTCCTATAGCACCGATACGTAATATTTTTCGGATTCGAGCCACGATTATTGTAAGTGCATTAGTGATGTTAACTTGTAACCAAAGAGATTCTGCATGGGCAATATCGCAATTTAAGCGGGTGTACTTTAGGTCTGATTTGATATAAGCTCCAACCCCTCCTCCTCTCAAATCATTTTTCCGACAGTCTACTTCAAGAGTATAGCCTTGTAAACCTAAAACAGAAGTACATGTATTAGTTACATCCCAGACTTCAGATAAACAAATAATGTCAAATTTAGTATGGATACAATCTTCATACAAAAGTTTAAGGGCTTCAAAAGGGCGTATATTTGCATGAGTCAATTTAAAAGAACTGGATGTGTCAAAATTAGAATATTATCAATATCATTAGGTAACAATTCATAAGACAATTTTGTATCAATCATTAATATTTATTAATATTTCTTCTTGCCTTAAAAAAGGCCAATGTGCTTTCATTCCATAAAATGCAGCTTGAACCGTCGGTAGTCTATGGTATCCAGTCCTATTTCAAATAGGCCATCGGGAGAGACGATCTTTTTGAAGCTATCATCTTGCAACTTGCAAATAATGTTTCCATTCTGCGTTGAAACTCTCTTCACAGAAGGACTTCCTTTGGCAGCTTTGAGGACAGCAAACCTCATGGGAGTGATGTCCACATTGATGTATACATCCAATTTCACTTTCAGTTTGAAGCGACCTGCATAAATTGCATCCCGCTCCCCCCTCAGTGAAAACCGCACCAAGATCTGGCGAGACCTCCCCTGGATCTTCTTTCCAACGTGGAAGCATTCTGAGATATCCTCCCTTGATAAAGTGACACCTGCTTTCCCTGCAACTTTGACCACTTTTTCTTGTAGCATCTCTTCACTTTCCTCCTTCTGTTCGTTTCCCTCATCTGTCTCCTCTCCCTCCTCTACACCAGTGATGCGGAGATTGTCCCGCCTCAGTTGTTGTGCTACCTCATCTTGGCTGTACTGGAGGCGGAGTAGGTGGGGGTTTACCTCCTGCTTGACGGCTGAGAGGCAGACATCTTGGAGGTGGTCCTCTATGTCAAAATTAATGAAGAGCCCCTTCTCCATCTCCTTTCCATCCACTGGAGCCGCCATGCCTTGTGCGGCAAGAACCTTGTTGTTGATATCTGGATTATCAACAAATGGGCGTCTGGGGGATGGGTGTCCTTGTGGTTTTTTGCGGCTTGGGAAAGGAATTTCCCTGCATTCCTCTCCTTGGTTTTCTTCTCAGGCATGATAGTGAAATGGAAGCTGGAAGATGGCAACACAAAATTTTCCACAGGTGGGACCAGAGAGGCAATTTCTATAACTGGAGACTCGAAATACTGCTAGATAATTCACTAAGTTTTGAGACAAACAAGGATCCGTACTCGACTCCGGTTGTGATGAGTGCGACGAGTATACAATACCATCACGCAAGGTGATATCTACGTTGCATATTGTTTTGTTAAAACAGTGAAATAATGATGAATTCCAGGGGCAAAAACGAACGAACGCGTGGTACATACATAGTTGGAGTACCTATAAAATACTATAAACGCGTCACCCGGGTTATGTGCTTCAGCGAAACATGACCCCCCCCCCCCCCCCCACCAAGCGACTACAGTGAACTCTTAGTTACATATACACAAAACTGTATGTGAAGCTACAAAATAACTCTATACGCGTGAAACCATGAAGGTACATGGTGAAACGCAGTACACGCAGTAGGCTACATGTAGAACACAGTGCGCTGTGCGAACGAATTACACATTGTATGTAGCGCCGTGTATATTGAAGTCATACATGCGGATATTCGAAAAAAAAAATAGGCCCCAAATCCTTAGTGTATATTATATTAATAGATAGTGTTTTAAACAATTAATTTGAACAACAAATTTGAATGTATTTTTTTAAACAATAGTTGTGTAAAAAGTTTTAGACAACTTACTTTAAACAACCCAGATGTTTTAAACAAGTTTTTTAATCAACAAATTTTTTTAAACAATAGTTGTGAAAAAAGGTTTTAAATAACTTGGGTTGTTTAATGTTTTAAGCAACAGTTGTTACAGTGACCGGCTTAAACAGCGTTGTTTAAAAATTTTGAAGAGTTTTTAAAATATTTTTTACTGTGTATAGGAATTGTATTGTTTCCTCTACAACATAGATCCATAATAACGTATAGTATAAAAAACTTAATATTCTGTTTCATGTTTGATGATCATTGCTGTTAGTATTTTTCTTTTGCCGGTTAATATACATTCTGAAATTAATTAATGCGGCCTTAATAAGGTACTATGAAATGTGACGACTTTGGTTAAATTAACACAACCGACTGTTGTTGTTGTTCTCATATAGGTTCATATCCGATCATGGTAGTGACATTCGCCGGCAATATCTCTAACAGAGAGGAGATCTTAGATCACATTCAAAGTATGGAGAAAAGCAGTGTCTTCTTCGTTGAGAACTACACGGCAGAAAACCACGAGATGGACTCTAAGAAACACATCGCCCTGCTGGAGATATTGGAAGCCTGTATTAAGCGAGCTGATGATAATATCACCTTCCGATGGCGCTCCGAGAAGGAAGCACCTGAGAAGAGCAAATGTGAGATCATGTAAACAGTTAAGACCAATGTTGAGTTTCCACGATCGCCCAAAACATCGTCCTTGCGCTGGCCAACATATACCATATTAACAAAATGCCTCTCTTAAAAGCAAATATTCTGGCAAGATTATCTTAATATTTTTTGAGATCAGAGGATGCATATATAAATGAACTGGCGATGTGAAACTTATTGCTATGCTCTAGCTTGAACATTGCCCAAAATGGCACTTTGTGTGATGACATGTAAATTTTCCCCATTGCCACAACACGTGATGAACCATACTGCGTATGCTCTCCATGTCGACAGGGATTGGCCAGTATAACGATGACCTGCTATTTTGGGTGATAGAGGAAAGTCGTCATTATTCCCGACTGGTAAAGAAAGGATACAACCTCGTTCATCTATGCCGCGGGAAACAGCAGAGTAAAATTATTAGTATTTTAAATTTCCGTATGTCTTAATACACATATAAATGATGACCGTTGTTGTACACAGCTACTTTCCTAAGGCTCATGCATTATTGCCTTTCTTTTACAAGTAAAAAATAAATAAACGATGTTTAAAAAGTGTGAACGAACGTTAAAAGCCATTTCACCGAAATGGCCACGGCAAAATAATTTGACATAAGCGTAGTGTACCTCACATTGCTGTCTCTTATAACACGTAGATTTAAGAATACCCTAATAGAGGCCATTTTTGCGCAGATGTAAAGCTTTTTCTCACCCCTCTTGCCATTCATTTTACACTTAAATCTACATGTATATATACGCGTATATACATGTATATATAAATATATATATATATACACATGTGTGAGTGTGTTTTTGTGTGTGTGAGAGAGAGAGTGTGTTTGTGTTCATATTTCGCGTATTGGCATTGTGATAACGTAAACAAGAACACAGGTGTGTACCACCTGCTTTGTCCTATAAATTAATTTCATATTTTTGCCTTAAAACAATGGTTTTGTTTTATTTATTTTTGTTATTATTACTATCATTTTATCTATTTATATTTTGTTTATTTTCTACTTTATAAATTTAATTTTTTCTTTTTATTTATTAATTATTATTATTTTTTTTTTTCATATGTATTTTTATTTATTTATTTGTATGGGGGGGGGGGGGGGGAGGGGGATCGGTTTACAGGTAGATAACCAAGAACAAGAAGGCAATTACTGGTGAAGGAAAATTATGAAAAGCAGGAAATCTCTAAAGAAAAAATGTGTTTTTCTGTTGTATTGCATTATGTATTTGGAGGAAAAACTGACGCGTATATATTTGTATGTATTATATTTATCAAATAAATATATTCACACTCACAATGTCCTATGATTTGTTAAATGTTTAATGCATTTTTGGATTGTCCATTTGTTTGTATCTGTCCGTCTAAGTATGCTTTCCATAACTATTAACGATGTGCAACCATTTGTGCCTTCAATTGGAAAACTGATACATTTTTTTAGAATGTTTTGCATTAGTCGAGATTAAGTTAATTGGAACTTTAATTGTAATTGTAAAGTTAAGAAATTGTACACTATGCATATATATCACGTTGTTCACATTGATATCATACAGGTATTAGCTGCATGTTTTAAGATACGTTGTGGTGATTTTTTCATGCTTAAGTAGTAATTTTCAGGATATTTTGTCATCAAAAGAAAAAAAACAACAGTATTTACTAAGTCACGTTTTATGCATCTTTCACATGCCCATGACATAGGAATGGCTTTCTTTTTTAACTGATAATTGAATCATTCTTGATTACGAATGAACATTTGTTTAATGAATAAACTATTACACGGAATATGGTATTTTTAAATGAAGAGATTCCTAGTGCCCGAGAAGCTATCACCTAACTTATTTCATACACCTGACGCAACATTTCTTGTACATAGATTGGTCAAAAGCACTTCACGTGACAAAACATAGAGGTTTTCATACGAGAATAGCAACCCATTTCCTATCTTAAATGAGACGTCAGAATAAGACAAAATTAATAGTGACAATTGTGAATGTTTTCTTGCTTGCTGGAATAAATTTTTGTGCGAGCGAGCCTAAGAGACTCGATTATTAGAATTTAGCCGCTTTTGTGGATAGCCAAGTTACGAGCTCGGGTTAATGAAAATATCTCGTGTTAAAAAGGTAGATGCGCGTTTGTGTATCCGCTTGCTGGCTGTGAATGACATTTCGTGACGTCGCTTTTGCTAATAGTCTGATAATTTCGTCTTTTTTTTTCTGTAAATAAATATTTGATACTTTACAAAATTCAGTAAAGCTAAGTATATATAGGTGAGTGATACAAAACAAAATACATATTATACATGTATCTGTTTTCGAGAACCCAGCTATATCTATGGAGTCTCCGCCACTGCAATAGTACGCCTCTCATTTCTTTCGGGGTTGCTCTTCTCATGAAATGGCAATGTTGTAGTCACTTTGACCCCATAGATTTAACTAGAGTGTCTACAGGCAGTGTGGGAGCAATACATGAGATCGCTAATGCCTTTCATTTTATATAATAAATATTGCATATGTATCGTACTATACGTATATTACCACCAAATTAAGAATTTCGCATCGTCGATGAAAGATAACATAGTACTCTTGAAATCCATATTTTATTTTATAGAGCTCCAGAGCATGTGTTATTCATATAACAATAGAAATATTCTGTCTGACTAGTGGTATCGTTCAGTATAAGACAAACACTTCCATTCAGTTTTAATGACATGGATGGTCATACATGTATGTAAATAGTTTTCTAAAAGGGTTAAAATTGTTGATGTGTACTACTACAGGAAGAACTGGTGTCTTTTCTTCTGTGTTGTTCTTTCAAATTTTGTTTCCTCGTTTTACATGAACTGTCAAGAGTCACTTTTTTTGTTTTTAAAATCATGCTAGTTTAAGCTGCTCACATTTGATTTAATAAATATATTTATGTTAAGCACAAAGTTTGCCGCTGTGGATTTCTTGATGCTTTGTTTCCATGCTTACATAACTACAAAATATGATATATGTTTAATATATATATATATATAAAATATATATTCACTTGTATCATGGCTACTCATGCGTCTTTTTTAATTTTTGCATCTTATTGTTTGAAATTAGGCACCGACTTTTCCTTCCTTCCTTTGTGGCGTCACTACCTAGCGCTTACATCATGCGTCATAGCTTACAATTATTTTTTTCTTATTTGTATCTTGGCAACTTACGCGTCTTCATTTTGCATCAGATTGTTTATTTTCAGTCTTACTATGATAAAGGCTTTGACCGAAACATCAGTCCAAATATTTGGCCCCTGCGGTGTTTTCATTTGACTCCTGAGTATATACTATTGTTTACACACCTTTCATATTTTGTTTGCTATATATATATATATATATATATATATCTATATATACAAATTATGTATAACAATGCGCCCTCCCGGCTATTACCATAATGGCTTCATGGCAACACAAGGACTTGGGACCTTTGTTGTGCGGTTACACATTGTGGGGAAGAATTGCATAGTGGAGTCACTAGAGTGCTCAAACTGCGAGCAGCGAGCATAGCATAAACGCAAATAGTGAACGTCTCGCATAGAGACTCTCCACGCAATCTAAGACAGTGCTCAAACTGCATGTGCAGCGAGCGTTAATACAAATTATGTATAACAATGCGACCTCCCGGCTATTACCATAATGGTTTTATGGCAACACAATAATAATAATAATAATAATAATAATCAATTTATATACCGCAAATTGCAAAATTGCCTCTAAGCGGTCGAAAAGACAAAGGAATGATGAAAGTTGACTAGAAAGAAACCAAATACTTTGCACAACAAATTACATCAATCAATACCCTCCAGTACACAATAATAGTAAAAAATTACAAAGCGCAACCAAAATATGGAACTTATCACAAATTAATAGTAGTAGTAGTAGGCCTTGCATAACTACACAAACATAAAGGATGGAAAGGCCATATAGGGATATCAGATTTAAGATTTATGATTTAAACAGATGGGTTTTAAGCATAAGTTTAAAAGTATTAACAGAACTAGCATTGCGAATTTGAAAGGGGAGATTGTTCCAAAGAAATGAAGCTGCATAGGAAAAAGAACGTTGACCATACTGTTTGTAGGAAGTATGAGATCGAGAAAGTAGAGATTGAGAAGCAGATCTCAAAGTCCGGACAGGTTTATATCGAGGAAGGAGAGCAGAAAGATAGGAAGGAGCGAAACCATGATAAGACTTAAAAGCAAGAAGGAGAATTTTATAGGTAATACGAGAAGTGATAGAAAGCCAGTGGAGTTTTTGAAGAACGAGGAATGCAGGAAACAAGACGAGCTGCTGTGTTCTGGATACGCTGGAGCTTTGAGATCATTTTTGCAGGTAGACCAAAAAGAAGAGAATTGCAACTATCTAGCCGAGTTGTGACAAAAGCGTGAATAAGACGATGGGCTGTATTCTGGTCGAGAAACCTACGAATTTTGCTTATTTTTCTAATAGCTACAAAAGCAGATTTACAAATTGCATCAACGTTTTGAGACATAGTAAGGGATGAATCCATAACAACACCAAGGTTACGGGCCATATTGGATGGTTTAATTACAGACTGCCCCATCTGTACACTAATTTGTGGGACACTAGAACAATACTTTGAATGAAAGTGTAAAAGTTCAGTTTTAGACTCATTCAAAGAAAGTTTGCTCTGAAGTGCCCACGTTCTAACATCCTTTACAGTCAGACCCAACTCCGTAATACCGAGCACAGGTATATACTCCGAAAACGGCGTATATAACAAGATGAATATAGAGCCCTCATCGTTCAGTATGAGACAGTGTGTACAAAAGGCATGTGGAAAATCTTGCAAAGTCAACCTGCCAACGATATACATAAGCTTAAAAATAATGCTGCGTGTCAATTATCTTCAAAATCCTTGAATGATTCGTCATATGAAGTGAATTTCAAATGACAAACATTTGAAATAAATTTATCCGCAGCATTATTTTTGAAAAATATATTATCAACAGCAGGTTGACACTGCATGATTTTCCCCATGCCTTTTGTACACACTGCCTCGCACTGAACGATGAGGGCTCTATATTCATCTTGTTCTATACGCCGTTTTCGGAGTATATACCTGTGCTCGGTATTACGGAGTTGGGTCTGACTGCTTTAAGCAATCTTCCATTTTCTTCACAGCATTAGAACGATCATCAGCATCGAAAGTTAGATACAACTGAACGTCATCTGCATACATCATACATGATATGTTGTGAGCCAATATGATATCTTGAAGGGGAGATGTAAACATTATAAAGAGCAATGGGCCAGCTACAGAGCCTTGCGGGACGCCGCACCAAAGGTTATGCTTTTCTGAATTTACAGAATTAATAGACACAGACTGGGAACGACCAGATAGATAAGATACATACCACTGCAAAGCAGTGCCACCGATCCCGAAACGTGAGGATAATCTCTGCTTTAGACAAAACAGATCGATTGTTTCAAATGCGGAAGAAAAGTCTAAAAGTACCAATATTGTTTCTTGTTTCTTATCAAGACCACACAAGATATCATTTTGGACACGAACCAGAGCTGTCTCGGTGCTGTGGAAAGCTCTATATGCAGATTGGGTAGAATTAAACAGACTATTATCATCAAGATATTCTTGGGTTTGATTGACTACTATTCTCTCAATAAGCTTAGATACAAATGATAATCTAGAAACAGGACGGTAGTTATTCAAGACTTCTGGATCTAAATGTGGTTTCTTTAACAAGGGTCGGACAGAAGCTTCCTTAAGAAGATCAGGAAAATAGCCTTTCTCCAAGGATTGGTTGATGATATTCGTCAACACAGGAAGAAGTTCATCGATGCATGAAGTGAAAACAGATGATGGCAAAGGATCAAGTTCACAGGATGTCTTAGAAGCCTGTTTAATTATTTTCAAGACATCAGAAGGAGTCAGAATGTCAAAATCAGTGAAGGTAGATTGGCAAACTTCATGTAACTGAATAGAGAGTGGAGGCGGCTGTGTCACATTATCAATTCTGTCTCTCAAGATTCTGATCTTTTGCTCGAAAAAATCTGCAAACCTGTCCGCGAGATCCTTGGGATTCTCATGCTGTGGCAGCTTTGGAGCCTGATTACCATGGCAAAGTTGATCAATGACATGAAACAGGCTGCGTTCATCACACTGGGAAATCTCGTTGATGTGAAAGTTTAATTTGGCCCTGGACAGGAGGTCACGATATATGTTACATTGTTGAACATAGACATCTCTGTCAACAGTAAGACCAGACTTTCGCCACTTCCGTTCAAGTTGCCGCTTTTTCTGTTTTTCTTTACGAAGAGAATCCGAAAACCATGGGGAGTGAGGTCGAACAAAAATGACTCTCTCTTTTTTAGGGGCATGATAATCAAGAACACCTCGAAGAACACTGTTGTACTGAGAAACAAGAGAATCGAGGTCATTAGCAGGACAGGCTGCAAGAGAAGAACTAGTAATGTCAGCTTTGAAAGACGACATATCCACAGAACGTAACTTGCGATAACACATCGTTTTCTTCATTGGAGGAGGATGGGCAATATCAATGAGGCACTTCACAACCGCATGGTCAGATGGAAGTTCCTCAAGAACTGTAACCGAAGAAACAAAAGTGTCATTGCAGTCAGTTATTAAAAGATCTAATGTATGTCCGGCCCTGTGGGTAGGTGCAGTAACATGTTGCTTGAAACCTGGAGCAGTCACCATATCACGAAAGAGGACTGCTTCAGAACTTTCTGTAGAGTCCCAGTGCACATTAAAATCACCAGCTAGAAGGAATTTACAAGGCTGAGACAAAAGCGACTCAATAAAGGTCCCAAAGTCGTCAATAAACATTGCGCTCGTAAGTTTATTCTTCTTATTAGGAGGTGGGCGATAAATGACCACTAGTCGAAATGAGGTGGCCATGGAACAAATGTTCATATCCATATGCTCAAAAGATTTATAAGTTTGACCATCGCTGACTTTCACCCTGACTCCATCACGAAGCAGAATACCAACACCACCAGCTCTGGAGTGACAGCGTGGTGAATGATGGAAGGAATAGTTAGGCAGTGTGTTCTTTATATCAGCTAGAGTACGGGAGTCACGATGATCACCAGTTAACCACGTTTCAGTCAAGACAAGGATATCTAATTGATGGCTAATAACAAAGTCACACAAAGCAGTAGACTTATTTCTAGAGTTAATAGAGTGAGCATTCCACGAGGCAAAACGAAGACGCTGATAATCAGGGATATTGGACGGCAAGGACGGCATGGACCGCAAGGTCGAGGTGGTGCCTTTAAATGCCACACCTGAGGAAGAGGTTTTTCTTCTCCGACAACCCCTTTTCCTGCCTCTGTGAGCAAGTTGTCTTCTACATTGTTTCCTGCAAATTCCAAGACGTTCAATATGCAGGAGGATAGAAGGAGAGATACAATGAGAAGAGTTAGCGTAGCTAGAAACATCCGGACGAAGACGTAGAAGTTCATCTCTGCTGTAGGAAGAAGATGAGGCAACAGCATAGTTGGTAGGGTTTTCAGGTCCTGGATTGGGGCTGATATCACCAAAAACCAAGAGATCAAACTGAAAAGTTGAAAATGAGTTCGAGTAGTACAGGATCCGAGAAGAAAAATATTTCACATGATAAAGTTTGCAACCAGTTCTACCACTTTGCAGTTTGTGTGGGCATGTACTTTCACTCAGGGTAAAAGCACACAAAAGCAGGGAGAGTTAGATTAAAACCCCCATTGATGTTGAAATTCAAGTACAATACATTAATAGAGCAGAGTAAAAGAACAATGCTGATCCCATTGAAGAATCAACAATGAATTAGAGCAAGAAACCATTCAGTTGTAGAGCAGGCCCAAAAAAGCCGAGGTGTAAAAGAATACCCACAGTCGCAGGTCCAGCGAACATGAATAGCCTTGATGTCCATGTACTACAGCTATTATGAGCATGTACATGTACCTGGTCAACTTATGGCCCAAAAACAGTTAGCCAAGTGTTACAAATAATTCCATAGAAATATCCAATATGACTGCATGAAAAAATCCCCAAATTGTCCAGTAGATTCCTGGTAGTACAATAAAGCTTCTGATACACTTGCAATGCAAAGTATGGTCCCGGCATGAATAGTGGAAATCATGAAATCTGAAGAAAAAACATGAGAGCTAAGAGAGTCGCTTGTTAGGCGCAGCACCTCTACACACCCACCATTTGGGACCCTTGTTGTGCGGTTACACATTGTGGAGAAGAATTGCATAGTGGAGTCACCAGAGTGCTCAAACTGCGAGCAGCGAGCATAGCATAAACGCAAATAGTGAACGTCTCGCATAGAGACTCTCCACGCAATCTAAGACAGTGCTCAAACTGCATGTGCAGCGAGCGTTAATACAAATTATGTATAACAATGCGCCCTCCCGGCTATTACCATAATGGCTTTATGGCAACGCAAGGACTTGGGACCCTTGTTGTGCGGTTACACATTGTGGGGAAGAATTGCATAGTGGAGTCACCAGAGTGCTCAAACTGCGAACAGCGAGCATAGCATAAACCCAAATAGTGAACGTCTCGCATAGAGACTCTCCACGCAATCTAAGACAGTGCTCAAACTGCATGTGCAGCGAGCGTTAATACAAATTATGTATGCGCCCTTCCGGCTATTACCATAATGGCTTTATGGCAACAC
The DNA here is from genome assembly GCA_025617745.1 of Heliocidaris erythrogramma. Lineage (NCBI taxonomy): Eukaryota > Metazoa > Echinodermata > Echinoidea > Camarodonta > Echinometridae > Heliocidaris > Heliocidaris erythrogramma. The sequence continues at coordinate 9,764,414 of CM046854.1, read as the reverse complement.
AAGGACTTGGGACCCTTGTTGTGCGGTTACACATTGTGGGGAAGAATTGCATAGTGGAGTCACCAGAGTGCTCAAACTGCGAGCAGCGAGCATAGCATAAACGCAAATAGTGAACGTCTCGCATAGAGACTCTCCACGCAATCTAAGACAGTGCTCAAACTGCATGTGCAGCGAGCGTTAATACAAATTATGTATAACAATGCGCCCTCCCGGCTATTACCATAATGGCTTTATGGCAACACAAGGACTTGGGACCCTTGTGCGGTTACACATTGTGGGGAAGAATTGCATAGTGGAGTCACCAGAGTGCTCAAACTGCGAGCAGCGAGCATAGCATAAACCCAAATAGTGAACGTCTCGCATAGAGACTCTCCACGCAATCTAAGACAGTGCTCAAACTGCATGTGCAGCGAGCGTTAATACAAATTATGTATAACAATGCGCCCTCCCGGCTATTACCATAATGGCTTTATGGCAGCACAAGGACTTGGGACCCTTGTTGTGCGGTTACACATTGTGGGGAAGAATTGCATAGTGGAGTCACCAGAGTGCTCAAACTGCGAGCAGCGAGCATAGCATAAACGCAAATAGTGAACGTCTCGCATAGAGACTCTCCACGCAATCTAAGACAGTGCTCAAACTGCATGTGCAGCGAGCGTTAATACAAATTATGTATAACAATGCGCCCTCCCGGCTATTACCATAATGGCTTTATGGCAACACAAGGACTTGGGACCCTTATATATATATATATATATATACATATATATAGCTATATATTGGACTATGCACTACATCAGTAAAATCAAAACTGATTTTATTATTTGCTAGATAAATCTATGTACCTTCCTATTTGCTAGTCTTCCGACTACGCAAGCCATTCGAGTAATTAAAGTCACGACACAATCATCCTCTTTACGAGCAGCCTCAGACAAACTTTGACATGTTGCTAGGCAAGGAGTGGGGTAGGAGGGTGGGACATAGGTAGGTACATAGATTTATCTAGAAAATAATAAAATCAGTTCTGATTTTACTGATTTACTACAATAAATCAATGTACCTACCTATTTGCTAGACCAGCACAGATTCAAATGGGGGGCATGTCCCAAGAGGAAGGTCAACAGGAACCCAAGGATGACGTTGCAGCTTGCAACGTCTTGTTAGAAAAAGACTCTTCAATTGACAGAACATCTTTTAAATAAAAACATGTGAAGGACGTGGAGGAGCGCCAGTAGGCTGCCCTCATAATGTCCACTAGGGGCACCCCTTGGAAAAGAGCCCAAGAGGCACTGATGCCCCTCCCTGATAGCAGAAAGTGGAAAAAAGTCCGTGATATTTACGTCGTGGTTTTCGTCTTTTTTACGTCCTGTAATTACGTCAATAAGACGACAACTTGCACCAACGCAAGACGTCAAGAGGACGTCTTATTTTGACGTCATCTGTACACTGTAAAAACTGAAGTGCTGTATATAGCACTTTTTGAGGGCATGCACAGGGACTGCACTCAGAGTGCTATTGAATGCACACAGCGTGCTATTTCAGCACTTTCACGGGAGCTGGACCGGCTCCTTAAACTGCTAAACATTCATAAAAAAAATGATTTGGGCGAGCTTCGAACCAGGGTCCCCTGATCGAGAATTGCTGGCATTACCGCTAGACTAACTCACATTGTACGATTTAGAGCAGATCATATTGTTACATAGTGAATTTACGACACCACATAGTTCATGTTATCTACTTGACTCCCATGACTAAACTGGATTGCAAGAAGCATTCGTTAGTCCATCGGTAACGCCAGCGCCTCTCAATCAGCGGAACCTGGTTCGAGGCTCGCCACGGTCACATTTTTTTGCTGGTAAATTAGCACACTACAAGTGATATAAACAGCATTTCAGGTGCAGTCACTATACATGCCCCTAAAAGTAGCACTTTAGTTTTTACAGTGTACAAGACGTACAGATGACGTCAAAATAAGACGTCCTCTTGACGTCTTGCGTTGGTGCAAGTTGTCGTCTTATTGACGTAATTACAGGACGTAAAAAAGACGAAAACCACGACGTAAATATCACGTCATTTTTAACACTTTCTGCTATCAGGGCTGGTATCGTGAGCACGGGGTTTCCCATCAATCAACAGGGCCTCCGACCCAGCTGCCTGGATCGCTTCGACTATCCATCTAGGAATGGATTCTCTGGAAGCGGGGGAAAAGGGCTCTAATTACCATTTCAAGGCCCTCACCGGACACCAGACCTTATCCTCCTGCACCGAGGAATGGTCCGACAGCGGTCTAAGAAAAATCTCAACTGGTCCAGAGGAAGCAGTCTGATTTTTGGCAATAAAGGAGGGCTTGGGTATAAGTCGCACACCATGGTTCTCCCAACGGATGTGACCCGGTGTGATACACAGAGCATGAAGAGTACTCCTCCTCTGTGCAGAAGCAATAGCAACTAAAAACAGCGTCTTGACCGTTAAATGGTGAAAAGAAGGAGTCAGGCTACGAGTTGATGGACGCTGCAAGAAGAAGGAGCGAGTCAACCTAGCCAAAAGAGGGGAGTTGGAGACTCCCGAACCATCAGCAAAACCAACGTGGACGGCGGCAATAGCCGAACGATAGCCACGTATGGTTGAAATCGATCTACCCTTATCGAAAAGGGAGATAAAAAAAATCGGCAATAACACCAATAGGGGCTTCACGTGGCGAGACACCCTGATTCTCGCACCAAGAAAAGAAGGCCCCTAGACGAGAGTTGTAGAGATCTCTAGTGGAGTCTCTACGGCTTCTCATTACAAACTGGGAGGCCCTCTCGGAGAGCCCCGAGTTTCTGGCGTCTTCCCCAACAACGGCCAGGCAGTCAAGTGGAGGACCGCTGGGCGTTGATGAACAATCCCCGAGGGGGGTTGAATTATCAAATCCTCCCTGAGAGGAAGGGGAAACGGCTGGCCGGCCAGGAGACTCAGCAGGTCTGGAAACCAATGTCTCGCTGGCCAATGTGGGGCTATCAACAAGAGCCAAGCCCCGTCCTCCTTGACCTTCCTCAAGACCTGAGGGATCAGAGGAATTGGGGGGGGGGGGGGGGGAGCGAACCCCCGGATAGCTCCCCAATGGAGAAGAGCAAACACCTCCGGATGAAGAGTCCACTCTGACGGGAGGCATTTGCCCCGCGACAGAAAATCCGCGATCAGATTTTCCTGACCGGGAATGTAGGAGGCTACCGGAATAATGTTCATAGACCGGCACCACCTCCACAACTGGGCAGCTAAGGTGTTCAGAGAGGAAGACCAAGTGCCGCCTTGGCGATTGATATAGGCAGCTACTGTGTAATCGAAACGTTTCGCCCTGGAACGCGAATCCCAGCAAATTTCTCGACAGAGAGTGAATGGGAATGTGAAACTACGCGTCTTTGAGATCGAGGGAGATCGCAAGGTCGTCCCGCTTGATCAAGGGCAGAAAAGATGCCAAGGTCTCCATGCGAAAATGCACTGGAGGTATAAACCTGTTGATTCTTTTCATGTTTAGAATCATTCGTAAACTTCCCGAGCGCTTGGGAATGACAAAAATTGGGGAGAGACAGAGATGAGGATGATCTCTCACCCTTTCTACGGCGCCCTTTCCCAGCAGCGTGGCGATCTCTGAGGAGATGTGCTGCTGGAAAAGGGCGGACATTGGAGGCGGGCGGATTCTGATGGCGCCGTTTGGAATCGGCTTTATCAGATCTATGTAAAAGCCGTCGCGCACGACGGATAGCACAAAGGCGTCGCCGGAGATTGCCTCCCAAACTGGGAGGAATCTCCGGAGCCGCCCGCCTACACTGTCTCGCCGAGCCTCTACCACGGTTGCCCAGGGTAGGGGTCTCAACCCGAGGGATAGTCACAGTCACTCGACGATTTGAGCGGTTAGCGCCTGTCGAGACCGACTTAGACTTCGGAAAGGACCGAGCAGGCTGAGTGGGCAAGAATTGTCTGGCCATCTCCTTTGCCTGTTTGCGACCCTCTATCTCTTTGTGGAAGACCTCGTTAAACTGGCCCCCAAAGAGTTTGGGATGAGAGGAAGGGATACCCCGCAAGAGAGGCGGGATGTCTTTCCCTAGCACTCCCAGTGTGAAGAGCGCCAACTTGCGGCGTTGATGCGTAATGTCAATCGCCGCTGATGAGAGCTGAGACCACTGAAGTCCAGCTAACAAAAGCAGGAGTTCATCCAACAAATTGGAGTCCCCCTCGGTCACATTCAGTTCAACTGATCTGGCCCGAAGGCGTAACAGTGAACCCAGGTACGCCGAAAGCCTTAAGCCCGACCTGACTTTGGTTTCAAAGTTCACTAGGGGCTTCTCGGCGGATCTATAGAACTGAGACTTGAAATTGATATTCAAACGTTGTCCCATACCCATAATTTCCTGGGATAAACCCTTGGCTGAAAAGAAGCCCTGGATATCATCCGGATAGAAAGAGAAGGCACTACCATAGGGACGTCGGGTAGCCCGACCCGCATCGGCGAGTGCCTCCCTATCCCCATACTCCTGTTTGAAGTCCTCTGTAAGAGGAATACCAGGAGACGGGCCATGCTGTCTGAATAACAGCGATGGCTGATCACTGTCCGACTGGACTTGGGGGAAAATTTCTGGCATATACTTCTCTAACAGGGCCTTGGCATCTGCCGCCATAGCATGAATATCGGAGACCGGGAAAACACCGGGGTCCGACTCGGGAACATCCTCCATCACAGTGACAACTGACTGGGGAGAACCCGTCTCAGTAGCCGGCAGCGTCGGGGGATTAGTATCCCAACCATGCTGCTCAGCAAAGAGTCTCATTAATCTGAGCAACTCAGATTGAGAGTCGGGGGGAGGGGGGGGGGGAAGAGAGGGCTGAGCCTTCTTACCCGACTTGGGTTTATCCTTGGATTTACCCTTCTTGGCTTTAAGCTTCTTAGCGGGGGTGTGAGTCACCGTAATAGAAGCACGGGAAGTGTTTGGCTGCAGTATAGAAGCCTTAGTATAGAAGCTGCAGTATAGAAAACTCTAGGGACTGTGCTTCCCCGACGAGAGCCCCGATTCGCATTGACTGCCGGGGGTGGACGGGCTGCTGCATTGCAGCACTGCTGGAAATAGCACCCGGAGCACTGACGTTGGTCAGTGGCTGGCGGGAACCAGCAGTCTTCCGCTGCGAGAGCCTGCTCGAGGAGGAGGTCTTCTTAGCGGGATGCAGATTTGCGATACCGGCTGTAATTCCAGTAACACTGGGCGAAATCTCGCTAGGCACCCCGACGGTGGTCGGGGGTCGGCAAGACCCAGTAACATCATTAGCTGACCGCTTAGCGGTCTTACCAGTTAATGCCCCCTCCAGGCTCCGACGGTGGTCGCAAGAGGAACCGGTAATACTAGCTACCGCCCCCCCCCCCCCCCAACTGCAGACGCGGTGGTCGTGAGTTGGAGGGAGCTAGAATTGCTAATGACGGGTGTTCGGTCCGAAACCTTATGAACACCTAACTTACCTATAAAGCCTGTCTTGCTCGACGCTCCCGGTACAAAAATACCAGAGCGAGCCGACAGACTGACGCCCTTACCTCCCCTGACCATCGTGTTTGACTCGCTGGTAGGCGAGCGAAACACAGAGGTCTCCAACACACTCACTGGGCTGACGCCCTTATAAGTGAGAGTAGTGGAAGGGAGGGAAGAAGAATTGGAAGAGCACGGAGGCAACCAAGACCTCGATTGCTCTTCCTCCGAAGAACTCATTATCACCTGTAAGGAGATATAAAGGAGTCAAACAATAAACAATTGTAAAGAAAAGGGCGTAAAAAGCGAGAGTGAAACGGAATGGAATTTTCCAGCGTAGTGTGTGGAAAATTCCATTCATGCATTACGAACAAAGAACACTCTCGTAAGGGTATATGCACACAACAGCCACACACACGAAACACCAACGAAACGTAACAGGGCTGAGCGCCCGGCAATACGCCAAAGCGAATGCCCGGGGCTACTATACGAAAGAGGTGAAAAGTGAGGTATGAATTTAAGCTCAAATATCACCAAAATAAATACGTGACAGACATAAACCGACACTAAACAGACACTAAACAAGTCTAGGACGGAAATATTGGCAAAAGTCACCAGAAAACGCGCTAAAAGAGTAGCAAACTGGCGCAAGATAATTTTGGCGCAAAATAGTGACTTAGCTGCAACTCTTTAGGCTGCGAGAAGGAAAGAGGATTGTGTGCGCGCGTCATGCGTACGTGCACAGAGGAAGGCGTGATCCTAGGGGGGTATATGCACTGTCGTGACTTTAATTACTCGAATGGCTTGCGTAGTCGGAAGACTAGCAAATAGGTAGGTACATTGATTTATTGTAGTAAATAGAGTTTTACAGTTCTGTTTCGTAAGAGCCCAGTGTAGTAGGCCCTCTTCGGAAACTAAATATAGAATGAGCCAGCCTTGGTTATTCAACCAACATACTCATTTAATGGGGAAGTTGGGATAATAGGTATTTTGTTTTTTGTGTTCATGAGCAGGCCAGTTCGGTTTTTTTTTGTTAAGGGATGACAGCGGTCTGTGGATGAAGGAAATTTCCTCAAGACAAAGGTTGCATCTCCTACTGGTTGGGGTGTAAGCTCTGGCTTTTCCGATGATTTTCCATTGTATGGTGTGCTCGACATTGTTGTCCTTCAGTCTCCAGAGGTATTCACTAAGTGTTGTTGCTTTCCGTTTTGCCTCACCAGTATAGTATACCAAGCAACTGTGACAAGACAAGACAACTCTAAGGCTGAAACTTACATTGGCCTAACAGAGAATGGTTACAGCCCTACAGCTAGAAGGTCCGATAGTTAGCGGGTCCGATAGACCGACACCCAATAGATAGAAGGTTCGATAGGCCGAATGTACGAGAGGGTCCAATAGACAGACGGTTCTATAGACCGAATCGGCTGAAGGTCGGATAGTCCGAAGGTTCTATAGATCGAATATCCAACGGGGTCCGATAGTCAGAAGGTCTGATAGACAGAAGGTTCTATAGACCGAATCGGCAAAAGGGTCCGATAGTCCGAAGGTTCAGTAGGGGTCCGATAGTTAGAAGGTCCGATAGACCGACAATAACGTAAAAAAGGTAAAATAAGTGGATACAATAAGTTTTTAATAGTTTTATCTCATAAAAGGAAAAGGGTATTGCCTTATCTTCTATGTGTATTGCAATAAACCGATTCACTAGGTATGTAGGCCCACCCCCCCCCCCCAAAAAAAAATGGGGAACTTATTTCGTTTTGTTTTATACATTTTTTTTTGAGGGTTGTCAGGTGATATTTTCTTACCAGCTATGATGTCAGCTTTTATACTTTCGTGAATGTCCACCGACTACACCCATACTAATACCTTGTGGCAAATTTTAGTCTGTGGACTCTGTCGGGTAAATTATACGGTTTTTTTTTGTTGGGGGAGGGGGGGGGGGTGGGGGAATTCGAGAATAATCGGATACCTCACTGACCGAATATTATGACATTCGGGCTTCTTGTTGCTGCAGGACGTAAGAGGTGCTTGCCGCAAGAAACAATCACTACGGTGCTTGCCGGGCAGCGACTTAACCAGTCGCTGAACCAGTTCATCGTGACTTAACCTGTCATCTACTGCTGGTTAAGTCGCTGCCCGGCAAGCAGTAGATGACAGGTTCGAATCCCGCTGGTTCCAATTTTTTCTGACTTGTGTTTTTCATTACAGATCGAGCGTACGATCTTTAAAACTGGGAGTAAAATACCTAAAAATTTGTTTACAAATTAAAATTCCTCCCACCAAGCTTCTTCATTTTAATACTAACCATTGTCTGCGGCGGACCGTGAATATTAATGAGTCAGAAAGAAGAGGATCTTGGGTATTTGATTCCAGTTCATCGTGACTTGGCCGTGAACCAGAATAGCCTGGTGGTTAAGTCGCTGCCCGGAAAGCTGTAGATGACAGGTTCGAATCCCGCCGGTTCAAATTTTTTCTGACTTGTGTTTTTCATTACAGATCGAGCATACGATCTTTAACACTGGGAGTAAAATGCCTAAAAATTTGTTTACAAATATCACGTTTGTTGAGAAAGGCTGTAACTCTAGTAAAGACAATTTTTTCTAGAACTTTGGAGAGGGATGGTAGTAGTGATATTGGTCTATATTTATTAGTTTCTAAGGGAAGGGATCACCTTTCTTGAATATTGGGATGACTTTAGCTATTTTGACGCTATTCGGTACTATACCGTCCCATAGTTAATGATAAGTTAGATATATGAACCAAAGGATTTGCAGTCGATAAGATAATTGACTTGAGAAGGTAATTATCAATGTCGTAATGCAATGAACTTTTCTTCCCTTCCAACTTATTAACGATCCCAATAATTTCCTCGCGGTTTGTTGGGACAAAAAAACAGCGAAGATGGGTTTTGGTTATTTAAAAAGTTGTGGAATTTTCTTTCGGTTGTCGGGATGTTTTCTGCTAGGTTTTGTCAAATTTGGGAGAAGTATGAGTTGAAAGTTTCGGTCATAGCTTGAGGGTCTTCGACAATAGTGTTAGTGTGCGATTTAATTTTTTAAATTTTATGTGTCTTATCGTTTCTGTTTAAAGTTCTATTTATTATTTTCCATGTATTTCTAATGTTATTTTTATTAAGTTCAAATTGCGTTGTATAATAGTGTTTCTTCGTCTGTCGTAGTACATTAGTAAGAACATTTTTATATCGAGTGTATTTTTCACGGGTCTTATTACACAGCGAGGTTGGATTGATTTTGTATTTATAGTTTGTTTTTCCGGTTTATTGATCTTAAGATAGATTTGGTTACCCATGGCAATCTTGGGTGCTTTTCATAGTTATGAACTTGTTTTCTTAATGGTATGCAAATATCAAATAGACCCTTGAGAATGTTTAAAATGTTATCGTAAGCTTCATTTACATCTTGAGCAATATATATTTGTTGCTAGTCAAGGGTACTTCTGGCATTTAATCTGTGAGTTTTAAACTTTGCGGGTACGTTTGTCAACAGGTGTGTTTGAAAGCTTAGTTTGACAAAAGATAATGGTCAGTTATGTCCGAAACAATAATCCCTGATTCTATGGGTAGTTGCATGTTAGTAAAGATATTATCAATCAAGGTGGCTGATTGTTCTGTAACTCTAGTTGGTTTGTTGATGGTAGGTAAAAATGAAGCAGATAGAATTAATTCTAGAAATCCATAAGAAAAGCTGAAAAGTTGATATTGAAGTCACCCTTTAAAAAAAAAAGTGTTTATTTTGAATGATTGGACTCTGTAATATATTTTGGATATCTGTCAAAAATCGTCTTGCGGAGATTGGGGAGGGCAGTATATGACAACCAGGGGCGGATACAGGATTTTTAGCAAGGGGGGGGGGCGCACACTGAGGAACCCTCCGTTTGACGAAGCCAAACGGCCATCTCGGGGGTCCGGGGACATACTTTGTCAGACAAAACGGGGGGGGGGGGGGGGCGCACGCACCTTGCGCCCCCTCTGGATCCGCGCCTGACACCTTTTATTACATTTCTACTCTCCTTCATTTATATCTCTATGAAAAGTGATTCAAAAGTATTGGTCATGTATGTCAAACTATTTAGAAAAGAGTAATGTTCATCACGTCTAAGGGGGGGGGGGGGACTTTTTTTTTTTAAAGGAGAACAATTCAAAGAAAAAAAATAATGAAAGTTAGAGCAAAATGCGATAAGAAATAAGAAAGTTATGACTTTTCGAATTTGTAATCATTCAAACACAAATCGACAACTCCACGTCGTATCTTGCGAGCTCTTCTCCCATTTGCCCTGTATTAATGAAATCATTAATTTCCACTTTTTCTATAAGAAAATATTTAAAAATACTTTTACACTACATTATCATTGCTCATATGGTTTTGCACACAAGCTACCAAATGGATTCCTTCGTCAACAACTGTGATAAAATAAAAAATTATGAAAATTTTTGTACGAACCAAAATGGAGAGGAGTTCGCAAGATACATCACTGAGTTGTGTTTGAATAATTACAACCTTAAAAAAATCATAACTTTCTCATTTCTTGTCGGATTTTGCCGAAACTTTGTCTCTCATCTTTCTGATTTTATTAAAATAAACTAAAGACCAGAGTGGACTTCTCCTTTAAGGTATTGCACTTGGGATTCAAAATGGGGGCACGGGCCTGATGAGCCCCCCCCCCCCCCCCAATTCACCACTGAATCAAATGGGGTGGGGGGAGTTATGAAATCTACAGGGGGATAAGAGAGAGAGAGAGAGAACAAAAAGATGATACCACCCCCTCACGGTACACTATCGCTTGGTCTAACTAACTTCATTTTGTCTACAACCAGTTTGTCTACTTACCATTTCGTCTAATTTCCATTTGGCCTAATAACCAATTCGTCTAATACACAGTTTGGCTAACCCCATTTAGTCTAAAACCCTTTTGGGCTATTTTTCACTTCGGCTAATTTTCACTTCGCCTATTTCCAAATAGTCTAACAGTCATTTTGTCTACAAGCCACATGGTCTCATATCCATTTGGGCTACATCTACTTTGGCTAATACCATATGATCTACCTATCATTTGGTCCAATTCCATTTAGTCTAATAACCAGTTGGGCTACTTATCATTTAGTCTGTCATATGGTCTAATGATCATTTGGTCTAATATCCAACTCGTCTGAAAACCAGTTAGGCTACTTATCATTTGGTCTAATTTTCATATAGTCTAATGACCATTTGGTCTAATTCTTCTGGCCATTTAGTAGCAAGTTGAGAAAGGAAAGGGAAATGAAACTTTAAAAAATGAAACTTCAAAGAAGTCATCTATACGTAAATGTGCATAAAGAGTTATTCACCTTGCTGCTGCTTATATCAAGTCAATCCCTACATTTTATATATTAATTATTTAATTTATTAAACTCAATTATCTAGTATTATTTTTTAGTAATTAAAAAATCTTCCTTTCATGACTTAAGTAGAAGAACCTGATTTTGTATTGCACTTCAAAATATGTTTGTTGGGTTGAAAATCTGTTATTCATGGTTCTTATTTGATACCCGATGTACAAAATTGTTTGTGCAAGTAGTCAATAAAAGCTAGGAGCGGTGCTAGGGTATTTTCACAGGAGGGGCAAGACGACCCACGCACTTGGGGTTTCAACGAACTGGGTACCGTTTTTGGAAAAGGGGGAACTTAATTAAAAAGGGTGAAGACAAGAATGGAAAAATGGCGTTTTGATACGTTGCCGTACCCATACATTGTACTTAACACGCATTAAATGTTAAGGATATATTTTCTAATCTTTGCATAATATACAATTCTGCCTTACTCCTAACTTGCAAGCGAGCGACCAAAAAATGTTATGTTCTTGTTGAAGGTCATATGATGCTTGCATTATATTGATTTCATGACGAAGATGCCGCAAAAGCGTTTAATTTCAAGAATAATCTCTCAATAAAAGAGATAGATAGGACTTTATGTTACTGCCATGAGTTACAATAAGTGAGTGCGAGCGAGCGTAGCGAGCAAGCTTCGGGTGGGGGATATCTTAATTGCTGCAATATTATTAAACTTTTGGGCACTGTGTCCCCAGCTCTGGCTAAGTTCCTGCTCAAAGGTGTCACACTGTTGTCATACCAAGAACTAAATATTCACCCATTAAGCTTCTCTGATTCTTTTGAGCTGGGCAAACTGCTATTTTCAGGGGCGGCGCTACAGGGGGCGGGGCAGGGGCGGTTGCCCCCTATGATTTTTCAAGTGACCTAAAAGAGGGAGAGAGAGAGAGAGGAGGAGTATGCAACAATTATTATTATTATTATTATTATCATTATTATTATCCTTATCATCATCATTATAATTATTTGTTCATCTAAAACGTAAATTAACTCGCTCATTGGCGGGGTGCACAATCACCCCCCCCCCCCCTTTTTCAAGCACCCCAAAAGTGTCTCCTGCTATGCACAAAAATGCCGCTTTTTAGTCTTGTTCACTGCCTTCTTTTTCTTCTTTTAAGGCAGTGGCGTATATAGGTATTATGATGCCATGGGCAAAGAGTGAATTTGCGCCCCCCCCCTCCCCGAGTCAAATATGTTATGCGAGGAAGCGAAGCGACCGAGCAGCATTTTTTTTAATTAAATTATAGTTTTACCCTTCTACAGAGTTCCTTTATTCATCATCAATATAACAATTCTTACAAATCTTTGATATATACTTTTCCATATCATAATATGATTTGATAGCTTTCAAAACTTTTTCAAACCTTGGTAGGCCTAATTGACTTACTTTTAGCTGATTGTTTTTCTTACAGGGACGGCCAACAAAATTACGAATAGTGTTATGGTAGGTGCGTAGACGAAAGGGGAATAGCCCAACAGGCAATTAGCCTTAGTGATAATTAGACAAAGTGATGTTTAGACAAATTGGCATTTAGACCAACTGACAATTAGACTAAATGGAAAATGGACTAAATGAAAGTTAGACCAAGTGCACATTAGACCATATAAATGCCATGTAGACCAAATGGATAGTAGACCAAGTGGATTTTAGACGAAATGCCTGTAGACCAACTAGTTTTAGACTGACTGGGAATTAGACAAACTGACATTAGACGAACTGGTAGTAGACCAAGTGACAACAAAATAAAGTAGACGAAATGGTAATTAGACCAAGTGATAATTAGCCCAAGTGGTCATTAGACCTTCTGGTTATTAGACCAAGTGCAAATTAGACCAAATGAAGAGTGGACCAAAAGGGTTTAGCCCGCATGAAGGTAGCCCATCTGGAAATTAGACAAAGTGGTTTTAGCCCAAGCGTGCATAACCCCCCCCCCCCCCCCCCACTAGGTGAGTCTCCATCAGCCCGAGTTTGCTCAAGCTCGAGGTTCTAGCCCGATCAGCGCTAAAAAAGTCAAAAAGTCGAGTGCGAAAACCCCCGCCTCCATCAGCCGAAGTCGAGCGTTTCCCGCTCGTTTTTGGAATAAACTCGAGCTTCAGAGCATGCGCACTTCGAAGATGGAAAATTAAAAAACAAAATACATAGGATAAAATGAAAAGAAAAGAGAGAAGAAATGCATAAGGAAAAGATAAAAAGAAGGAAAAACAAAGAAATACATAAGAATAGATAATGGGGAAAACAAGCAAATATATAAAGAGAAAAAGGAGAGGAGGAAGAACAAAAAAATATATAAAAAATATTAAGAAAAGTGGGTAGAAAGAGGAACAATGAAATACATGAGAATAGAACGAATAATAATGGGGAAATCAAAGAATTATATAAAGAGGGAAAAAGAGAAGGAAAAACAAAGTAATGCATAACAAACAAAGAAATAATTAAGGACAAAATTAAAATAGAAAGAAACACATAGAAATACATGAGGACATATAAGGAAAAGATAAAAAGAGAGAAGGAAAACAAATAAAGGGAAGAGGATAAAATAAAACAAAGAAATACATATGAATAGATAGAAGAATAAACAACGGGATAACAAGGAAATACCAAAGGAAAGGATGAAAAGATTGAAGGAAAAGAGAAAAATACATAAAGAAACAAAGAAAAGAGGATAACAAGAAGAACAAAGAAATACATAAGAATTGGAAGAAGAATAAAATATGGGGTAAACAAAGACATTCATAAGGAAAAAGATAAAATAGATAGAAAAATAAACAAAACATAAGGAAATATGAAGAGAAGAGGATAGAAAGAAGAACAAAGAAATACATAAGAATATAAAGAAGAATAAATAATGGGGAAAACAAAGAACTCTATAAGGAGAAAAGAGAGAGAAGGAAAAGCAAAGTATACATACGAAAAAAAGAAATACATAAGGCATGTAAGGAAAAAGATAAAATAGAAAGAAAAACAAAGAAATACATGACGAAATATAAAGAGAAAAGGGTGGAAAGAACAAAGAAATACATAAACAAAGGAAAGAGGATAGCCAGATTGAAGAACAAAAAATGGGGAAAACAAAGAAATGCATAAGGAAAAGAGGATAGCAAGAAGAATAAAGAAATACATAAGAATAGAAAGAAGAATACAGAATGGGGAAAACAAAGAAATACATAAGGAAAAGATAGAAAGGGAGAAGAAAATTAAGAAATACATAAGGAAAATAAAACTTCTAGGATTGGTGTCATGAATAAATTAACCCGAGTCAAATCCCGAGTGCGTCCTCACCTGCGAATTAGCGGGGCTGATTCGCCAAATAGAGTACCGAAGTGTAACGTCATACCAGCCAAGTTGTCAAGGTTGCTGGTTCCAAACAATTTTGTGCTAAACAATGGCGTGGTGATCACACCAGCTCTAAACAGTGAATTTGCCCTGCTCCAGCCCGTTGCTTGAATGATTTCGCGGTGAACCTCATGCGCGGGTTTTGTTGTTTGGAACCAGTAACCTGGACGACGGGCGAATATGATGTCAGCACTTCGGTACTGTATATCGCGCTATTTCACAAAATAACCCGAGTTGACTTGGGCTTCTAGCTCGAGCTTAAAACCCACGAAATAGCCAGCTTATTGCGTCTTCATTACAAATAGACCTGTTTACTAAGTGATTCAAATTTTATGCATACTTTTGAAAGAAAGGTTGCTCTTGACAACCTGAAAGCTTGCCAGAGGCCTGTCAGACATAGCAACAAGTAATGTATGCAACCTGGATTCCAAGTATTGTAGTTCATTCATTAATAACAGGTTAATGGCATACCTCGTTACTAGATCCCCAGGAAAGAAATATCCATAAATTTGAATCACTTAGCTCGAGCCAGTTCTGATCGGGTTAGTTTCCCCAGATCAGAATTAGCGGGCTCTTTGGGAAACTCGGGCTGATGAAGACGGGTTTACTGACACATCATGCCCAGCTGCTCCAACGCTGCAGTTACCAAATATTTGTTTAATTTAGACATGAATGGTAGATTTCAACTTAGCAGCCATTATAGCCCAGATACTTAGCAAGCTCCAATATTATGTCTTGTCAAACGGGTACAGATGGACAATAGGTCAGTTTACTATTGAAAAAGCAATAAAATTTTCAAAATTTAAAAACTTGTTTCTGAAATGATCATTTGGTACCACATTGCATCGGTAGAATCTTACAATACTCTAAATTGAACTATGTAAATTATATTTTCCTGTTGTTTCCCAGTGCTATGTCGGGTGACAAACCTTTCAGTGGAAAAACTTTGAATAGATTAGAGTAGAGTAACTACTACGGTTGCGTAAGGACAAGTGCACCTGATTGTTTGTATACTTGGTATACTATGTCGACGCAGACGTCTTTCTGATAGATACGACGTTGCATTCACGTTATTGACCAATCTCATGAATCTATAGTAAACGATTTGCCTCTTCTGCGCTTCGAACTTGAACTTTGCACGTCATTAATACCCATGACAATGGCCAACGAGGTTATCTTCCATGATCAATCTTACTTGTCAACGCGCGTTCACTTTCTAACAAGTTTGATGACTTTGAAGCCACAATCTCCATGCAGCATTAGTTTATAAGAGTCATAGCCGTGACAGAAACCTGATTTACGGCTGATAAACCTGCCTCCAGTTACAGTTTGCTCAATTTTCATCTCGATCACCACAATGACATCAACTCTAGGGTGGTGTTTGAGGAGCACATCTTGAAATTATGTGGGTTAAATTGACTTCGTCAGCAAATTTTTGTTTGAAATCCACCATATGCGTAGGCGTTGCTTTAGCATCCCCTCGTTTACCTTACCAACATGACATCATCAACCATACGGATTATATCATGGATAATTAATGCCACTGGGCATCAAAAGCATTTTAGGATGACAGGTGTGTTGAGCGCGACTCTCCACTACTACTAGGTGTTAAAAAAAAACTTTGGACATATTTGATTGTTAATAACTAAAAAATTATACATCGTATCAGAGTATCAAAGTTGAACGATGTAAAATCGTGTGGGAGCAAGTTCCATCACATTTCTCTGAAGACTTTTCTTGAAATATTGCTCTGAATATAGAATTAGATTTTCAATTTTTGAAAAATCAAGGTAACAAAATCTGTGTGTATAAGTAATTAATTCAGAACACAACAATTGCCATTGTGTGTTGCAGCTGTCGTTTCTCTTAACCTTTTGCGGTCCAGTGTGATTAATGATTCATGACTCTGGGTTAAAAAGGTGTTGTGGAGTTTCAACTGCAATACACAATGGCAATTGTTGTGCTCTGAATTAATTACTGATTTTTGACCTTGCTTTTTCAAAAGTGAACTATCTAATAGACCTGTTTACTAAGTGATTCAAATTTATGGATGTTTCTTTCCTGGGGACCTAGTAACGAGGTACCATTAAAATGTTATTAATGAATGAACTACAATACTTGGAATCCAGTTTGCATACATTACTTGTTGCTATGTCTGACAGGCCTCTGGCAAGCTTTCAGGTTGTCAAGAACAAACTTTGTTTCAAAAGTATGCATAAAATTTGAATAACTTAGTAAACAGGTCTATTAGATAGCCAGAGCAATATTTAAAGAAAAGTATTCAGAGAAACGTAATAGAACTTGCCCTGATTTTTTTTGTGTCTCCGTATCGCGCGATCCGAACAATAAGAGTCTTTACAATAGACCGCTTCGGTAATGTATGCAAATTTTATACATACCTTTCAAACAAAGGTTGTTCTTGACAACATGAAAACTTGCCGGACATACCATCAAATAATGTATGCAAACTGAATTCCAAACATTGAGGCTCATTTGTAAACAGCAGGTTAATGGAATAGCTCGTCACTAGGTGCTTAGAGAATATTCCACCCTCCGGGTAAAATTTTGGGAATCCCGGCCTCTGTGAGATATGCATGTAGAGAATGAGCAGCTTAGGAGAATAAACCAAATTAAAAAAATATAAAAAACGGACAAAATCTAGACTAGCCAGTTGTCCACAGCAAAGACTTTTAATAGTATCATGATATTTCATATCTTAATCTTTTTCAAGTCTGATTTTTGCACAAGAGAAAGGGTGGATAGTTCAAAAAACATTTCTTGAACCTCTTTTTGCGAATAAATACCGCTATGAATCCCTTGGATCATGCCTGCTTTTTGACAGGAGTCATCTGCCATAGGGTTAACACGTGAAAACATGGATTTTAAGAATGATAGTTCTTGTAGTATTACCTTGAATTTCGTGTAAATGTGGCTTACATGTAATTTAAAGCTCTGAAAATGTATACTTAAGACTCAAATAGTTGAATAGACCCCGCATAATTCCCCGGGAATATGCATGCTTTTGACCCCCCAAAAGTCTCGCCTGCCATACAAGTAAAAAAAAGTTATCAGTTCTAAGAGGGGGTATACAATTTTTAAAAATGCCCCCTAAATCCGCCACTAATCCATGCCGGACTGTCACGTTAGTCTTGCGGGGTGGGCCTTTTTACAAGTTTTCTTGAAGGGTTAATAGAACGACATTGTTAGCCTCGTGGGCTCCCAAACTAAATTTGGTGCTCGGTCAGGGTTTTTCAACATTTTAGGCGAGAGCCCGTTTGCCAACTTGCTATTCTGTCGTGGATGTGAAGAATATGATTGCATAACGTTGGTGGTCGATCTCATTAAATTGAAAGATTGGGGGAAAGAGCAATAAGAGATCATTATTTTTTCCTCAATTATATTGGAGTAATTTCTAACAGATCGGTTGTCAGAGAGAATAAGAGAGTATGATAAAAAAATGAGAGGGGGAGGAGAGAGAGAGAGAGAGGGACAAAGAGAGCTGGGGCAAAAGTAATGGGACATTCCTACAAATACAGAATAGGACTGGTAAAAAATAAATTATATCATCAGCTGCTACTGTTGGTTTCTAGTTAATTCAATTCAAAACACGGAGGACATTTTCTCCTTTTTCGTACAATCGGTATGGGCCCTATTGCGTTGGTGATGGCTTTGGAGCAAGCCCCTATGCTGTTTCTTCACCTGTCGTCTCAAATTTCTTACAAATTACTTACCGTATGTTAGTTATATTGGTGACGTATCCCGGAATGCATTCGGAGGGGGGGGGGGGGGGGGGGGGGAGGCTTACGCCTGACGAACTAAAAATCATCAGATGCATTCTATTTTGAATTTTAGGACAAGCTTAATATCAGGGAACATGTTTGGATCCCCCGCTCATCAAATAAACATTAATAAAAATTTCACAACAAATAACTTATAAATAACTAATAAACATCTAGTCCTAGCCACCCCCCCTCCCTCCCAACTCTCTCCTCTCCTCCCTGGTGATTCCTATCTGTTTTGGACATAAGTTTGTATTTGAAGGGACAATATCAAGATTATGCCCTTTAGATACGGCTTTACCAAAAGCGATGTCAAGAAAAAGAAGAAAAAAATAAGGAAAATAAAAAATACAAACATCTTGATTAAGAGTATAACCTTTCCCTCTGGGCTGATGGACACATCTTTTTCCGTATAACGAACTTTCGGAGCAATGTATCGAATTACCTACCCTACTGATTTCATTTTCGCAATTATGAAGCCCCTGCTATGGGAAATTTGTGTTTCGGAATTACGAACTTTCGGAAAAATAAACCTTCGGAAAAAAGAGTACCCCTTTGTTGAAATATATGCATACTCTGCAGCTAAACATGCTCAGCGGAGACCCCGGCCGAATACGCCAAATATAAGGGATAGACAATAATCGCGGAATCCACACAGAAGGCGTCGGTTGTCATGACGCTATATTACGTTGCTATGCATGCGTGGAGGCATAAATGCGTTATGATAAGATGGCTGACATTAATGTGCAGAAAATTGGTCTATTTCTCGTGATCGCAGTAGGGATCCTAATGGTCACATTCTCACTTGGATATCTATGGGCAGGTGAAATGACATTTTCGTTAATATGTCTTGCTTCTTATTTGTGACTGTTCTCTTCTAAATCGCTCGCGGACATTTCCCGTGCTTTTTTCGTTGGCGTACTGACATGATTAAAACAGCCGTGCATTGTGTGAAAGACAGACATCTTTTGTATATAGGCTATCATAGTTCAACTGATGTGGCTGTCTTGTCAGTAAAAAAAAATAAAGTAGAAATGTTCGTTTCTCTGTGTGTGTGTGTGTTTGTGTGTGTATTTGGTTGCGTGTGTGTGGGTGCGTGTGTGTGCCTGCGGGGTATTGGTGTCTGTGTTAACATTTTCGAGAGGTTCGTAAACAACAGTTTTGGCTTTGTTGTCTAAAGAGGAATTTTATAGTTTGCATCCAAAATGGCTGCTGGTTGCCGTCTTTAAACCACTTTTCGTACACTAATATGTAAGAAATTTTTAAGGTCCATATATAATATGCCTCAATTAATGTTTACCTACTGTAACAGTAAATTGTTATTTTCTTTAAATGCATTCATCCAATTTGTAGAAACCCTGTGGTATTTAAACAGATTGACGTTACTGGGATGTTACATGGGTTTAGTATGTAAAGCTGATTCAGAAGGTAGTGTAAATCTATTTTTCAAGCCAGATTGTTGGGTAAATTTATGAAATTTAAAGGAGCCATGTTATTATTAAGAAATCACAGGTTATGGCAAGTAGTGAAAGTTGATTGAAAAATATATTTTTTCTACTTTGATATTGATGATATCATTTTTTATATTTCCTTCATAATGTGATCAAGATTACTAGTTATAACACAAATTATTTAGCACTTTTAACTAATTGTATACATGCATGTACATTGTATATATATGTGATCAGCATTATTTAATATCTCTCAGGGTTGCAAGGGTTTTTACTGATATAGCGCCAACACTCAAGACAGTGTTTTACTTTGAATTTTTGAATGAGAAAATCTGACAGATTTGAGGTTGGGATCACCTAAGTTCCAGGGTATCCTGGAAACCTGGTTTTTCTTTCTATTACATAAAGGAGGCAAAGAGTTTTTACTATGACAGCATTTGAGGCCAAAGAAAATCTTGACCTATAGCTAACCTACATGTACATGGTGTGACCTTCCTTGTCATTCATCTTGACATTAACACCCACAATCAAAGCCTGAATCTTCTTATTTCAGCTAATTATTTCAAAGCCAATAGTTTATCATATGAATTCTATATTTCATGAAATATTATATGTTACAAGTGCAAATTAGTTAGTTTATTTTTGCTCTTGATTTAGCAATTGTATATGTAGATTATATAACATTGTAAATTTCCATGTATGTTATACATACATACATACATACACATAGTACATTACATGTATAGCCAGAAATAAGGTCTATATAAATGTATTATGTATGCTATGACTATTGATATATTATTATGATATATGATATTGTCATGTATAAGAGATTCATTTTAAGATACTGGCTTTGAAATAATTAGTTAGCTGAAATAAGAAGATTCAGGGTTTCATTGTGGGTGTTACTGTCAAGGTGAATGACAAGGGAGGTCACACCATGTACATGTAGGTCAGCTATAGTTCAAGTTATAATTTAAACATATTAAGTCGCCTAGTTTTGGATACTATATATTTTAGTAATGATAGCAAATGAAATGCTGATTATATTAAGCTGTTTGTTAGATCTTTCAGTTATCTAAAATTCTTGTAACAAAAATTGTAAGATTCATGTTTGAAGATATGGATTATGATCATTGTTATTAATATGGACATGTATTTATGATGCTTTCATATTTTTTATTGATACAGTTTTCACGGAGCAAATCAAGATGGAATTCACCAAAATAAAACATAAAAGAAACTCCCGTAGAGACCTTTGTCAACTGTATATTTTCTTTGGCCTCAAATGTTGTCATATGGCATAATGCTTGCACTGTCATACAACAGGCAGAGCAAATGTTAGTGAGCGAGGCTGGCACTTCCCCATACACCATGTACATAGCACACACAATACACAATACATAGATCTCTTAGACACACACAGCATGTATAAATGCTTGGGGTGAATACTGTGCTAAACTCTATGGCTAAGCTCCATGCGGTCATGAAACTTGGAGTTTCCTTGGAGTTTCCTTCTGAGCTACAAAATAATCATTTTTGCAGTAGATTCCACATTTTGCAAATGGCAACATATGCCACTAGTGTTTTTATATTTTTAGTAACATTTACAAACTGAAACTATGTGGGGCGAAATCGCGGACCACGAAGAGTGAGAATTTCAGTGGTTACCCCACAGTCTAAATAATCGGAGAATCCACACAGAAGGCGTCTGTTGTCATAACGCTATATTACGTTGCTAGGCGTGCGTGAATGCATAAATGCGTTATTATAAGATGGCTGACATTAATGTGCAGAAAATTGGTCTATTTCTCGTGATCGCAGTAGGGATCCTAATGGTCACATTCTCACTTGGATATCTATGGACAGGTGAAATGATATTTTCGTTAATATGTCTTGCTTGTTATTTGTGACTTTTCTCTTCGTAAATCGCTCGCAGACATTTCCCGTGCTTGTTTCGTTGGCATACTGACATGATTAAAACAGCCGTGCATTGTGTGAAAGACAGACATCTTTTGCATATAGGCTATCATAATTCAACTGATGTGGCTGTCTTGTCAGTAAAAAAAAAAAAATAGAAATGTTCGTTTCTCTGTGTGTGTGTGTGTGTGTGTGTGTGGTGTACATGTTTACGCATTCAAACCGATGACATCGAACAAAGAGAACAATGGGTCATCAGTAGTAATTCAATAGGACATTGGTTGTCAACAATTGGTGAGGTTTATTCCGTCAATGAATTTTGTGACGGAATTCAATAGTGGAGTAATCGGTTGAAATTCGAACAATAGAAAACATAGATGTGTGTCTGTGTGTGTATTTGGTTGCGTGTTGGTGTGTCCGTGTGTGTGCCTGCGGGGGTATGGGTGTCTGTGTTAACATTTTCAAAAGTTTCATAAACAACAGTTTTAGCTTTGTTGTCTAAAGAGGAATTTTACAGTTTGCATCCAAAATAACTGTTTGTTGCCGTCTTTAAACCACTTTTCGTACACTAATATGTAAGAAATTTTTAAGGTTCATATTGACTTAATATGCCTCTGCTTTACTTCTTAGCTCCCCACTTCATTTTCTTATTTCGTTTATGACTTAATTTGTATTCATTTTGAATGTACTTTTTAATGGAGAATGAAATCAATTTGAATTGAAATTAAGAGTCAGGCTAAGTAAACTTGAACTGCGGTTCAATTTTTGTGAGAATGTTATCATTAAAATGTGATCTGTCACATTTATGGCGTGAAAAGACCGAGTCCAAAAAATAATGGACTGTAAGGTTTTTAGGGATAATTCGCTATTTTTTTAGCTAAATTATCCGTTGGTAATTTAATATTATGTCTAGCTATGCACATCTCATTTGGATCATTGAAATTGATGAATGTTATTCAAATTAACACCCTTGCATTTTAGTGCTGTATTCTCACAGAGAAAAGTAGGCATCCGTGATTAATTATTAATGATGTCACTTTATTTATTTACCCTTTACAGTTAATGAGATTTCTTTTTAAATATTCAATGCTACTTGGGAATTAAATATCCCGAACCACCTGTTTTTGCCCCCTGCTTTAAAGGCCTTATGATAAAGGCATTGTGGATTTTAAACGAATACAAACTGATATTCCTCCCCAACCTACCCTTGAGAAAACACACTAAAATGAAAGGAAAGTGCATAGTCACTTACAGCCTAGCATCAATCTCTAGAAATGGGTAGAGGTAAATCTGTTCTAGTTTTATGACAGTCAAACACAGATACAAGAGCAATCAAATGGTTAAACCAAAAACATGGAGAGGTAAAGAAAAACTACATTGATCTTGAAAAGGAGACATTCTTAATTTTTCTTTAATTTCTTCTTTAAAGATCACATTGCAAGAAAATCACAAATATGGCAATTAATGTAGCACTAGAAACTGGGAAGCTTACAGATGGCAATCGTATAAGTTTTATGTCAACTGCGTATCTGATGATTATAAAAACAACATAAATAAAAGCTCTTCTAAGCATCTGGAATATCCGAGGATTCGCCAGAAATATAGCGATGTTTTGATGTCGTCACACTAGGGATCGATCCTGCTTAAGCAGACGACGTCCTATAATGAATGAACGTAATTGCAATGCAATTATTTATCAAATTATAAAGAGTTTGGTATATTTAACATGACCTTATTTCACACCATTCTAAAAGGGAAAGTGAAACTGATTCTGATAACTAAAACCGTTTGATTGTAAATACACAGGAGAAGGGTCAATGATCAATGAAATTAACCCCATTTTCAAATTGAAAAGCCCTCCGAATAATATCACAGATTGTATTCGTTCCCTCTTGAAACGCCGAACATGCCCTGGTGCAAGCAGCTGAAAATACAATGGCGTCTTATTTTGTTTACAAGTGACTGATTCCTATATTTTTTTAACGCTGCATTTTTCATCAAAATAATAACATACACGAAGTTAAGAGTGAGGCAACAGACTAACATTAAGACTGACGCTAGTCAAGTAGAGAAATAAGTGAAGAGGAGATGACAAAACAGGCACTGAAAAATGTGTAAGATGTTATGGGACATCGTCTGCTTAGACAGGACTGGTCCTTCGTGTGTCGTCACATATCTCAGCAGCGTTCAAGGAGCTCTTCAGCTGCTATATCGGGGGCTGTATTTTACCGTTTTATAATTGATAATAATCATTAATTCAAATGTTTCCAAGCGTTGAATTTGGATAACCTTGTATAATTTATGCCATCTATGCAATAATAAGTATTAAGCCAATATTTATTTTGATTGAATTTTCTTGCAATGTGATCTTTAAAGTGGGAAAAGCTGCCCTTACAAAAATATCCTGTGGTATTCCTGTGGTATTTCTATGGTACTTTATAATACCACAGAAAATACCACAGGGATGAAGAGGTACCACACATAAGCATGTGGTACTGCAGAGGTGTAGCCTGTGGTACCCATGTGGTATGAAAAATACCATAAGAAATACCACAAAGAAAAACTATACCACAAAAATACCATACAGCAGTGCTGTGGTATTTATATAGTGCAGTGTAATACCACAGAAAATACCACAGGGATGAAAAGGCCCACACAGATTCCTGTGGTACTGCAGAGGAGTATAGCCTGTGGTACATACTTGGAACTAAAAATACCACAGGGATGAAAAGGCCCACACAGATTCCTGTGGTATGTGTCGCCTGTGGTACCCATGTGGTACCCATTTACCCACAGGAAATACTACAAAGAAAATTTACCACAGAAATATCATACAACAGTGCTGTACTGTTGTACAGTGTGACAAGGCTGTAAGAGATACCATACAGATTCCTGTGGTGCTGCAGAGGAGTAGCCTGTGGTACATACTTGGACCTAAAATACCACAGGGATGAAAAGGCCCACACAGATTCCTGTGGTATACTGCAGATGTGATCGCCTGTGGTAGCCATGTGGTAAAAGAAATACCACAGGAAATACTACAAAGAAAATTTACCACAGAAATATCATACAACAGTGCTGTACTGTTGTACAGTGTGACAAGGCTGTAAGAGATACCATACAGATTCCTGTGGTGCTGCAGAGGAGTAGCCTGTGGTACATACTTGGACCTAAAAATACCACAGGGATGAAAAGGCCCACACAGATTCCTGTGGTATACTGCAGATGTGATCGCCTGTGGTAGCCATGTGGTAAAAGAAATACCACAGGAAATACTACAAAGAAAAATGTACCACAGAAATATCATACGACAGTGCTGTGTTATTTATGATTTATGTGGTATCTTTTACAGCCGTGTACACTGTACCACATAAATAACACAGCACGTACTGTTGTATGATATTTCTGTGGTACATTTTTCTTTGTAGTATTTCCTGTGGTATTTCTTTTACCACATGACTACCACAGGCGATCACATCTGCAGTACCACAGGAATCTGTGTGGGCCTTTTCATCCCTGTGGTATTACACTGTACTATATATATACCACAGCACTGCTGTATGGTATTTTTGTGCTATAGTTTTTCTTTGTGGTATTTCCTATGGTATTTTTCATACCACTGTACTATATAAATAACACAGCACCGCTGTATGGTAATTTGTGGTATAGTTTTTCTTTGTGGTATTTCCTATGAAATTTTTCATACCCTCAGAAGATGCCTCAGAATGAATAGCTCGAAACACATTGAATTATTTCAATCAGTTAGTGAATTCTGAACACTTTAGTATGTTTAATATACAGGGGCCTGTAACATTTATAAAGATACAATAAATCTTACAATCAATTGTAACTCTTTAGTACATGGTTTGCCATAGACTTACGATTGATCAATCGTAAGATCTCTTTATGTTACGGGCCCCAAATTAAAGTGCTATTAAGCATCAATACCATCGCGACGCGTAGGCCTATTGATTACCAACATATTACATTTCATTGCAAAATGGTCTGAATCTAATAGACTATGCACAAGCAACTGCACACACACACAGACACACACATGTATTGGTACACCGGTACACACCATAGAGTTGAGTTCTGTGTATAACTCTATGGCAGACACTATGGCAGACATATTTGGCAATATGCCAGCCGTTACATTAACGCGGTCTTTGCATGCATGCAGTTCGGGCATGCGCAGCTAGCCAGAGATTCAAATGATCTACAACAGCCAGTGATTGCAAGTGAAAGGCAGAACATGTGCCTACAAGATTTCTGGATTATAAACTTCATTTCAAAGGTGAGCAATGGCAATGTATTTTATGAAGTAATAGCAATTCATTTAATATTATTCACTTTCTTGATGGGTATTTTTGTACTGACCATCACTCGACAGTTGATGAGTGAGAGTAATGAATGAAGGTTTAAGTACTTAAGACAGTTAAGCTTGTAGTTCCACCTATTCATATACATGTATTCGTTGTTTTTGTCCTATGGTGGGTATCAACTTTCTGCATGCATGTTTCATAAATCAAATAAGCGATGCTACGTTATTTTATGAGTAGATAGACCTATAGTGTCCCTGAAAAGAGCCAAAATTATTCAAACATTATGTAGAGGCTGCATGGCCGGCAAGGGGGGGGGGGGGGGGGGGGGGGGGGGGGGGGGGGGGGGGGGGAGTTGCATCTGATCATTCGGTGCATAAATTTTGTTAGATGTATCAAATTTAATGACGAATCCGGAGGATTTAATAAAATTTACTTTGCAATAGTTGCTCAGGAAGACATTTTCTGAAAATATTTTGATGTTTTCTTGCAAGAATGTTGTGAAATTAAATAAAAAGAATGATTTAAATACGTAGATATGAACAAAAACATTTTATTACAACTTTGATAATGATATTTGGAAATGGGAAGATGATGCATCCTTTTTTCTTCTGCCATTGTGTAAATTAAATTGACACTTTCTTTTTTAATTGTTCATTTTCTTGTATCTGCATGGCAGGAAAGATGGCATTTTGTTCGGTCTGAGGCTCGGCAGGATCAAGCTTATGTCTAAGGGATTGGACCTGAGCGAAGCGTTCTGCCTACATGTACATGTAGGTACGTGAGGAATTCGGCGAGCATGTCTTAGCTGCGTTAGTAAGAGTGGATCTGTGGGCACGTGGTACCCTGCTTGGGCTCAGAGGAGTACTTATATGTAGCAGCATGTGTGACTCGTACGTACATGTTTAGAATCATTCATATAAGATTAACTTATCATTTGCTAGTCTTTATAATGACACTTTAAATTTCTGAGATAATGTCAAGTCATAATGTAAATGTCTTATCTATTTGACAAGCCTTTTTTAATTTACTTTTTACTTGTCTCCTCAAAAAAGTGGACTTGGAAGTCAGATTACAAAAATGATTTTAAAAATGTATTCTTCTGTTGGGGCAATGTATGAAATTTGCATAGTTATGAAAATACATGTATCATAAGAATAGGGGAATATCTTTGGGAAATCCTCACTTTTGAACATGAAACTGAAACAATAATGTAGGTGACATTTAAAAAACAGAAATACTATTGAAGACTTTACTCTTAATACTCTCTAGTGAGCGTGTGTGAAGAACATTTTATTTGACCAAGTTTATGAGTGAGCACACATCAAAGGAAACTGTCGCTCTTCAAAATTCACAATGGTCTCTTCATAAGCTCATTGTACCAAGAATTCTTGGTACAATGAGCTTTTGAAGAATGTTCTTCACACATGCTAGCTAGAGAGTTTTGTACTCATGACTTATTTCATTCAAGTCTTGTGCATCTTTTCGGACAGAAAAAAAAGAATGTTTCAAAAGTATTATGGCGGTATTCATGAACTGTACTATTCAACTCTCAATATAATCATTAAATCAAACTGTAACATGGGAGCCTGGAACTGGCCTCCAAATTGGAAAATTTGCAGAGGACTTTGGTAGTTCTCAACTACTCATCGAGCATAATTTCATGTAGGTGTAAGATGCCAAAAGGGGAGCTCCTCAACAAATGTTGAACTTCAATGTCTTCTGAATTCAGGTTTTAGTGCTACATTCATTCTTGGAGCTTTTTTTTCTCATTCATGAATTAACTCAATACTGCCTTTTTCCATGTAGTATCTGTTCAGGGATTTGAATCATATGTTACTAGTGTTTCAAAGTTAATTTCTTTACAGTTACGGGTCAATTTTACTTCAATACTTTACCTGCCTTTTACCTTGAGAGTGTGTACCACACAAATATTTATTCAGGTACACTCTGTATTTATTGCATGGCGACATGTTTTTATTATATATCTATCTTAAATGAAACTTATAAGTTCCTCAAGAATTTGTAAGTGTATATCAGATTACCAGCAAAGTTTATATACTTTTCCTATTTCTTTTTTTAAAGAGAGAGAATATCTGCAAATGCTTGAGGGACTTACAAGTTGTGCAGAGTTTAAATATCAGTATACACGTAGCAGTTTATATATGTATATATGTATATGTATATTTCCTTTTATTAAAAGTGAAGGAATTTGTTCCCTTAACTTGCAATTTCCACTTTCATGTAGTAAAACGTGTTGGTCTGTAGTATTCTGATGGGATCATGCTTGATGGTGAATTATTTTGTGAATGTGGTAATACAGTGCAAGTCACAGTTCTTCTACCTGTTAACCTGCAAGCGCTGAATTCAATAGATATGGTCCGGTGATCCCACTGTGATCCTATTGTGATAAGCTTTTGCAGGTTAACAGGTAGAAGAAGAATTGTGACAGGCACTGTACTTGGCAAAACCGCACACCAGTAGCATGCATCAGTACCAAACAGAAAACCCACACAGTAGTATGACAGAGCGATACCACAGAGTATCACATATTGACACCGGCACAAGACTTCTTCACAGCAATACCACATACGAGTACCACAGAGCTTTACCACAGAGGAGTACCACACAGCTATACCACAGTGGAGTACCATACAGCTATACCACTGGGGAATACCAAATAGCAGTACCACAGGAGTACCTCACAGCAATACCACAGACGAGTACCACACAGCAATACCACAGATGAGTACCACACAGTAATACCACAGATGAGTACCACACAGTAATACCACAGGGGAAACTACAGAGCAATACCACAGGGTAATACTACAGAAATACCACAGAGAAGTACCACACAACAATACTACAGAGGAGTACCGCAAAGCAATACCACAAGGGAGTACCACATAGTAATACCATATGAGAGTAGCTGTGTGGTACTCTCATATTCAGTATGGTATTTTTGTGTGGTACTTCTCTGTGGTATTGGCCTATGTCCAAAGATGAACTCAGGTATTGCTGTGTGGTACATCTGTGTGGTACTGGTTTGCGGTACTGCTATGCGGTATGTGGTAAACATCTGTGGTATTGCCCTATGGTATACCACAGGAATTGCTATGTGGTACAGCTATGTGGTACTGCTGTGTGGTACAGCCATGTGGTACTGCTGTGTGGTACAGCCATGTGGTACAGCCATGTGGTACTGCTATGTGGTATTGCTGTGTGGTACAGCTATGTGGTACTGCTATGTGGTACAGCCATGTGGTACTGCTATGTGGTACAGCCATGTGGTATTGACGTGATTTGTGTGGTATATGTCCCAAAATACCACATGTATTGCTGTGTGGTACAGCCATGTGGTACTGATGTGTGGTACAGCCATGTGGTACAGCCATGTGGTACTGCTATGTGGTACAGCCATGTGGTACTGCTATGTGGTATTGCTGTGTGGTACAGCTATGTGGTACTGCTATGTGGTACAGCCATGTGGTACTGCTATGTGGTACAGCCATGTGGTATTGACGTGATTTGTGTGGTATATGTCCCAAAATACCACATGTATTGCTGTGTGGTACAGCCATGTGGTACTGCTGTGTGGTACAGGTGTGTGGTATTGACGTGATTTGTGTGGTATATGTCCCAAAATACCACATGTATTGCTGTGTGGTACTGGCATGCGGTATTGCTTTGTGGTATTGTTTTGTGGTATTAACATGTGGTAATGGGCCCGGGGTTCTGTGGTATACGTCCCAAAATACCACAAGATCCACAGGTGAATTCCATGGGTATTTTTCTATGTGGTAATCCCGTGTGGTATTTATGTGTGGTACTTCTATGTGGTAAATGTCCCAAAAAACCACAGGAATTTTCAGACGGTTGTTCCCCCACTTTTACAAATTCCTTAATCCGCCCATGCTGGTCTACGGCTGTTTTCAACGTTACATCTCGTTCCTTCCAAATGTTCATAATTCCGAAGGTTTGTGTTTTCTGCATTTCCGGATTTCCGAAAATTAAATAGGGTTCATAATTCCGAAAACGAAAAAGGGGTTCATAACTCCAAAGTTTGTAATTCCGAAAAAAATTGGTTGAATTCTGTTTCATTTTCAGAATTACGAACATTCGGAATTAGGAACCCTATTACATTTTCGGTATAACGAACTTTCGGAGCAATGTATCGAATTACCAACCCTACTGATTTCATTTTCGCAATTATGAAGCCCCTGCTATGGGAAATTTGTGCTTCGGAAAAATAAACCTTAGGAAAAAAAGAGTACCCCTTTGTTGAAATAATATTCATACTCTGCAGCTAAACACGCTCAGCAGAGACCCCGGCCGAATATGCCAAATATAAGGGCTAGACAATAATCGAGGAATCCACACAGAAGGCGTCGGTTGTCATGACGCTATATTACGTTGCTATGCATGCTTGGATGCATAAATGCGTCATGATACGATGGCTGACATTAATGTGCAGAGAATTGGTCTATTTCTCGTGATCGCAGTAGGGATCCTAATGGTCACATTCTCACTTGGATATCTATGGGCAGGTGAAATGATAGTTACGTTAATATGTCTTGCTTGTTATTTGTGACTGTTCTCTTCGTAAATCGCTCGCGGACATTTCCCGTGCTTTTTTCGTTGGAATACGGACATGATTAAAACAGCCGTGCATTGTGTGAAAGACAGACATCTTTTGTATATAGGCTATCATAGTTCAACTAATGTGGCTGTCTTGTCAGTAAAAAAAATGTGTGTGCAACAAAACACAGGCACACACACACTCAGGTTTACATGGCTTTACTTCCGAGGACAGGTATTGTTCCTCTATTGTCCCTCGTCCTCGGACAGTCGACGGAATAAGGCACAAATTCATTGTTCGACGTTCGAGGACTATTGTCCGGCTTCCGAGGACCATTGTTCTCATGATTTTTTTTTGTTCTCTGTCCGAAAATGTCCTCGGACATACTGCTAAACAGGCCCACACACGCACACGCACACACGCACACACAGACACCACCACAAACGCCCATCTATGTTTTCTATTGTTCGAATTTCAACCGATGACGCCACTATTGCATTTCGTCACAAAATTCATTGCCGGAATAAACCTCACCAATAATTGTTGACAACCGATGACCTATTGAATTACTTCCGATGACCCATTGTTCTCTTTGTTCGATGTCATCGGTTTGAATGCGTATAAATGTATATGTGCGGGGGTATGGGTGTCTGTCTTAACATTTTCAAGAGGTTCGTAAACAACAGTTTTAGCTTTGTTGTCTAAAGAGGAATTTTATAGTTCGCATCCAAAATGGCTGCTTGTTGCCGTCTTTAAAATACTTTTCGTACACTAATGTGTAAGAAATTTTTAAGGTCCATATTGATTTGCCTATGCGTTACTTCTTAGCTCCCCACTTCATTTTCTAATTTCGTTTATGACTTAATTTTTATTTATTTTTAATGTACTTTTTAATGGAGAATGAAATCAATTTGAATTGAAATTAAGAGTCAGGCCAAGTAAACTTGAACTGCAGTTCAATTTTTGTGAGAATGTTATCATTAACATGTGATATGTCACATTTATGACGTGAAAAGACCGAGTCCAGAAAATAATGGACTGTAAGCTTTTTATGGATAATTCGCTATTGTGTTAGCTAAATTATCCGTTGGTAATTCAATATTATGTCTAGCTATGCAATATGCACATCTCATTTGGATCATTGAAATTGATGAATTTTATTCAAATTAACAACCTTGCATTTTAGTGCTGTATTTTCACAGAGAAAAATAGGCTTCCGTGATTAATTATTAATGATGTCACTTTATTTCTTTACCATTTACAGTTAATGAGATTAAAAAAAAAATATTCAATGCTACTTGGGAATTAAATATCCAGACAGGCCGGCAAAGGGGGCGAGCAGAGGTCCGCTTAAAAAAAAAAAGATAATTTAAAAAAAAAGAACGAGGGGAGAGATGATGGAAAGGGAAAATAACGTGATAAAATACCGGTCTTCCGTCTATTTTCATACATTTTATTTTGAGTTTGTCCCGTAACTTCCTAATCTGGCAAATCTATATCATTAGTCAGTTTAGTCTTTCACCATTCATTTTCGAATTTTGTACATTATGCCATGTTGATATTGATTTGTTTAATGCGTCATTCAAAGAATTATTAAAATTCGTTGTAGTATCGCCCCCAAGCTGGCGAGCAGAAATCTGCTTGAACAACAACAAAAAAAGAATCATATGGCGAAAAAAAATATCCAAAGTGACATGATTACTATGATGATTATTGATTCAGGACTATCAGCCTATAGGACGAAATTGAAGTGCATTTTGATCTTTGAGAAGTGTTAGATTGGACAGGAAATCCTGACAATACAAGGAGATAGATTGCTTATTAACACTATACAAAGATAACGAGGGAAGATAAGCAGTGATAAGCATGAGAAGACTCCAATGAAATCTGTGGTAGTGGAATACAAAAGTGAAATATAAAAACCATACTCAGGCCCGTTTCTAGGATTTTGCAGGGGCGGGGGTTCAACATTGGAAAAAGTGGACCTTTCCGAGGCAGCGAAGCGACCGAGTAGGGGTGTCGCGTAAGGGATGCGCCCCTCCAAGGGTAATGGCATGAGCGTAGTGAGAATTATTTTTACAGGGGTGGGTTAAATGTGAAGCCCGAACATATACTACCACTGTGTAGGATTCCAAATATTACTGGAAAAGAGAGAGGGGTATGTAATGTGTCTGTTCACTTTAAAATCGAAAATTTTCCAGCTCTCAAGTTGCATGGAGTACTCCTGGCGGACCCGGTGTAGTCATTCATGCCCTTAAATAAAATACAGCCTTAAATAACACTTGGGGTGTTTTGGAAACATTTGGGAGATAGTAAAGAGCGTTTTCCGTCACTCGCTTCGCTCATTCACAAAACTCTGAAACGAGTTTCAGGCAGCGAGAATATTTCCATAGTATGTTATTGTAATATATGGCCATGAATATTCAATGTTATGACAATTTTCGGGCACGTCACTGCCTAATCGCCATGGCGCCCAGAAATTAGGGTTACCTTATTTTCTATATTGAAATGAGCAACAACAAATTAAAGTGCATTTTTCCTCGCTCGCTTCACTCGCTCGCAAACCTTATAAACGAGATGTTTCATCCAGCGAGGTCCATAAATATTCAATGTTAGGACAATTTTCGGCACGTCACTGCCCTATCACCATGACGCCCATATATTTGGGTTACCTTTCTATAAAAGAACAACAGAAAACAACAACAGCATTAATATGACTGATTCCTGCATAATGGCAGCTAGATGACCGGAGATATAGGTTTACATTTCACCTATTGGTGACTAATGAAATAAAAAATTTCCATTTAAAAGTACATTTTTATTTTTCTCTCGCTCGCTTTGCTTGCTGGCAGTATTTGGAATCCTACAAAGTGGTAGTATATGTTCGGGCTTCACATTTGACCCTCCCCCTTTCAAGTAATTCTGACTACGCTCATGCCTATGCCCTTGTAGGGGCACACCCCCTGATCCCTACTCGCTTCCTCAGAAAGGTCCACTTTTTCCAATGTTGAACCCCCCCCCCCCCCCAGCAAAAATCCTAGTTACGGGCTGCCCTGTTTTGCCCCCTGCTTTAAAGGCCTCGTGATAAAGGCATTGTGGAATTTAAAGGCGGTCCGTCGTGCCCATGTATTTCTATGCTGTCCCGGCGAGGGCAAGTTCGGAGATTTCCGGAATCGCTCGGACAATTTGTAAATAGCCTGCCAGCGCAGGGGCGAGAGCTAAGCTTGCCAGCAATACGCTATGTTTCAGTTTCGGGATACTCCATGCTATGGTCTATGCCTAGAGGCACGAAAATAATAGCGGTTTTCGAACGAAATGGAGGTCGAGAGGAGAGACAGTCAGACGAGATTAGGTATCCACAGCGCGTACAATTTGTGGATTGAACACAAAGAAATAAATTTAGACGTGGGCTGCTTGTTTCATCCAGGGAAAGTTTGAATAAAAAGTTCGTGTTGTATCTGCTTGAGCTGCACACCATTTGCAAATCGTACAGTGTACCTCCACGGGCTACGGTCGCCAGCGCCGGGTGCGCCCCGGAGGTGAACCCTGGCGATGTCTTAACACCCACTAATATTCCCTTACACTCTCTCTTTTATTCTCATTCACGTTCCGTTTTTCTATCTTATCTTTCACTCTCTCTTTCTCTCATGACCTTGATAATTTATCTCTGGCTGATTTCGAAAGAGGAGAATCGATCTTTAAAAACTGGACACTAACTTCGTGAATGGCCATCGTGCAAAGAGTTGACAGAAATTATTTTTAAAATAAGAAATAAAAAGGGGGCCTGATAATAGAATTATAGATTAATCTTAATTTTGTATTGATAAACTTGAGGAGGAAAACTTTACTTGACAGCCTTGATTCTAGCTCGTTCCGTTTCTCTATCTTATCTTTCACTCTCTCTTTCTCTCATGACCTTGATATTTCTCCCTTGTTCTCTCTCTCTCTCTATTTCCCTCCTGTTTCTCTTCTCTCCTATCTCACTCCATATGCCTTCCTCCACATATATACCTTGTACAGTGGAACCTCCTTATAAAGAACAATGGTATAACAAACTCATTATAAGACAGTATTTTTGCCAGTCCCACTTTTTTGTATTCTATTGTTTTTTAGCCCTGGTATAACAAGGTTTCGATATAAAGAGGGAATTTCCTTGGTTCCAAGAAGTTCATTAATGATGCTCCACTGTACAAAAATAAAATGAAATAAAAGGAATGTAGATTACAATACTTCAAAACTTCTGACACGTACACACAATGAAGAGTACTTTTTCATGCTGTCTTCATTTACTTCCTTACATGTTACATGCAGTGCCATTGCAAATGGCAAATCACAAGGAAAAAGAAAAGTAGAAAAGGTGTTCCTGTAATACTTTTAGGTTTCTTTACAATAATACATGTATAACTTGTAATAAAACTTCCCAAGTGAGAGTAAAAATCAACTGAACATTGGAACTATATTGTCAACACTAAATATATACAAAAATCAGCTCAGCAATATAAAACTATACTTTCATTAGGCATACCATAATGGAATAGCAAATGGCATATAAAAAAATTAACAGAAATGTCCCTGTATGCATAATACATATAGTAGGGTATCTAAGAGGGGTATCCGTGCACCCCCCCCCAGGACTAAACGAAACCAACTTTTTTAACTTCTTCATAATATGCTTAAAAACATTCAAGATGTTAACAAGAAAAAAAAGTTGCCCCGAATAGGGAAAATCAAGGGGGCGTCAAGGTGGTCAAAAAATGCCTTTTTCAAATTTTGTTGAGAGGTCCCTTTGTACTACCGTCACATTTTGACCTGTAACTTTCTGTATGGTCATCAGATTGGTATGAAAATTGGTAGCGTGCTTGCCAGTACTGTTCTACACATTTTGATATGAAAAATATATCCATATCAAAATGTATGTTGCCATGGCAACAGTTATCATGAATGAAAATCTAACTAGAATAGAAGAATTTCATATTTTTTTCAAAGAAAATTGCTTAGACATGAAAACAATCACTTCAGTATGAGTTCCAGGCAATATTCATGGTGTTTAATGACATTTCCTATCACTTTGAAACATATACAACACATATTGATAAAAGGAACTCAATCGCATATTGGCATAGTAATATGTTATGCGTATTACAAACCTATTGTTTTCGCGTATTTTTCAAGATTTCGCAGTCTTTATGCATTAAGAATACGGACAGCTTCATTTTAACCTGCAACCCTGTTTTGTGATAATCTGATTATAATAAAGCTTGATGTTGATGTGTGTACCGATATGTCACTCATTTTGACACATGTTATAATATCTGTTGTCATGACAACCATTGTTATAACTGGTAAACTCACCCCCCCCCTTTTTTTGCATTTAGAATTACCAAGAAGGACGTATTACGGTATCTAAGAGGGGTATCCGTGCACCCCCATGACTAAACGAAACCGACTGTTTTAACTTCTTCATAGTATGCTTAAAACATCAAGATGTTAAGAAGAAAAAAAAAGTGGCCCCTCTTGGGGAAAATCAAGGGGGCGTCAAGATGGTCAAAAAATGCCCTTTTCAAATTTTGTTGAGAGGTCCTTTTGTACTACCGTCACATTTTGACCTGTAACTTTCTGTATGGTCATCAGATTGGTATGAAAATTGGTAGCGTTCTTGCCAGTACTGTTCTACACATTTTGATATAAAAAAAATATATCCATGTCAAAATGTGTGTTGTCATGGCAACAGTTATCATGAATGAAAATCTAAGTAGAATAGAAGAATTTCATATTTTTTTTCAAAGAAAATTGCTTAGACATGAAAACAATCACTTCAGTATGAGTTTGATACAATATTTGTGGTGTTTAATGACATTCCCATCACTCTGAAGCATACACAACATAATAAGAGGAACTCAATTATCTATTGCCATAGTAGCATGTTATGCGTATTACAAACCTCTTGTTTTCGCGTATTTTTTTTCCAGATTTCTCAGTTTTACACAGTAAGCATAATGAACTTCCTAATTTTAACCTGCAATTCTATGATAATCGACTATAAGAAAAAAAAAGATGACGATGTTTGCATCACTATGTCACACAATTTGATACATATTAGAATTTCTGTTGCCATGGCAACTGCTGGTAATTTTGTTTCCCTTTTTGTGTATAAAACAAATGACTAGGACGTAACAAGATCTATGGAAGTTAATTTGAATGTACATTCTATACAATATATGTGCCAATAATGAAATTATTCTTCTCATTGATATAATTATATAGTGTCATACAGATGTGGGGCAAGGGGGGCGGGGGTCTACATCGCCTGTTCGGTTAATAACGAGTTAACAACATGTTAAATGTATGATGTAAACGTCACTCAGCCTGGTTTGCGAACATTTCCAAATTTTTGAATTCCAATCTTTCATTGATTGACCCATGAATGATGATTTCATTATTGTTTTTACCTGAACACTACTTGTTTTGGTTGTTGTCATTTCGCAAAAATAGTTCCCAAATTGCTGCGAAAATGAAAAGGGGATATCGTGTATCCTGCATCTACCTCTATCGTATTCAAGTTTATCATAAAACTGTTAACACACTATTATCCAGTGCAGTGAGGAAAAATAGAAAATGAGTAAACGAATGTGGCATTCTGCCTCTCTATTATAGAAGAGCAAAATATGTAACATTTCATTCCTTCTGATAAAATGAACTCAAAATAGAGCCTGAAATAAAATGTATGACCTTGCAAAACTAAACAAATCCTCCGTCAACTATTCACAATTTTATCCTAATACCAATCTCCTATGAAATATTCATCGTTCCAAATTACATACATTCTATGGCTTACAATAAACGTCCTTGATCCGTTTGAGCTTAGCACATTACAGTGAACACAACACCTACAAGTTATTGGAGAATGCACTTCTCTTGCCTCCATAGCAGCATATTCATTAAAACTAAAAGAAATTGAATTATCAATGGATCAATGGACTTGACATCAGTATCGTCACGAGAATCTTCCTCATTTGTTCACCATTGTCATGCTGATCTGATGTCCGCCAACAGTTCATCCAGTTGGTGAGGTAAGACGGGTACTTCTGACCAAACTGGCTCTATGAAGTCTCCTGCACGAGTCCACCCACAGCTTCCTGGAGGTAGAAAAAAGTATATGAAATATACTTTGTCAGTTACAAAGCATGACAGATGGCACGATTTCTAGGGCGCATAATTAATATTAGGTACGTTCACACGTAGAGCGATAGCATCGATGCTATCGAGGTGTCGATGCTATTTTGGTGAAGACCAGATAGTGTCGAGACCAAACGCTGTCTGAACGCAGATAGTCACGAGATAGAAGCGAGTTTCCAAACTATTCTTGCAGCGAGTTTAGCAGGAGTAAATCTCAGGATCCAGCGACATAGCATCGACACTTTGCGGTAGACCACCCACCGCGCTTGTGACTATTTGTCGTGTGAGCGCAATCGCTGTTATCTTCACTCGCTGCTATTATAATTCTATCTGTTTCATGTGGTGCTATTATAATGCAATGTATGTATTCATGTGATGTACCCTCTTCCCTACTTTTTTTTCTATTATTCTGTCTGTTTCATCTGGTACTGTAATGTAACGTATGTATTCATGTGATGTATATAGGGGTATAGTAGGGTAATGTGTATACTGTGTGGTAAGGAAGGGGGTTGTTTTATTTTTTTTTTTATTTTTTTTTTTTGGGGGGGGGGGGGGTCCTTCTTTTTATCTTTTTCTTTTTTATATATGTGACCAGGCACCACAAAACCACCCAAAAGTCGCACTGTGTGATTTTCAGTTAGAGATCAATGTGTTTTGGTTGGCATGCATGGTCAAATTTTAGTTGTGGGTATTTCCTGAAAGAGTATACTTTTTTCTAAGTAATCTAAAATGTGGAGGCACCAAACAATCTAGAAGTGGTATTTTTGCCAGCTTTTTATCAGACTTATGTGTGTCTTCTCTGGATTTTGTTGTATTACTTTTCTTTTTCACGACCCTGAATACTTGTCTCATTTTAATCTCCCATAAATCTTCCGGAGTAAGTTCTTGCATTGATACTTGTGCACTATGATAAACAGGATATGTCTATGTAGTATGCCAAATTTGCATTGAGTTCTAATCCTCCATTTGTCACCTTAGCACAACACTTTGCAAGTCAGAGTGCTTCAATAGACTGCAAACTTTAAACCCTTATTAAGAAGTAACATTATGAGGGACTGTGCATTATTCTCTTTGTACATTGAGTTATGAACATCCAATGAGTTATATATCATTTTAAAGCTGAGAATCTGCTCTTTCAGAATCAGACCTTAACTAAAGTATGATGTGGTCTTTAGATATTGATTTACATGTGCTTACCAGAGAAGTGTGCATGCATGTGTTTTATTTTGGCATAAGATTGGAGTTCAGTCAATTTTGACATGTACAAGGTTTATTTAAAATTAAGTATTATAACACATGTATTTGCTACTTGATTGTATTATCGATATTACAAATGAATTGTTATTGTGTTATTATGTTGATTTATGAAGACATATAACTTCCGCGCGTTTGACCATGCTTACCAATTATACTCGGGTCACTCTGTGTGGCGCAGTAATTATTGTTTTGGCAGCGGGTGAGCGATGAATAGTCACGAGTGGGTGATAGAAGCAAGTCGATCACGGCCTGTCTGAACGTACTGGAAATATTTTTGAAACTTACATAGCATCGATGCTATGTACTACGTGTGAACATAACTATTTTATGCAAGTTTGGTGTCATTGTTCTTTGCATAATACCACATTTGGTTGTTATGATATTGTTGAGGGAAGAAACTGATCACTGAGTATTTGCATCTATCAAATTCAACATACTCAGTAGGGAATACATTTTCCAAGGGCAGTATTGAAAGAAATAAAATCTGTTAGACTAAGATTTTAGAAACTGTGAAATCATCATTAGGTACGTTCACACGTAGAGCGATAGCATCGATGCTATCGAGGTGTCGATGCTATTTTGGTGAAGACCAGATAGCGTCGAGACCAAACGCTGTCTGAACGCAGATAGTCACGAGATAGAAGCGAGTTTCCAAACTATTCTTGCAGCGAGTTTAGCAGGAGTAAATCTCAGGATCCAGCGACAAAGCATCGACGCTTTGCGGTAGACCACCCACCGCGCTTGTGACTATTTGTCGTGTGAGCGCAATCGCTGCTATATTCACTCGCTGCTATATCTGTTTCATGTGGTGCTATAATATTCATGTGATGTACCCTCTTCCCTACTTTTTTTCTATTATCATTCTGTCTGTTTCATCTGGTACTGTAATGTAATGTATGTATTCATGTGATGTATATAGGGGTATAGTAGGGTAATGTGTTTACTGTGTGGTAAGGAAAGGGTTCTTTTTTTTTGGGGGGGGGGTTCCTTCTTTTTATCTTTTTCTTTTTTATATATGTGACCAGGCACCACAAAACCACCCAAAAGTCGCACTGTGTGATTTTCAGTTAGAATGTGTTTTGGTTGGCATGCATGGTCAAATTTTATTTTTGGGTATTTTCTGAAAGAGTATACTTTTTTCTAAGTAATCTTAAATGTGGAGGCACCAAACAATCTAGAAGTGGTATTTTTGCCAGCTTTTTATCAGACTTATGTGTGTCTTTTCTGGATTTTGTTGTATTACTTTTCTTTTTCACGACCCTGAATACTTGTCTCATTTTAATCTCCCATAAATCTCCCGGAGTACGTTCTTGCATTGATACTTGTGCACTATGATAAACAGGATATGTGTATGTAGTATGCCAAGTTTTAGGACAATCTGATAATCCCTTCATAGAAATTTTCATTGAGTTCTAATCCTCCATTTGTCACCTTAGCACAACACTTTGCAAGTCAGGGTGCTTCAATAGACTGCAAACTTTAAACCCTTATTAAGAAGTAACATTATGAGGGACTGTGCATTCTTCTCTTTGTACATTGAGTTATGAACATCCAATGAGTTATATATCATTTTAAAGCTGAGAATCTGCTCTTTCAGAATCAGACCTAAACTAAAGTAGATGTGGTCTTTAGATATTGATTTACATGTGCTTACCAGAGAATATAGTGTGCATGCATGTGTTTTATTTTGGCATAAGATTGGATTTCAGTCAATTTTTACATGTACAAGATTTATTTAAAATTAAGTATTATAACACATGTATTTGCTACTTGATTGTATTATCGATATTACAAATGAATTGTTATTGTGTTATTATGTTGATTTATGAAGACATATAACTTCCGCGCGTTTGACCAATCATACCAATTATACTCGGGTCACTCTGTGTGGCGCAGTAATTATTGTTTTGGCAGCGGGTGAGCGATGAATAGTCACGAGTGGGTGATAGAAGCAAGTCGATCACGGCCTGTCTGAACGTACTGGAAATATTTTTGAAACTTACATAGCATCGATGCTATGTACTACGTGTGAACATAACTATTATTTGCGCATAATTTAGAAACACTT
Source organism: Heliocidaris erythrogramma (assembly GCA_025617745.1). Lineage (NCBI taxonomy): Eukaryota > Metazoa > Echinodermata > Echinoidea > Camarodonta > Echinometridae > Heliocidaris > Heliocidaris erythrogramma. The sequence continues at coordinate 9,723,650 of CM046854.1, read as the reverse complement.
CAGAACAAGTTAACAGGTAACTAAATTTCATACTCTGGGAACGCTAGTCCTCGTTTGTTGATCGCTTGTCATGCTGATCTGTGATATCCGCCAACAGTTCATCCAGTTGGTGTGGTAAGACGGGTCCTTCTGACCAAACTGGCTCTATGAAGTCTCCTGCACGGGTCCAACCATTTCCCACTGGAGGTGGAATTTCTGGAATGGGTATATGTGAACGTTTCCACTGAGCTACCCTGTAGTTTGCACGTTTGATGTGGGGGACTAGGGATTTCTTGCATGGGGGCATCCGAGACAAATCCACCTTGGAAGATGCCTTAATGGTTTTCCCTTCACCAACCATCTTCTTCAGCATTATGGCTCGAACAGCATTGACCTGCTTAACTCTCGGAAAGCCATACATGGCGCAAACAAATTCCTCTAGTTCACGAACAAGCTCTTCCGTCACCTCCCAACAGTCACCAAGTTTAGCAAAGCAATCGTGATATCGTGGTTTCTTCTCAAGCTTCTTCAGAGGGGTCACCTTTCCCTTTCCTTTGAATGCACAGTTGCAGTCTTCACCTGTGAAGCAGTAGATACCAAGCAGCGACTCACTAAAGCTAGGGCCTAGGTCTTGAGCTATGTCAGTGATGTTCAAGAGTCTCCGTTTGCTCCCACTTCCAGTGTCAAAGAAGATGGTCAGAGGTCTCAGCCTTTCTGCATAGTGTAGTGATATGAAAAATATATCACTGTCGGGAGAGTGCACAACAACTTGCCTGTAACCCTGATCCTTTGCAAAGAACATGTACAGAATGACACGAGTATCTGTTTCCTCTTGGGTTGATATCTTCTGCTGCTGCACTGACTTCCCGTCCAGAGATGTGAGCTGGAATGGAACCCCGTCGACGACTAGTATAACTTTCCTTCCTTCTAATCTCTGTGCGGCTTCTGGGCAGCTCCAGACATTAAGCATGAGTTTACACAGCTGTTTCTTATTCTCATCATTCTGTAGAAATGCCTTGAAATCAGCAGGCTTGCGTGTGTTCATGCCTTCCAAGAGAATTTTGTCACTGCATCCCCGACGAAGCCGCTCTTGGGATTTGATAGAGTTGTCCACATACATACAGTATCAGTGGAAAAGACAATGTCTGGTTTATGGCCTAACTGGTCCAATAACTTGAGGCAGATCTTCTTGAAGGTTTGGGGCACATCCTTCAGCACATGAAAATGTGCATTACCATCTTCAATGAAGAGTGTCTCTCCAGCGGTTCTACTTGGAAGCACAGCATCATTCACATCCCTCGTCAGGTAATGTACAGATGCTGCCTTGTTTGTCTTCGCCATAAATCCATCTGGGGTCCCTAGAGTGTGGGGCACAGGTGTAATGGAATATGACATCAGTTCCTCAATATCAACTGGCCGAGACAGCAGCTGGGACTTTACAAGTATTTGAAAGGCAACATCTCCCTGTTCCTGGTACTTAATGACGTTGCCTTGCACAGATGACAGCTTTATTGTCTTGTTTGTCTTCTCCATAGTCTTCAGCTTGAGTCTCTTGATCCTGTCAAAGAAATCTTTTCTTTCTCCATCTTTATCACCGTTGTCGAGTCTTTCACGGACAAACATCTCTTTCTCAGATCTACCAGCTGCTTCAGCACGTAGAACATCTTGCTCTACATCAGGGGTTGCTTGATTTCCAGATGACAACATGTACAGATGGTCCTTATCATCCACTTGAAAAGGGTTCAGATATCCATCAAAGGCATCTAGGACTCTTTTCACTGCAGCTTCACTTCGCTTGATTTCCGACTGTGTTTGCTCATGGTGCTTGCCAGGTCTTGATTGATCACTATCACCATGCATGCCGCTCATCTCTAGTGTAGCTTGATAATACTTGCTACGCTCAGAAGTGGTACGTATCCATCGTTGGTATGACCCATAGTTCTGTAGGATACCAGTCAGTCCAAATCCTCCTGCGCCACAACGAGATTTCGCAAACTTCATGAATGTTTCCTCCATGGTCTTGTCCACGGCGCATCGGTTGCCAGGAATCGTAGAACGGGCAACGGATATGGCTCCATTCTCCAGTAACTGTGAAGCTCCAGGGTGACTCTTCTCAATGTTGCAAAGGAAGATATCGAACCAGGTCAGGTACCTCGCATAGTTCATTCCTCCAAAGCTGAAGAATAGGTCTGCCATTTCACCCATACACTTGTGATATACCTTCAGATTGTTGGTCTTCACTGCATATATGAGTAAGAATATTCGACGAGCGTGGTCCAAGAATGACATCCAGAACTGAGCGGTCTTTCCAAGCTCCCCAGCACGCACTTTGTCTTGGAATGTGCCGTAGTCATTTAGGTATTGGCAGACCGTCGAATCTTGTACAGCAGACAGGAAATTGTCCTCGTTGCAGGACTTGATAAGGGCATCAAGAACATCGGCATTTGTGGAGTCACTGTTAGTATCACCCCTCTGGGCAATGAAGGTGGAGAGCAGAAGGCGTTCTAATGCTTCACTAACTGCCTTGACACACCACAGGGATTTCTCATAGCTCTTTCCATTCAGCACTCCTCTAAGGCAGCCAGATGTAGTGAGGTTCGCTCATTCCATATGATGGGCATAGCCTTCATTACTACACCAAGATCAAATGTTGTGATCGTGTAATGTTGACCGACCTCCTTCGTAGCATCCTCACATTTCTGGAGCAACTCTTTGACGACATTGTATTGTGTGATCGGCTCAGGAATGGAGGGGTAGAAGTCGATGGTTGTAAGTTTCCTTGGAGGTCGTCCAGTTGCTGCAATAAATCCACCCAGAGGTGGCACGTGCTGTCTGTACGTACTACTGGCTTGCCTGCAAAACACCCAGATGAAGTACAGCTTTAATCCACTCTGGAACGCAACTCCATTCTCCTGTGACTGATGGAAAGTTTCTACCTTCATGCTAGGACCTTTTCTCTTTGAAATGGTATACGGTGGTAGAGGAGGAGGTTCGTTCACTTTTGCGCTGCGTTCTCTGGTCCTTTGCATTGTGGGTAGATTAGAATGCTCTGTGACTTCTTCTGAGCTGTCCACTTCCTGTAGCATGATACCAGCAGCAGTGTTAAGAGCAGGGCTGCCATGAATTCCAGAGAGCAGTTGGTTGAAATTGTCCCATTCAGAATGAAAGACAACATTGCAGGGCGATTTCATGATGCGGGGAGTCAAGAGTGATGACGTTTGATCCAAAGCCTCTGAAACCGCATTCTCCACCTCCAGCGAGAACAAGTAGCTTTCAGAGTGCCCCAGTCTGCTTAGAAGTGTTATCAGCTGCCGACTTCTGTAAAGATGTCGCAGAGTCATACAGAGTAGGATGTGTTTTGGCAGTTTCCACTCTCCATTCGAAACTGCCCTGCAAAGATCTTGACCGATTGAAAATATTAGACGTTCTACTCGATCGGAAGGGTGTGTAGTATTGTTGGAAATAACAAAGGACAGAAATCTTTGCAAGACAGGTGGTATGACTCCGTCTTTGACTTCTAAGGAACTTGGTTGGGGTGGCCATGGAAGGTCTTTGCTGGCCTTGAATGCCCTGAGAATTATACCTCTTAGAAGCAAAGCAACATCTTTAACGGCATCTTTTGACGCAAGTTGGTATGCCTGACTTATTGCTTCACCTACATACATGCTTGCGCTGTATACGAGGCAGAAGGGCCATGTGCTGTCGTCTGGCTCTACCTTGGTAAATGCCAGTTTGGGGCCGAGGATAGAATCCTTTTCCAACCTGCGTCTGAGTCGATCTGTACCAAACTTTGGATTACCAAACTTTGTCTCATCTAACTTCTCTATGAAGAGCAAGCGGAGTGTAGATAATGGAACGACCTTATGGTTGATGAGAACAGTATCCTCAATATAACGGGCAACTGATCTGAAACATTGCTCATGCGCTGCTTCTACTTCTGATTGTTTCTGGATATTTGCTGCATCCGCACTCCTCCAGCACTGTGGATTTGTAGTGTATTGTTTTCGGCACTTAGGATGATATCGCGCACCACACGCAAACAGATCATAACCCCTGATCCGACGTAACAGCTCTTCATGGTTAGTCTTCTCGGCTACATCCAACACATTCCGCCAGCCATCTCTTTCAAACGTTGTTGTTCCTTGTGTCGTGCGTAGACCAGACTGTATGACATGGATTTTACCAACCTTATTACAGAAAATACAGTCTGAATGAAAAACTACATCTTCTGCCATTCTCTTTCGTTTGGCACGAATCTGTTGAGTTGGTTCAGCTGTCGGAGTACAAGTAGATTGCAGTCTGTGGAGGTTCATCGTAAATCTCTGATAACACCCACGATGGTATCCTTCATCATCACGGACTTTGTCTGGAATACCTTCACAGATGGTGGTCATTCGGTTTGACGATGTGCATGGCTCTGCAAGGCGTCTATTGCGAATACTTTGTAACTCATTTAGCCTTTCATTAGGGTTACTCAGCTCACCAAAAGCTGTGAAGGAACCATTTTTGATCCCAGGAACATGAATGATACACCGCTCCTTCATTTGTGCAGCAGATCTGCAGGGGTTGGGAGGGCTACTGTCCTTGCGCTTCGGTGGCATTTTCCCATGCAAGAAGAATCAAGAGGTATTAAGAACCTGTCAAATGAAATAAAAGAAGACCCAATAAATATACATGTATTGCTTTATTGGAAGAATAACTACTCGTAGAGTCACCAAATGAAAATAGACTCCTATTACTGTGCCCTGATCAATTCAGGTTTCTAATCATTAGCACTAGGTAGGCGAAATCAAATCTTTTCTCCTAATGGATGGGGAATGGGGGGGGGGGGGGGTATTTCATGGGCAAGAAAAGACAGGAAGACTATCAATATACATGTATTGGTTTATTGAATTAGGAAGAAAAGCTACTCATAGAGTCACCAAATGAAAATAGATTCATATCATTGTGCCCTAATCGAAATTTCTGGTTACGAGCACCAGTCAGTGGAAATCAAATCCTTTCCCGGATTCCCCCCCCCCCCCCCCAGGCAATCAGCATTCATTTTTTTTTTTTTTTTTTTTTTTTTTTTTTGGGGGGGGGGGGGGGGCAAAATTATGCGTGTATGAGGAAATGAACCCAAACTACATAAGCGTTTATTTTAGGTGGCATACCCCCTTCACCCCCCCCCCCCCAAGTGAGATTCTGGTGGCTGGTACAAAAATGAATTATTTGTGTTATTATTGATGATGGATAACCTTCTCTTCTCTTCTCTTTTTGTAATATGTTAAAATGATTAACTTTCCCTCTTGGGGCAAAGAGAAATACTGCACCCCAGATTTCCACTGCATTGAGATCTTCAAATCCTGAGTGATAAAGACTTTCACTATCGTGATTATGAAAATGCCGCTTGAGAAACTGCTTTCCAAAAAGCACACTGACTCATCATAGTTTGGATTTTTAAAAATCATTTTTATTTGAAAGAAATCTAGCAGAATAGGAAAAAAATTAGGCTGAGATAGTCATCTCTGTGCATTTGAATATCTATGGGGGTATTCTGTCAATGTCCTTAATAGTCATAGGAATTGACTTTATAGCAGGCCTTGTGATTTCATATTTTAAACACATTTTACAGTTCAATATTGTCTTAATGCAGTGCATATGATCCTTCAAATACTAATTACAATTATTGTTTCTTTAATATTACCCCCTGGTAATGATTTATCATAATACATACCTGTTTGGTTGTGGAAATGGCCATGCTTGACTCCAGAAGATGTGGTGGAAATTTCCATGTAGTAAGTGTTTGGGGGACTGAACTTTCATTCATGTAATCTTAAACAAAGACCATTGAGTAGGGGCCTTTGTGCTGCTATGTAGGGAATGTGAATTAACTTTTGTCATGATGATACTAATTGTTCTCATCTTTGAATAGGGATATCAGTCAGTCTCCTTTTGAAGTTGGGATGAATTTTCCTCGCTGTGACATTCCCATATTTTGCTACCCTTCTACCTGGTCGCATTTATTCCAAAATAATAGAAGCAAATGTACACTGTTGGTCATAATGATAGCATAATTCTTATTTTCATAGTCATCCGCTGATTTAATCATATTTAAAAGCCTAAATAGATAATATTGACCAGGTTCATTGATTACATAATGATTTTATATTATCGAGGTAAAAGTCGGTCAAGTGAAACATTCCATAACGTGGCCTATGTTATTGTTTGGTGCTATGAAAGGCAGAGCCTCCTTTCTGCTGTTGTTTTGCTGTCCATTTCGTGCAGAAAGCCTACGTGTGTTAACAGCCCGTTTTCAGAGTTAGCTTGATCAATTCCTACCAAATTTGGTACATTGATTCCTTACACTATGCATCTCCCAACGGCACTTGCAATTCGTCAGAGGGTCCTTGCACTCCGACGGAATGGACGGACACAGGCCCAGATTGCAGATATACTTGGACTATCGCAGAGTTGTGTGTGCCGCATCCTCAGAAGACATCGAGAGGCGGGTACTTTGAGTCCAGAGAGATCTACAGGTCGACCACGAAGAACATCCGCACGGGATGACCGTCAACTGCTGAACATGTGCCGTAGGAACCGGAGAATGCCAGCGAGTCGTCTTTGCCACTTGTGGAGGAGGCACTTCGGAGTGAACGTTTCACGGGAAACCGTAAACAGGAGACTTGCCCAAAATTGCTACAGAGCTCGGCGAATGACCAAGGTTCCACGTCTCACTGTTCGCCACCGGGTTGCTCGACTCCAGTGGGCTAGGAGGCACAGGAGATGGCAGCTTGGTCACTGGCGCCATGTAATCTTCACTGATGAAAGCCGGTACATCCTTGACCGCACCGATGGGAGGCAGAGGGTTCGACGATTGTGGGGCGAGAACCTCCGTAATGACTGTGTCCAGGAAACCAATCAAGCAGGTGGAGGCTCAGTGATGGTATGGGTCGGAATACATTATGGCGGAAAAACGCCATTGGCTGCACCTGAAGGAAACGTCAACGCCGTCGTGTACCGCGATATCCTGGAACGCCATTGTCTTCCATACGCGAGAAGAGTATATGGCAATAACTTTCAGCTCCAAGACAACAACGCTCGATCACATAGGGCACGTCTGGTGAGGGAATTCCTTGACGCAGAGGACGTGCAGCAGATGCCTTGGCCTGCCTGTTCCCCGACATGAACCCCCATTGAGCACGCCTGGGATGCATTGGGCCGTGCCATCAATGAGAGAAACAATCATCCTCAAAATGTGCAGGAGTTAGCCCAGGTACTGACCGAAGAGTTGGATGTACTGCCCTTGAACACCATCAACAACCTTGTGGACAGTATGCCACGGCGTGTGGAGGCACTGGTGCGTGCCAGAGGTGCGCCAAAAAGTGACCCAACAAGATTAAAAAGAGGAACACTTCCCTTCAATCATCAAAAGATCCCAAGATTTTATTTTTCACGATAAACTTATCATGGTTAAACATTTACCAAAAACGATACATTTTTTCAAGGAATCCAAGGTCTGGATGATTGTGTTTGTCAAAAGTGGTTTAAACCAGTGTATAAAGTTTGTATGAATTAATTTTTGTCTTATATTTTTTATTTCATATGTTGAGAACAGATTTATCAATAAAATCGGTGAAGATATAAGCTTTATTTTGCCAAAAAATGACTCGTATTGTTGTCAATAGTGTACGAAAGGTAGAAAAAAAAATTATGCTACCATTATGACCAACAGTGTATATACATTTTAGGCTTATTTTATTTAAATATATGACTTTGCATTAGATTTCTTTGTTACCAAGTTGACACTAGTGTTGCTCCCTTTGGTAGAAACTGATAATATACTCATTATTTCAGCAGTGTTCAGGTAAAAACAATGATGAGATTATCACTGATAGATCATCAATCATGACTGGACTTTTAAAGAATTTGAAATGTCTACAAAAACAGGCTTAAATTTGCATCATACATATATTATGCTATTACCTCATCAAAAGAACAGAAGATACCGACCCCCCTCCCCCCCCCCCCCCCCCCCCCCCCCACGTTATGGCATTTGTATAAATAAATGAGAAGCGTACTATAATTATTTCCATCATCATGTTCAAAATGAATTCCACGTGGATACGTCCTTCTTGGTAATTCTAAATGCAAAAAGAAGGGGGGGGATGAGTTTACCAGTTATAACAGTGATTGTCATTACAACATATATTATAACATGTGTCAAAATGAGTGACATATCGGTACACACATCAACATCAAGCTTTATTATAATCAGATTATCACAAAACAGGGTTGCAGGTTAAAATGAAGCTGTCCGTATTCTTAATGCATAAAGACTGCAAAATCTTGAAAAATACGCGAAAACAATAGGTTTGTAATACGCATAACATATTACTATGCCAATATGCAATTGAGTTCCTTTTATCAATATATGTTGTATATGCTTCAAAGTGATAGGAAATGTCATTAAACACCATGAATATTGCATCAAACTCATACTGAAGTGATTGTTTTCATGTCTAAGCAATTTTCTTTGAAAAAATATGAAATTCTTCTATTCTAGTTAGATTTTCATTCATGATAACTGTTGCCATGGCAACATACATTTTGATATGGATATATTTTTCATATCAAAATGTGTAGAACAGTACTGGCAAGCACGCTACCAATTTTCATACCAATCTGATGACCATACGGAAAGTTACAGGTCAAAATGTGACGGTAGTACAAAGGGACCTCTCAACAAAATTTGAAAAAGCATTTTTTGACCACCTTGACGCCCCCTTGATTTTCCCTATTCGGGGCCACTTTTTTTTCTTGTTAACATCTTGAATGTTTTTAAGCATATTATGAAGAAGTTAAAAAAGTTGGTTTCGTTTAGTCCTGGGGGGGGGGGGGGTGCACGGATACCCCTCTTAGATACCCTACTAATACGTTTCTTTAAAATTATATAACTTCTGATAAATCTATACAACTAGTATGAGAAGAAATCAACTTCATATTGCAAAACTATTATTGCAACACTAAATGTGCATGTTTCAAGCAAGTTTGTGGATCTAGAATACATGTATATCAAACTGTAATAAATATATATAAAAAAAATCAGCTCAGAAGTGTAAACTATACTTTCAACAGTATACATGTAGGCATGTAGGAAAGGTTTGTGGATCTATGCTTAAGAAAATTCTAAAACAAACAGTGTAAACAGATCACAATAAAAGTAAATCTTGGAAGGAAAACAGCTTCACTATTTGGTGTGATCACATTACCAAAGGCTACCCAACATTTGTAATTACATGCATTGGTATATTACAATCGTTTTGATCAACCACTTCTTATGATCACCAAATGGCAAATTCTTATTCTTATCAGAAATGCATATTCATGGTCATGGAATGTGTTGAAATACACAGGGAAAAATAGATTAAAATGAAGTTTATACAATGTCATAACGGAAACCCTTTATAAGATAAGATTTTTAGTTTATTTCAAATGACATGAATATATTTCCTCTCTGATAAATGTTAACGTAAACATTATGTTAAATGATTACACACAGAAAATGCTTTCTTTGGTACATACATACATGTACATACGATCACCAAGAAAAAAGGTGAATAATTATAAACAGGAACTATAATAAACAATTTTCTAAAGAAGGATAACAGTTCTATGTCCAGCAGATCTAAATTTCAACAATAAAAGCAGACATAAAAAGATCAAGACCAGTGTTGATGTTAGATGGATTTCAATCTTGTACTCCATTGACGAAGCCCTTGTAAGCCCTCGTGGGGGATAGATAGGCATACCTTATCCGCAGTGTAGCACATGATGGAACAACTCTCCTGTTTCCTGCTCCCAAGTACCCATGGTGAATATTAGGCCTAGTGAATATACGTGAATTGTTTGTAGGCATAATGCCAGTACGATTCATTCAACCTCGGAATGTCCCTTGGAAATACATTGTTGCTTGCTGCCATGCATGCAGCCAAGACATTGCCATTTAGAAATGCATCAGTGAAGTATTGAGCAGTCATGACGCAGGTGCGGACATGGCAACACACACACATTCTCTACCTCCTTTGGCATGGGCACACATCTTCCACATCATCTACCCCATGATGCAGGCCGGCTGCTCGGTCCAGGCCTTTCTTCAGCAGGTTGGGTAGGCTCTACAGCTGCTACGGCATCCAAGTAAACATCCGTGAATCTGCAGAGGAACTGGATGGTGACGCGTTCTAGATCAGCTCTCTCTCGATCCATCACAAATTTCTACATTGAGTAAGAAAAAAGAAAAACAACAGTGAATAAAGTAGGGAAAAATAAATAATGTAAATAATGTAAAGTGCACATTCCACCCTGTTCAAAATTCAAGTATGGAAATACTGTTTTGGTGAAAAAATCATAAAATTATTAAATTTGTAGGGAAAAATATTAATTAATAGGTTCCATTGTATTGATATATTGTTTGTGAACTGGTACCACTAGGTGTATTTGAATCTTTGGAGTCACAATTAGATATACATACATACATGTACAGTGTATAAATTCAAACATACTCTGACTTGCAAAAGCCTGTACTAAACTTCCCTCCCCCCCCCTTCAAATCAATTTCTGTTTTTTTTTTTACAGGGGGTGGGGGGGGGGGGGGGGGAGGTACTTCGTCACAGCTCACACAGGTTAAGCCAGTTCGCCAATCACCAATTGACATGTCTGGTGTTGATTCTAATTACATCTTGGCATACCTTCATTTATAAATAGATTCCTTCTTCTTCTTCTCCTTCTTCTCCTCATTCTTCCTTAATAATTTAATTATATTTCTCTTGAGTCTTAATTTAGTTATTACACAATAACAAAATAATAGCAAGAAATTTGTTGCATAGACCTTGGTTCGGATAAATAGGCTGCGATAATGATCTACTCACATTTGAAGTTGATTCATCGTCATCGCCATCGGGTTCCCGGTTGGTGCACGGGCGACGTTTCCCGCAGGAACACCGCAGTGTGCAGGGATGGCCGTCACTCTTGCAAGGGCACATCCGTCTGCCCGTTTTGTATCAGCACTGCAGCAGCTAGCTTCCTGAACATTTACAGGCAGTCGGCTCCAAATCTCCCTCCACGTTTAGAATTCAGATATCTGTCGCTAACTCCGAAATACTGAAAATGTCATCCATAATAAAGATAAAATTGCTTTGTTCTATAGTATAAATATAATGGTACGGCGTCAGAAAGCAGATTGCAGGATACACATAGCGCAAAACATGTATTCGTTCGCTTTTCAGTACAACTTACACATATCACAGCGATCTATGCGGATTTTTGCCGAGGAGAAGGACATTTCGCTGATCCTCAATATACTTTCGACTAGACCTAGTTTCGTATGCGCAAGAACTATTTTGCAGCATCAGCAAACACAGATTTTTCCCCATTGAAACCGGCGATTGACCGCCTTTAAACGAATACAAACTGATATTCCTCCCCAACTTACCCTTTAGAAAACACACTAAAATGAAGGGAAAATGCATAGTCACTAACAGCCTGGCATCAATCTCTAGATATGGGTAGAGGTAAATCTCTTCTAGTTTTAGGACAGTCAAACCCAGATACAAGAGCAATCAAATGGTTAAACCAAAAACATGGAGAGGTAGAGAAAAAAGACATTGATCTTGAAAAGGAGACATTATTAATTTTTCTTTAATTTCTTCTTTAAAGTGTGAAAAACTGGGAAAAGCTGCTTGCAGAATCGTAGATATACAGACACAGGTATCAGATATAATGTCCTCCTAATGCTGTTTTTTGCTTACTCTTGGTCGCATTCTCAAATCTTGTTCAGACTCAACGTCAATGATTTTCGCAACGATAAAATCATTGGTTTTGTCAATCAAACATTATGGACACTTTGTCCATTTCTTCTTCTGCCATGGACGTCACATCAACAGAGTGCTATCATTGGGTCATATATAACATGTCTGAGGTTTATCAAAAAAAAAACAAAAAAAAAAAGGTGGACAAGCGATCCCTACGAGACGATAGAATAAACAATTATTATTAGCATAAATTGTTGAAGTCTGCATTTAAACAAAGGTTTCCAACAAAGGTTTTTCTACATGAATTAAAATCCGAACGATTTAAGAATGATTTATTGTTATAGTTATCGTTTTCGGTGAGGTTTGACAAAGCCTTTAAAGGGCTGGTCAGCCTTGTCCGATGACGATAAGGTTGTCATACAGATTCATACATAGTGCAACCAAGTTCGCCCGTGAAACCCCCTTGAGCTAAGTTAGAGCATTCAATTTCGCCATTGGGCATCCAGTTATACAATTTGTGCATCCAATTTAGCACATGTATTTTTTTTTAATTTTAACTTGCTTTTTCATGTTTATAATTCTTTCACTTTTAATATGAGCTTACTCTTGTTTTAAGCTGGGGGGGGGGGGGGGGGTGGGGTTCATTCTTTTCGTATTCATCACATGGCCCAAGGAGCGGACAAAGGCAACTGTATCAGCTTACTGTCGTGCTCCTTATTGGGCTAGTTGGTAAATTTAAGCAAATTTTGTATGTTTATATTTTATTTCATATGCTTTTTTATCTTTATAAATTTTCTTTCATAATGTGTATTGTCTTGTGTTATATGGATCATCTCATCAATTACATGCATTGATTAGAAATCATATGATGTGTACGATATCAGGATTTTCTTCTTTCATATGGTTAACATATATTTACTTTTTTCTGTTTTTATGTCATATTAAGACTTTCATCATGTAAAAGAATCTTTTCATCAAAATGTTAAAGTTCAAAGCTCAAAACTCAGTCTCTTTTTCAGCCATTGATGATTTCATGGGCCAGACAGCGGGCCATGTAACGCTGGGAGATCGCGCAAATAATGTTTGAAAAAGATCTCGCTGATAGAAAATTGAACGTTGACAATAAAGTGTGAAATTTTGCGCAAACAGACCTTTCAAACATAAATAATGCAGAAACTCGACAAGCAAAATATGAGTTGAAAGAAGTCAGAGGACATTCCTAAAGAATTTAATCTTTAAATGTTTAACAAACATTGTTCATAATTATAATTATTCATATATGTATTACTGTTCACAAATCATGTGAATACAGAGCTAAATTGGATGCATTAGTTAGGAACATGAAATACCCTATGGCGAAATTGAATGCTATATCTTCAGTCACGTGTTCTTCCGTGCTAATTTGAATGCACTATGGCGAATTTGAACGATATTTTTACACTTTTGCTCGCTCCATGGCGAATCTGACGAATGACTAGTTTGAATTTTTGAATGATCTATAACGAAACTGAATGAACTATTTATACTATTGCAAGCACTAAGTACGAAATTGGACGGGAAAAACCTATATTAGCAAACACGTGCATACTCACACTTACACGGAACCTTTAATTGAAACTCTCGTTATCGTTATTGTTATCGGACAAATGTAACCAGCCCTTTAGTGACATCAGCCTAAATGATATTTTGAAATAATGGATAGAAAGACCAACCGAGCCAGTAGACCTGTTTACTAATTTTATGCGTATGCTTTGATTAAAAGTTTCTCTTGACGACTTGAAAGCTTGCCAGATGCTTGCCCGACATTGCAACAGCTAATGTATGCAAAATGGATTCCATCCATAGAATTGTTATTATGCATAGCATAATAGTTGGTAACTAAGGATTTTGGAGAGAAACATGCATTAAGTGCAGTAAATTGGTAAACAGGTCTGTTGACAAAGCCATTTCCCTCAGACATCCTTTGTTGGCTATTACAAGAAATTGAAGCAACCGAAAATGTTTACAACATTTCTGACGAAAACAGTGTTCAGTGACCAATGACCAATTTATGCGTTTACAGGTGACATCGATGAGTGTGACAATGGCACAAACAACTGTGATAAAAATGCAATGTGTACGAACACCCATGGAGGTTTTACATGTACCTGTAATTCTGGATACACGGGTAACGGAACAAGCTGCACAGGTGAGTGAGGGAGGGGGCGGGGGGTATTTGTATTCACCATCAATATGCCAGTAGCAAGGAATGCATACGATCCAGTTCATGTATTGCCTTTTTTAAGATGGCTGAAATTAGGTTTTGTTGGGATACAGTGCTTAATAGAAGTGACATTGCAAAAAGTGGCATAATGTTCTTTCAGAGACCGAGGATATTTGAATTGGCTAAAATTCAGAGGAACAAAGAATTGGTCACATTGGACTGGACCCTCTTAAATGTTACCTTTTGTAAAATTTTTAACTCCGATTAACGAACTTTGATGGTTTCTAAAAGAGGTATGTATATATAGCTGAAATAGGAAAAGTTTTTTAGCCATACATTACTCAACAATTCAACATCATTTCTTCGTTAATGTACACATAATTGGAATGCTCATTTTCTCTCTCATAGGACACCCCAAACATGATCGATGAATCACATTCATATTCAGGCGTACCCGCTACAAGCGTCTGCTTATAAGCCACTTCGGGGATGCAATCTGAGCATGAGCAGATAAAGGTCATCTGTACCAAATTCTAAAACCCACTGACACTAATATTCGATATGTGCTCATGAATGGCATGTAATCATTATTCAATTATGCACTAATGGTGCATTCCATGATATCCAGGTGGAAGTATTCTTTTTAAAGGGGGAAACAAAAGCTATTCATCAGGCACCTCTATCACTCCCAGAGTTATTTTTCTGAAGTGCACATAAAGGGACCCTCCATGTCTAAAATATCTGTGGATATTTGGGGTCATTTGTACCATGCGCTAACCCCGAACTGGCTTATTGGGATCGCGCCTTCTTCCTTGTATTGCAAGTTCTTGATTGTACTGATACTACTTGATACTAGGCTATGCATGTAAATTGTACTATTTGAACAGATGTTGAATGTTGTCAAAATCAGTGGAAACAAATAAATGGTAAATTGAATTAATTGAGTTGATTTCACACAGAAACTGCAAAATCCAAAATTAGCAGATGTGAGTTACCACACTCGATTCATGATTTTGAAAAGACTAAAAATGATTTTAAAATATTTAGTTTTAAAAGTACATCATTGGAAAGCTCATATTTTTCTTCTATCAAATGTTACCATGGTTACGATGGAGGGATCATGCACGACTGAGCAGGCACATTTTCTAATCAATATGGCACATTGAAATTAAAGTTCAAGGCTTGTATGGGCAGTGATGCCCTTTTCAAAACAGGAAATTAGGCTCTAAGAAGCAAAAGATACGACTGCGTCTTCAATATGCCTCCGCTTGTATTCAGATAATTCCTGATCACATACAAGTACAACATAGTTCATGCGCATTCATCAAATGGTTATTGCGAAATTGTGATTTAAAACACTAAAATCCTATATTACTAATTGACCTCCGACTATAAAGCAATATAATCAGTTGTTCTTGAGATATCGTGGAAATGTAGCCAAAAACTGTATTAATATGGAAATTGGCCGCTGAGACCTGCAACCTGTGACCTACTTACCCCCAAATTGTAATCAGTTCCTCTTCCTATGGGGATACATACTAGTACCAAGTTTGAAGTTCTTACCTCAAACATTTCTTGAGATATCGCAGTAACGAGGCTAAAAACCAGTAATTTCATGTAATTTCATGTAAATTGACCTCTGTGACCTCTGACCTTTGACTTACCCCAAAATCTAATCAGTTCATCTTTCTATGGGGATACATACTGGTACCAAGTTTGAAGTTCTTACCTCAAACAGTTCTTCAGAAATCGCGGTAACGGTGCTAAAAACACAGAATTTCATGTAATTTCATGTAAATTGACCTCTGTGACCTCCTCATCCCAAAATCTAATCAGTTCATCTTCGTATGGGGATACATACTAGTACCAAGTTTGAAGTTCTTACCTCAAACAGTTCTTGAGATATCGCAGTAACGAGGCTAAAAACCAGTAATTTCATGTAATTTCATGTAAATTGACCTCTGTGACCTCTGACCTTTGACCTACTTACCCCAAAATCTAATCAGTTCATCTTTCTATGGGGATACATACTGGTACCAAGTTTGAAGTTCTTTCCTCAAACAGTTCTTCAGAAATCGCGGTAACGGTGCTAAAAACCAAGAATTTCATGTAATTTCATGTAAATTGACCTCTGTGACCTCCTTATCCCAAAATCTAATCAGTTCATCTTCGTATGGGGATACATACTAGTACCAAGTTTGAAGTTCTTACCTCAAACAGTTCTTGAGATATCGCAGTAACGAGGCTAAAAACCAGTAATTTCATGTAATTTCATGTAAATTGACCTCTGTGACCTCTGACCTTTGACCTACTTACCCCAAAATCTAATCAGTTCATCTTTCTATGGGGATACATACTGGTACCAAGTTTGAAGTTCTCACTTCAGATAGTTCTTGAGATATCGCGGTAACGGTGCTAAAAACCAGTAATTCCATGTAATTTCATGTAAATTGACCTCTGTGACCTCTGAACTTTGACCTACCTACCCCAAAATCCAATCAGTTCCTCTTTCTATGGGGATACATACTGGTACCAAGTTTGAAGTTCTTACCTCAAACAGTTCTTCAAAAATCGCGGTAACGGTGCTAAAAACCAGTAATTTCATGTAATTTCATGTAAATTGAGCTCTGTGACCTCTGACCTTTGACCTACTTACCCCAAAATCTAATCAGTTCATCTTTCTATGGGGATACATACTGGTACCAAGTTTGAAGTTCTCACTTCAGATAGTTCTTGAGATATCGCGGTAACGGTGCTAAAAACCAAGAATTTCATGTAATTTCATGTAAATTGACCTCTGTGACCTCCTTATCCCAAAATCTAATCAGTTCATCTTCGTATGGGGATACATACTAGTACCAAGTTTGAAGTTCTTACCTCAAACAGTTCTTGAGATATCGCAGTAACGAGGCTAAAAACCAGTAATTTCATGTAATTTCATGTAAATTGACCTCTGTGACCTCTGACCTTTGACCTACTTACCCCAAAATCTAATCAGTTCATCTTTCTATGGGGATACATACTGGTACCAAGTTTGAAGTTCTCACCTCAGATAGTTCTTGAGATATCGCGGTAACGGTGCTAAAAACCAGTAATTCCATGTAATTTCATGTAGATTGACCTCTGTGACCTCTGAACTTTGACCTACCTACCCCAAAATCTAATCAGTTCCTCTTTCTATGGGGATACATACTGGTACCAAGTTTGAAGTTCTTACCTCAAACAGTTCTTCAAAAATCGCGGTAACGGTGCTAAAAACCAGTAATTTCATGTAATTTCATGTAAATTGAGCTCTGTGACCTCTGACCTTTGACCTACTTACCCGAAAATCTAATCAGTTCATCTTTCTATGGGGATACATACTGGTACCAAGTTTGAAGTTCTCACCTCAGATAGTTCTTGAGATATCGCGGTAACGGTGCTAAAAACCAAGAATTTCATGTAATTTCATGTAAATTGACCTCTGTGACCTCCTTATCCCAAAATCTAATCAGTTCATCTTCGTATGGGGATACATACTAGTACCAAGTTTGAAGTTCTTACCTCAAACATTTCTTGAGATATCGCAGTAACGAGGCTAAAAACCAGTAATTTCATGTAATTTCATGTAAATTGACCTCTGTGACCTCTGACCTTTGACCTACTTACCCCAAAATCTAATCAGTTTATCTTTCTATGGGGATACATACTGGTACCAAGTTTGAAGTTCTTACCTCAAACAGTTCTTCAGAAATCGCGGTAACGGTGCTAAAAACCAGGAATTTCATGTAATTTCATGTAAATTGACCTCTGTGACCTCCTTATCCCAAAATCTAATCAGTTCATCTTCGTACGGGGATACATACTAGTACCAAGTTTGAAGTTCTTACCTCAAACAGTTCTTGAGATATCGCAGTAACGAGGCTAAAAACCAGTAATTTCATGTAATTTCATGTAAATTGACCTCTGTGACCTCTGACCTTTGACCTACTTACCCCAAAATCTAATCAGTTCATCTTTCTATGGGGATACATACTGGTACCAAGTTTGAAGTTCTCACCTCAGATAGTTCTTGAGATATCGCGGTAACGGTGCTAAAAACCAAGAATTTCATGTAATTTCATGTAAATTGACCTCTGTGACCTCCTTATCCCAAAATCTAATCAGTTCATCTTCGTGTGGGGATACATACTAGTACCAAGTTTGAAGTTCTTACCTCAAACAGTTCTTGAGATATCGCAGTAACGAGGCTAAAAACCAGTAATTTCATGTAATTTCATGTAAATTGACCTCTGTGACCTCTGACCTTTGACCTACTTTCCCCAAAATCTAATCAGTTCATCTTTCTATGGGGATACATACTGGTACCAAGTTTGAAGTTCTCACTTCAGATAGTTCTTGAGATATCGCGGTAACGGTGCTAAAAACCAGTAATTCCATGTTATTTCATGTAAATTGACCTCTGTGACCTCTGAACTTTGACCTACCTACCCCAAAATCTAATTAGTTCCTCTTTCTATGGGGATACATACTGGTACCAAGTTTGAAGTTCTTACCTCAAACAGTTCTTCAAAAATCGCGGTAACGGTGCTAAAAACCAGTAATTTCATATTTCATGTAAATTGAGGGTGACACGACATATGCTCCGCCGACACATGCTCCGCCGACAACTGCTCCGAAAAATGCGACAAGTGCTCCGCGACAAATGCTCCGGGACAATTGCTCCGCCGATATTTGCTCCGCCGACACTCGCTCCGCCGACACTCGCTCCGCCGACACTCGCTCCGCCGACAGTTGCTCCGGCGGCATTTGCTCCGGCGACAATTGCTCCGCAGAAATATGCTCCGAAATAACGACATTTGCTCCGCCGATACTCGCTCCGCCGAAATTTGCTCTTCCGAAATATGCTCCGAAATTACGACGTTTGCTCCGGCGACAAATGCTCCGCCTATAAAATGCAAATGCGCAAAAAAATTGAAGAACCTCAAGAGAGAGAGAGCGCGAAGCGACCGAGCGGGTAACAGGGGAGCTTTTGCTTGTGAAATTGTGAGGGATTTCTAGTAAAAAAAAATGTAAGTTTTCAAAAATTTCTGGTGGCAACCGTGGGCATAGGAAGGTCGGGCTAGACAAAGATCGGTGGGGGCTCACCCCCCCCCCCGAACCTTTGTCCGATCCCGGTGGAGCCCGAAGTTCTTACGCCGGAGGGGCAGCCCCCCCCCCCCCCCCCCCCCCCCCGCTGCCTACGGCCATGAATATCATACTGTAGAAGGATAAAACAATGAAAATTGAGAGTAAACTCTCTCATAAAAAGAATAACATCAGGCAAGATAGAAGGATAAATAAATGCATATTATGAAAGAGATAGAAAGACGAAAGGATAAGGCTCCAAGGGTATAAGGATATTGGAAGATTGTGCAATTGAAATTTCATCTTGTCCATTTTTTTGGGGAGGGCTTTAGCGACTTTTCGAGGGTCATTTAGCCCCAAAGCCCAACCCCCCCCCCCCCCCCCCCCGTAGAGCCGCTCCTGGATAAACACAAAGAATAACAAAAGGAAATAACTAAGAGATAATATAAAAGAAAAGCAAATAATAACATAAGCAAAGATAGAACGAGAGAAGGATAAAGCAAAGAATAACATAAGAAAAGAGAGATAGAAGAAGATAGAGGGGAAAAAAAGACTAACATATTAAAGAAAGATATATATTGGAGCATAATTCGGCGGATAAATTTTCGTATTTGTCGCGGAGCACTTTTCGCATTAGTTCCTCTTTCTATGGGGATACATACTGGTACCAAGTTTGAAGTTCTTACCTCAAACAGTTCTTCAAAAATCGCGGTAACGGTGCTAAAAACCAGTAATTTCATGTAATTTCATGTAAATTGACCTCTGTGACCTCTGACCTTTGACCTACTTACCCCAAAATCTAATCAGTTCATCTTCGTATGGGGATACATACTAGTACCAAGTTTGAGGTTCCTACCTCAAATGATTGTTCAGATATCGCGGTAACGAGAAGTGGGACGGACGGACGCACGGACGGACGGACAACCCGAAAACATAATGCCTCCGGCACCCACCTTCGGTGGGCGGAGGCATAAAAATAGTTGTGTAATAGTACCTAAAATTGGGTAAAGCGTACCAAATTTCGCTTCCATGCATGTTTCGTTTTTACCCAAGTTTTGGCAAAATTTTCCCAACTAGTTTTAGAGTGTAGGACATAAGTATGGTCAGAGTGAATCGTTATCCTTCGGTAATGATTATGATGTATGAAAAAATTACATTCGTTTTCGAATATATGCATTAAAATTTTTTGATAATTTAATGTCTATTTAAAAACAGTAATATCCCATATCTGCCAGGGCCGGGCCGGTCGCTAATTTTTTTTCCCACGAACTTTTGTCCCTGTCCTCCCTGGCGCATGCGCACCTGATCCTTTCGATCTAAATCAATTTTGCAATCATAGGGTTTATTCCGTAAGCGATATAATGACGGTTGCTCCCAGCGTCTTGCTGTGGCGAGATGCGTTAGCCCTCGGACATTTAACCTGAGGTATGTGGGTTCGACTCTCAGTTTGGACATTACAAAAATAACGTTTTGTATTTTTATTATTACTAAAAGTAGGATGAAACTTTGAAACCCCATCCAACTCCAAGCATTGTAGGGCTATTTCAAAGTTGCGCATGCGTCAAGGACGATAGGGACAAAAAGTTCGTGGGAAAAAAAAGTTCGCGGGCCGGTCCGCTCGCTATTTATAAGGACCGCTATTCATAGAAAATTGTTATTCATTTAACATGCGTTATGGATAGCCCTCATTATGAATAGTTATGATTATATCCCTAATCGTAAGAATGTTGCATTAGGAGTGTACATAAGAAGGAAATGAATAGTTTTACTAGAAAAGCCGTTTCCTGCCGTCTAGTTCATATTTCCTGCTGACGTCATCGAATAGTTCATTTTTTTCCCCATCATCAGAGGGGAAAATGAACTGTTCGCCCCCCCCCCTTCCCCCAATCGACTCGCGACGTACGCGAAGAGGGAAAATAAGCAGCTGCTTAGCCTGAGCGCGTACTACGACATGTGACGACATTCATTTGTGCGCAGCATGCAACGTACCGGTGGTGATGATGTCATCATTACGCGTTTGATATCCGCGCAAATTCATCACTTCTTCAAACTGTTGATGTATGTACGTGTGCGGTACAGTGCAGATGATCAAGTAGATGAGTAGAGTTAGGCTTAAATTGTTCATGATGACGGATATAAATCAAATATATACTGCCTACATTCGAGTCTCTGGTTAAACTATGGCACCCTCGGTGACGTGAAGACGACCATTTCCTTCGTGGCTGCGCCCCTCATGAGAATATTCTTGGTTCACGTCACCTCGGGGACCATATTTCCAACCAGACCCTCTCATGACAGTATATATTTGTACAATAGTGGCCCTTATGAATGGAGGTCCTTATGAATAGCGAGGTAATTTGTCTATGGTTCGCTCGCTTTTCATAAAGACCGCTATTCATACAAAACCGCTATCCATTAATTTTAGTCACGCGTTATGGATAGCAGTCCTAATATGAATAAGTTGTCCTTATGAATAGCGGTCCTTATAACTAGCGAGGTTACCCCATCTGCCAGGCCTTCACTTATTTTGAAACTTTTTTTTTCTGACAGTGCCACTTCAGACTGTCTGAAATCAGTCATGCGTGATTTGTGGAGTATGCTTTTATACAATGCACATGAACATAATATGCCCGAGTTAAAAAAAAAAAAGGGAATATCCTCATGTATTTTTTTAACGATTGCTTGTAGATATTGGAAACGAATTCCAAGCGACCACAGTTTTCCTCGCAACAATATTTACTATTGGCGCCATTGGACTTGCATGGCATTTTTACAGGTTGTGGCATTTGAAAGGTTGGTAATCATATTAACTTTTGATTGTACACTTACTAATATATAAATGAATGTTTATATGTTTCCCGTAAATATGTAGTGATATTGGAATCGCAACCGATGCTCATTAAGCTTTGTGATGCTTTCTAACATGTCCAAGTCATTTTAAAGTATAGGCATCTTTATCCATGATTAGGTTCAACATAATTCATTCTCTTGCAGTGCATAAAGCATGGTCATAAGTTTTAAAAATCCAGGTAGTTAAAATTACGAAAGTTTCCATCTACCATACGAGGAAAATTACCATATAAATTTGCATCAAACCCAAAGTAACCAAAGTAACCGATGCGAACAATTATGGTATTTAAACTTAATGTTTGTAATTTCAATCAACTTGATAAATTACATATATATATGTATATAATGTGAAAGGAAATGAGAGAATAATGGTTGCGTAAAAAGCCGCGTGCCAACGACCCGGGTTCGATTCCCGGCGGAGACATTTTTTCAGCCTTTGCAAAAATTTTTAAAAGGGAGGACAGCTCTGGGGAACTTTGATTTAAGTTACGCAACCATTATTCTCTCATTTCCTTTCACATTGTATTTATTTCCACGAGAGTTTCCAAAGCTGTTGTATAGGTTACTTCCTTACAATATTGTTTATAATTATTCTAATGTATACATGTATTTCAAAGCATTTGCTTGGATCCAGCTGAGGATGACAATGACAATTGTTGTGTCCTGAATTAATTAAAGATTTGTGGCCTTGCTTTTTCAAAAAGTGGGAAGTCTTATTGAATATTCAGAGCAATGATTAAAGCAAAAGTATTCAGAGAAACGTAATAAACCTTACCCCGATTTTTTTTGTCTCCGTGTCGCGCGATTAGTGGAGAGATTTGTGGGATAATTATGTAGAGAAAGAACAGCCTAGGGAAATAAACCAAATAAAAAAAAAACAAAAAACAAAAAACAAACAAACAAAAACCGGACACAATTTAGACTAGCCAGTTGTCTGCAGATACGTCACGTGGAAAATGGCGGACCCCATGTGCAGCAGACGACGGGCGAAAGACGTGTTTTGTGTGATCTAAAACATTCTATAACTTTCTTCATAGCTGTACAAATCTGGAAAAATTGGTATCAAATTAATCAGCAAGTTACGCTTCATATAATATCAATAGAGAAAAATTAAGGTTGGATTTCCCTTTAACCGTTAATCTGTACAATGCCGGGTAAAGTTATTTGGGGTTAATTTTATATATTCTAACTGTATACAAATTATCTTTTTTTCTGGCCTCAGAGACCAAAGGATAAACATATTCACTGTAGAACAGGCGTATTTTAATGATAACATATCAATTACTTAAAATGATGTATCACTGGTGATAATTATTGAAGGTATCTTATGCTGTTTCTGATCACAGACGTCAAAATAGTTTTTTTCGGTGATCATCTGCTCCGAGCTTTATGTTGTAATTAATATTAGGCTTGGGTTTGGGTGTGGGTGTAGCTGATAGTGCTGAGGTAAATGCTATGCATTGTGTCGGGACGAGAGCTGAAGTTCGGAATTCGATTATTGTTAGAAATTCACCGCAGGTAACATATCACCGGAGCAGGTGTTGTACAATTATGTTATAAGAATTCTCTGAACAATAGTTATAACTAGATATTAAAACACGTGACTTACAATGAATCATCTCGGCTTATCTCAAAAGCAAGTAAATGAGTCGGGTTTGTACGGGCTCACATTTATGTCACATTTACCATGCTTTGTCTTTCAGCTCTGCGTGAGAGGATCACCACCTATATGCCAGGCGAGAGAACTTCAAGAGACCTTCATGAAGATTTCGAAAAACCTACAAAGATTAGACTGGGTGTCTTTGGTGTTCAGGGTTCTGGAAAGAGCGCCCTTCTCAATTCTATCCTCTTTGCTCACAAAGGTAGGTCTCTTGCATCTAACAAACACACACACACGCACCCTCGCATATATATATGTGTGTGGGAGTGGGTGTGTGTGTGTATATGTACATATAAATAATCAAATCAAATATTTGCTTTAAAGAAAAGTGCGTATTCTTAGTATGAAAAAAGTTTCGCCCGTCTTTTCTTTTTTTGTTGTAATTGTACATTGCGCATGTGCAATAAAGCAGACAATAAAGTCTGTAGCAGTCTAGATAGGCTTGGCTACAAGGACGCCACAGTTGTCTTAAAATTGCACTTGAGTTTGGGTAGTACGAGCGTCAGGGATGTAGCTCATCGTTTGCTTTACTGCACATGCGCTGTAAAAATTGTTTGCTTTTAATTTCTAACTTTTAATTTTTAACTAAGGTTCTAATGTCAAAGTTATTGTCCAGAAACCTGTAGAAATAATGCCGCGGTACAAAAGAGAAGATAATATAAAAAGCTATAATGATACGATCATTCAGTGGTACTGCATTTGACATTTGAAACTCGTATCGCAGGATGAAGGAAAGTCCTGCCGAATGTAGAATCTACATTCAGCAGAAATTTGTTGTGTTAGGCATCGCTAGGGCAAGGAGACTCGAGTATTTCTTCGGATCGTGTAGAACTTTGAAAGTAGGACCTAATGTCTAACGGTGTTGGATAGAGTTTCGATTTTGTATAGCACTGTGGATGCAATATGAAACTTTTCATCTGTGTTGAAAACAAGTGAGAGCTAGTTTCTTGCAGCGGCGACATGTCTGATCAAAATATTCTGAGAGACATCGGTTGAATTATTTGAGCGAGGACAGCTGGCGAGGCACTTATCCGTGCCAGACAGGCATACTTTCGACAGTCACCTGACAATGATCGTTTCTGCCCAGGTCTCTTTAGAGTTTTTACGACACACGCTCCGGCGACACTTTGATCCGTAATAATTGCTCCTAAATTAGTAAATCCGCAATCATTTAGCAACCTATCCGCATATCTTTGAAAGATTCCGTTCACTCTCTTTATCATTCCTAAACACTTCCCCGCGTTTCCGCACTTTCAGGAGAAGGCAAAATTTCTGCGTCCAATTTTTGGTTTCGACGCGTAAATGCACTCCCTGGCATTTCGACATCTTGCCTGCATTGTCGTGGGGACACCGTCAGGACATCCAGCCATTCTTAAACACTTCCGCCTCATCCGCAAACGCTCCTGAAAGCCTCCGCGGTGCAGGGCATCTTCGCGAATGCAAGCGGAAGCCAAGCAGAATGTTTCAGGAAAGCGTGGAGCCGATGCGGATCTATATCATATGTGGTCAAAACACTGAAGAGGCAACAAAGCTAGCTGAGTATCTCTTTCAGCTTGCATTTGAAGGAATACAGCAAGATGAATTGCAGCTGGTGTGATCTCCATGAAGGCTAGCATGCATATGAGAAGAAAAAAAAAGTCGGCGCGGAACTTATAACCTTGCATTATTTCCTAATTTTGTCCGGAAATGTAAATGGTTGTCGAAAAATCATCCTGATTGTCTTAGTTCGTGATTTTACCACTCCTGGTTTGATCCTAGATGTGTCCGCGCTGTCCTGCTACGATCAGCATTTTCCGTGGCATTTCGCGACCTTCCCGATTGATTCCTCGGACACTCCCAGGTATGACTGCAGTCAATACGCAGAGATTCGTAGTAATGTCCCAGAAACGAACACACTTTTTTCCGCGTCTGGCGCAGAAAGAATACCGAAATTGCATAATTTGCTTCCGCAACCCTTCCTAATCTTGTCGGCGCTCTAGTGGAAATAAGCGACATTTGCACCGAAGGCAATGCTCCTATGTCAAATGCTCCACCGACAGATGCTGCCCCGACCAATGCGTCGCCAACAATTGCTCCGGCGGCAAATGCTCCCCGAACGACAACTGCCCCTGCGACGATTGCTCCGCCGAAAATTGCTGAGCCAAAAAAGGCATCCATGGAAGATAATTGCTCCGCCGACAATAATTGTCCCCACTCCCCCCCCCCCCCCCCTCCTAAACAAAGGTGACTCATGAAAAACAATTTGCTTATGCGACATTAGTTCAAAGTGACAAGTTCGCAGATGAATGCGCGTGGGATAATTATTGTCGGCGGAGCAAATGTCAATGGAGTAATTGTCGGAGGAGCGATTGATAAAGGAGTATGTGACGTCGGAACAAACGTAATGGAGCAATTGTCCCACTTTGAGAAGCAATTGCTAGCGGAGCAATTCTCGCCTAGGCAGTTGTCGCAGGAGCATGTGTCGGGTCAAGCTCATTAGAATATCTGAAACATGCATGTTTATTCTTTTTTTTTTTTTGTCAGTGGTGATACCAAGGACATCAAGTTCCTTCTCCACTACCACTTTGGTCTTTCTATGATATAGTTCTGGCATTGTTGACCGCCCCTTTCTTGATAGTACCATTGCCTCATTTTTTACTAGCTTGCGATCTTCTCATATGCTCAAGTGTTCTTTTTAACCTGAAAACGACAACAGCACTCTTACTTAAAGGTTCGATTGGTGCAAATAGTCTGGCAAAGTCATTGGTATAGAGGAACAGTCAATTTTCGAAAGTAAACATAGATCATCAATGAAAATTAGGACCTAGTATGGCTGAAAGGTATTAAGACGTGATGTGTTAGATGAAAGCACAACAGTGAAGGACCTTCCTTAGAGATAACCCAGCAACCATGTACAAAACATTCCAGAAACCTCTTTGATTTCAATTATGTCTTTTTATAGTTTGCTTTTATTTCTATTATTTATTTTCTACTTTTGAGCTTCTGAAATGTAATAGCTTTTTTTTCATAGGCACCTGGGAGGAAATATATGGAGAAGGATCGGGTACTTCAGAAGGAGGAGAGACCATCTACCGCGAAGCAGTTAGGGTAACTGATCGAGTCATATTTGTTGACACTCGCGGCTTGAGGGATTTATCTGCTTCCAACGTAGATAGCGTAATGGCCGAGATTCGTAAGTATGACACTCAACATGGCACAAACTGGAGAAATCCACCAATTAATACCTTTATTTTATCTATAAAATTATTATTTCATACCGTTTCACACTGCTTCTTCAGTGTTAAGAATAATAGAGCTAGGCACCATCAGCAATTATAAAACGGGTTCAAGAATGTAGTCATCCTGATTGGTTAAATAACAGCACGTGACTGTGCAAAAAAAAGTGATAACATACAGCAAAAGGGAACTGTGGCACATGTAAACATGTAAACATAAACATGTAAACATTTATGTAGCGCAGACGATACGACTCGATTTTGCTATATGTTTTGCTATACCGTATACGCTATCGATATCGCGATATCGATCGTCGCGCTAATGTCAACAAAGAAAAAGAACAAATCTACAAATCAACAAAATTACAGCTGTAACGCTACATACCGCGGTCGGATCGTGCAGCAGTTCAGTACCGAAAATGAAAGTTTAAGTTTAATTTTTGACGATAGAAGCGTGTAAAAATTTTTGCACTTCTCACGGAGGAAGAACTCGACGATCTACTGAATGGGAAGGATTCCAACAGTACGAAACGAGCAGTGAAATTTGGATTTTCAAAGCTTGAATTAAGTTGAAAGTTTCGCTAAACTCAGTCGCACGGACCTATCCACCATCACGCAACGTGAGTTAGATACGCTGTTAATGTTGAGCCATGCAGGCATCAGAAAAGCGGATGGAACGGACTACACAAAGAACACAACAGTGCCAAGTGATTCCTACTCCGAGTCCTACTCCTACTACTAGTGCTAGTACTAGTCCTGTTCCTACTACGAGTGCTAGTACTGGTACTAGTCCTACTCCTACTCCTAGTGCCATTGGTGGTACCTTGTCCTCACCTTCAAGCTTCAAATTCGAACATGCTCAGCCAAGCTCAGTCAAGTAAGTGAAAATACATCGGTGAACCAGATTCAATACCCGGAATTGTCAGGTTCACATTACTAAGAAATAGGTCTAGGCCTAAGACGAGGCATAAACATTGTAAATAAACATGTGTAGATCTAGCCCTATATATGTTCGCAACCTTCTAGAGCTAGGGCCTAGTTAGGCTAGGCCTAAACATTGTAAATAAACACAGTCTAACTGTACTAATGAGCAGGATTCACACACGGGACATGCCATGATAGTTTGGGTACTAGGCCTAGGCCTAAGTGAAAGCACTAAGATTGTAGACCCGTTTTTATAAAACTATTAATACATGGTTGTGAGGTCGTGCTTTAGTGCGATCCGGCAACACGCAGGTTTTTATTGTGGTGTCCAACACACTCGGCTACGCCTCCTGCGTTAGGTACACCACAATAAAAACCTTTGTGTTGCCGGATCGCACTAACACACTCCCAACCATGTATTAACAGTATATTAGCAAGCCTGTTTATCGCCACTATTACATTAGCTTCTTTTATAAAATTCAACCATAATAACATAATAATAATAATCCATTCCAAATTTTATTAACCGAAATGAAAATTCTTTTTGCCCAATTGATCGTGGGCCCGGCAGCCACTGTGCAGCGCCAGATCGACGTTGCTCTAACCTTTCAATAATTGAACGCCAAGCAAGGTAGCAGCAACTCCCATCTTTTAACGTCTTTTGGTATGACGCGGCCGAGGTTCGAACCCACGACCTCCCGATTGTGAGGCGGACGCTCTACTGACTGAGCCAACACATCGGTGTTGCAGATGTTAGAGATGCGCTTTGTATCGTGTTTTTGCAACATGAACAAATCAGATAATAAGGGACATGAACCTTCCCTTAAAAATCAAAACAGGGATAAAGCACAACTTCCTTTTTTTAAATTACTAACACGATTATTTCTTTGTAAAAAGATCATTGTTAAAAAGTGCTGCATTAATGCCATACCAAAATGTAAACGCTCTTTTTGGTGTAATAGGAATACTGAATTTAAACATCCATTTTGATGGCAGGTGGTGAAAGAGGGATCAACACCACTGACGAGAGGTCTGGTGAAAAGATAGACGGCCCCATCTTCGTATTTAAATACAGGTATTCTAGTCAATTGTCATTCGGTATTTACTTCAAAACTAATAGATAATTGTAGAAGAATAAAAGCCTTAAAATATTTTCATGGGATATTAAATAGAGGGCCTGATCCAAATAAACGAGCCACATTTAATTCTTAGGAATTGATGAGAACAATCTTTCTAAAGTTGTTTGTTTTTGTGAAAATCAAAACATTATATCCTTCAACTCCATACAGGTCTAATGAATATGTTCATTTGGCACATTTCTGGGTTCTCTTTAGAAAATATAATCAAAATGTTCTGTCAAATATTCTTTGGCCAACAGAGACAGAAAGGGTGTCAGAGTTTGTGAGGTCCCTGAAATGGCTGCTCTAGGGAATTCGATCAATTCTGAGACTTGCCCTTAATTTATATCTTGATTATGGCTGCTGGGATGTTCTACTGATTGTGTGGTCTTTGATGGGTATGTTCTTTGGGTATGTTTTGGTACTTGCTGCTATTCACCCTGTTTTTACTACAAAATTAAGTATGAGAAGGAAAAGAGGGAAATATAGAACCCTTGACATACCTAATGCGATTTAAAAAAAGGAACTACGAGAGCTATGACAGCGACTTTTGCGATTGTTGGTCGACCCATTACTGCTACCAATTTTTCTGAACAATCAGTTATGTCATGTTAGTGTGATATAAACCCTGGCTTCTGTAAGCATATTTGATAATGTATAAGAAAGTGTGGATGTGTGTTTTTTGTGTTATTGCTAGCAAAATTAAACTTTGGCAGTCATTGATGGGCTCTGTTTATTCCTTGAGGGAAGTATGGTAGTTTCGGGCAGCACATGACAATTTGACAAATCGCGTATTTCCGGTATTTTAAGCTTTTATTGGTTTCTTTCCATTATTTTATATTTTTGTTTACTTTTGATTCAGCAAATTAACGAAAATGGACCCTTGCAAGAACTTCTTAAGTCATTTCGCAAAAGAAATTTAAACATTCTTTGGTAAGTATGACCATGGGGGAGGGGGGATTTGAAGGTGGAGTTATGGATCGTTATAGGTGTACAGTGCGTCCAAGAAAAAAAACCCCACAAAAACTCGAAACCCTACAATAAAGGGTTATTGTGAAGCTGTGTTCTTTGACTATAGAATTATCTATTTCTAATAAAATAGAATTAATGTGCTTTCTTGATACTTGATGGCATTTATCTGTACTTGCCTTTGACACCATCGTTCTAGAAATGACATGTAAAACAAAATTATGCCCCCATTAGGACATGTGGGGGGGGGGGGAGTCGGAGAAAATTGTTTATTCTTTTATATTTGTTTAAATGTTTTAAATGATAATAATATCCTCTCCCATTCCTAGTTTACGCACAAAATCATTGAACAGGGCATGTTTTGTCACTTTTCTTTAACAAAATTGCCAGCGCAGTAGAACGTATGTCACACACTACGGGTATTCCAACACCTTTCGATACAATTTATCATGATATTTTGATCATCTAAAGCCTCGGTCGCAAATACCATTAAGAACTGCTACGAACGCCGTACGAACGATTTTTCGACCATTTCGTAAGTTCTTCTCAAGAAGGCCGTACGAAACCAGCGTTCGTAAACCGTTCGTAAGTTCGCAGCCTGGTCAATGGTCTTGTCCAAGATTTTTTAAATTCCAGAGTTCGTAGAGATTCGTAGATAGGGCATAGATTCTTTCGGCCTTCTTACGAAGTTCGTATGAACGCCGTTTAATTCGCAAGAACAACTTAAGACCTTCATGAGAAACAAAGTGATTTTCGGTTATTACAATGGCCCTAGAGTTCGTACGTTTTCCGTAAGAATGCCTTGAGTTATTCTTTCGTCAGACTTACGGCCATCTTACGAATTTTGTTGTCGCAAGATGGTCGTACGTGCAACTCACGGCACTCTCAAGTCATTCGTAAGAAGATCATACGTATGTTTGTATATTTTGTTGGGTTGCAAAAAGGCGCTGCCGTGTACTGTCGTAATTCTGGGACTGTTGAAAGTTTGAGGATTTGAACTTCGTGCGTTTGACTTTATACCCCTAAAACTGGACACTTGCAAAAATTATGTACCTACGCCTTACGAACATCTTACGAACAAATTACGAGCACCTTACAAACGCCTTACGCCACGATTATCGTAAGAATTGAAGGCTTCTAGAATTGTCTCTGGACCCTACAAAATCTTCCGGCGTCCTTACGAAGAGGGGGTTTCATATGGCCTTCTCGAGAAGATCTTATGAAATGGTCTAAAAATCGTTCGTACGGCGTTCGTAGCAGTTCTTAATGGATTTGTGACCGAGGCTTTGAACCACGGAAGAGTTTGTAAGGTCCAAAGACAATTCTAGAAGCCTTAAATTTGTGGCGTTCGTAAGATGGAGATCCGTACGGCGCTCTTACAAACAATTCTTGTAATTTTCTGTAAAGCGTTCGTAAGTTGCTTGCAATGCGAATTAAACGGCGTTCGTACGAACCTCTTACCCCATCTACGAATCTCTACGAACTCCAGAATTCTTAGGAACTGTGAGATTCTTACGAACAGTGAGATTCTAACGAACGCGTCGTTCGTACGAACCTTTGTGACTGTAGCTTCAGCTTATCACATTATGGAATTCGGCAAACACCGTGAATTTATTTAGAAAATACCTTCATGATAGAAAGCAATATGTTTATTTGAAACATATCTCCAACGAATTACTTGTGGGGTCATAAAAAGGTTAAAGTGTAATATTCAAAAGAGAATGTTTTTAAAGCTGTGTGTTAAATCTGTAATTAGTTTATTGTGGAAATGGTAAATTTCAATACTTTTAGGTAGGAATCCCATAATGGTTATCACATTCGCCGACGAAATCCTCTGCAAAGAAGATGTCCTGAATGAAATCACTCAGGAGAATATAACAAGGAGTACTGTCTACTTCATTGAGAACTACACGGTTGGAAACCACCGGGAAAGCACGGGAAAACACATTGAACTGCTGGAAATACTGGAAGCCTGCATCAATCGAGCTGATGACAACATCTTCTTCCGTTGGCGTTTGCAAAATGAATCACAACTTGCGCATGAAATGGGAGAAACAGGTACAATGTACGATTATCCTAGGGTTCTATCCGTTAGGTTACACGTGATTCAGTCATCATAGATCATAAATTATAATGTGCATATTTTGTTTCTTCACATTTTCTTTAGGATTTCGTATACATGTAATTTTTTCGGTTCCATGACATTTGCTCCGCCGACATATGCTCCGCCGACAATTGCTCCGCGACAAATGCTCCGAGACAATTGCTCCGGCGGCATTTGCTCCGCCGACAATTGCTCCGCCGACAATTGCTCCACCGACAATTGCTCCGGCGACAATTGCTCCGCCGACAATTACTCCGCCAGGAAAATCCCCACGAACAATTGCTCCGGCGTTAATTGCTCCGCTGACAATTGCTCCGCCGACAATTGATATTCACTTAATTATTCACTCGATTAAAATTTAAATCCAAGAACAAAATGGGTGCATGGGAGCCCGAATCTTTTATTGGCATATAAATCTTGAGACGCGCTTGAAATCTACAAGCTTGGGATAGGCGGTGGGTTCACATACATTCACATACATGCACTTGTGAGGAACTCTATTCATTTCTCCTATTGTATTTTGTACACCCCAAGCACTTCTCCTATTGTATTTTGTACCCCACAAGCATTTCTCCTATTGTATTTTGTACCCCACAAGCATGACGGAATAAAGGCCATTATTGTGCTCTTTTGTTTTCTGTACCCCACAACTGCATATAATGTAAAAGCGCGCGCGCGCGCTGGAGTGATGTAATTCATAATGTGGTGCATTTTCTTCTGGATTTAAAGTTTAATCGAGTGAATAATTAAGTGAATATCATTTGTCGGTGGAGCAATTGTCGCTGGAACAATTGTCAAAGAGCAATTGTTGGCGGAGCAATTGTCGCTGGAATAATTCTCGAAGACCAATTATCGGCGGAGCAATTGTCAGAGGAGCAATTGTCGCTGGAATAATTCTCGAAGAGCAATTGTCGGCGGAGCAATTCTCGAAGACCAATTATCGGCGGAGCAATTGCCGGCGGAGCAATTGTCGTATCTTCGGAGCAACTTTTTGTCGCCGGAGCAATTGTCGCCGGAGCAATTGTCGCATTTTTCGGAGTAATTGTCGGCGGAGCACATGTCGGCAGAGCATAATTATGTCGTGTCACCAATTTTTTCATCCGGATCAAGGATACATTTTAATCATTTCGTAATAGCTCATGGCATGTTTTTAATTTTTGTCAAAGCATAATTATGACTACAAACTAACGTTTTAGGAATAACATTTCTGATCCTAATAATATTTTCATTTTTTTGACAGTGGAAAGATTGACCTTAACCCTGCATTTGATGCAGTAACCAAACGAAACACTTACCACAAACTTAATGGAAAACAAGCAGATTCTGATAGCTGAGGGTCCTAGCTAAAAGGAAAAAAAACATCATTTAAAATTATGTTTAAATTCTTATGAATTGCCTAAATTCTAAACAGTAGCATGTATCGAATGCAAGAGAATATAATCACATTGATGGCCATGATGTATGTTTGAAATATGGTATAGAAATCAATCAAATCAAATCAAACCATCATCCTGTCAGACATTTATAGTCTAAAAGTCAAAAAGGGGAAAATGGAGGGGGTAATTGTCAGGGGAAATTTGTCCGGAGCAATTTGTCCTGGCTGTATTCGTCCTAGTGGTAATTGTAATAGAAGTAATTGTACTGGGGAGTGTTTTCCATTAATAATGAATGAGCTGTTGATAATCATTAACCCAGTTTCATAGAATATGGACTTAACACTACTTACATGCCCCCAAATGGAGTTGGTCTAATCATTTTTTTCTAGGGCTGTATATAATTTTATTCTAAATCGATAAATCGCAAAGAAGATGAACGACTGGCTAATCAACTTCCTTATGTGTAAATAATTTTAATAATAATAGTAATGATACTATTATAGATTTGAATTCTTTGCTTGAAGGAAGATGTGGGTGATTTCTCCTTTTTTTCTTGAATGTCCATGACAGAGGTTATTTCCGGACTTCGTGAGAAAATTGAGAGCTTTAAGCCTGGCAAGTGGACATCAAGAGACGTCCGAAAGGATTTCGAGAAACCTTCAAAAGTCACACTGGGTGTCTTTGGTGTCATGGACTCTGGAAAGAGTGCTTTGCTGAATTCGTTCCATTTTGCATATAATGGTAACATGTTATTCGTATCATTCCGTATTTTGGATAAAATCGAACCGGAGCTTTGAATGATGGAGTAGGTGTTCGGCTTCATCTGATTAATCACCTCTTTGTAGTTCATTCGCTTCTTCCGTAGACCTTTTTAAAGTACATTTTTTTAACAATAATCAAGGGATATCATGTTCCTTGGCATTCAAAATTATGTGGTGCAATATATCTTGACATAAAAAATAACTAGCATTTATACCTTTCTTGTAATGATATCACAAATGCAAATGATAAAATATGCCTCTCCGATGCCCACTAATAAGGAAACCAAAATTTACTTTGCAACATACATTTGAACCAGTTTCAAATTGTGCTGTTAAAAAAAGGAACAAAATATCGTAATCGTGACCTGATAATGATTGCCCGAAATGTCAATCAAATCTGCAATCTGTTTACTCTTTAATGTATAGGCCAGTGGGTGGAATTGTGTTGTGAGGGATATGAAATACCAACAGGAGGAGAGACTCGTTTCCGAGACCCAGTAAAACTAACTGATTTTGTCACAACTATTGACACCCGCGGGCTAAGGGACTTCTCTGTGAACAATATAGACGAAGTTGTTGCTGAGATAAGTATGTATGATGACGGGATAAATTAGCTTTCGATTACGTTTATTCAGATTTATTTCAGACAATCAACAGTCAATTTTGGAGGAATTAGATTTTCAAAAGGGACGATGCCTGTTTATCACCCATTTAGTCTATTACTCACTTAGTCTGCCGGAAAGAACACAGTGTCTCGCAGTGTGTTCACAGTTGACAGTGTGAAACACAGTGTGAAATCATCTTCACACTGTTAAATTCGGCCGTTTTAACATTGTGAATCTCATCTTCATATTGTGAGCGAGAAACATTTACCCTGTGAAATCGAACATCACCATGTGAACACTCTGTGGTAAACCCCACTGTGGAGGTGTCCACATTGTTAAATCATCTTCACACTGTCAAATTCGAGCGTTTTAACATTGTGAAACACATCTTCACGGAGTGGAGTATGTGAGCACACTGTGAACACACTGCGGGACGCTGTGTTCTTTCCGGCAGGGATTACTTGTAGTTGAAAATCTCAATACAAAAAAGTACCAAAATGGTGCAGAACACAGCTTGAGAGCAAAAAGTAAAAGAAAGCTTTAAGGTCTATGGGATGGAATTTAAAGACTGCACTGTCCATGCATTATATATATATATATATATATATATATATATACATGTGAGTCAAGCCCTTATTAAACTCGGCCGCCATTTTCCTTGAACAAAATTGTCACCCACATTTGAACAGGCCCAAAATTGTCTTTTACCTCGTTCTTGCACTCGCTCTTCCACTCTCGCCCTCTCTTTTTTTTTTCTCTCTCTCTCTCACACACACAAACACCCACACACTTCCTGTTCATTTCATGATTTCTTTATCTTTATGATTCATTTCATTACCATCAAACGTGTGTGAAATAATGACCAAATACGACGGGAATATAATGTGTTCATAAAATAAGTTTGAAATATGTGCATACCTAGAAAGCACTTTCTGATTTTGACCAGCTGTCATGTCCTAAGTAAGATTTGTATTAAAAGACAATCAATGTAATGATTTACCTACACTAACATAATATTATTAAAAGAAAAGATGGTTTTCAGAAATTTAAGAATAAAAGCCAGAAATTATAAAATCAGTTAATGAACTCAGCTGATATATAGATATATATATATATATATATATTTCAATATGGCACGAAAAAGAGACATGATAACGAAGCTTATATAAGCTTCGTTATCATGTCTCTTTTTCGTGCCATATTGAAATTTTGTAGTACCAAGAAATTATTTGTATATATATATATATATATATATATATATATCAGCTAAATAAATATATATATTTATTATTGTAAGAAAAGTTCCTCGAACACAACGCTGGTGGTCGCTCATAGTTGAAATAAATGGGTACTATGAGACGGTCGTAGCTTTTATTATTGTATCCCCCGGCAGTATGCCGGAGGATACTTTGGATTCAGCAGCGTTTCGCCGCCGCCGCCGCGTCACATTCTTGTGTGCGCTCTAGCGGTCACATTTCTCGACGAATTTCTTTCAGACTTCCTGTGGACGTGCATCTTGGTAAAAGTCTGGACCCCTATAGTTTCTGGTGATGCTGCCCCCTGTTGTTCCGTCTTTTATAGGGTAAAAGGCCATATTTTTTGGGATAGTTTGTGTGCGCTCTAGCGGTCACATTTCTCAACGGATTTTGTTCAAATTTTGTATGAAGGTGTCTCTTGGTAAAATCTGGAACCCTATAGATTTTGGTGATGCTGCAACCAGTGTTCCGTCTTTTATAGGGTCAAAGGTCATATTTTGATAGATGTCTTGTGTGTACTCTTGTGTGCGCTCTGGCGGTCACATTTCTCAACGGATTTCGTTCAAATTTTGCATGAAGGTGTCTCTTGGTGTAATTTAAAAACCTATAGTGTTTGGTGATGCTGCCACCAGTGTTCCGTCTTTTATAGGGTCAAAGGTCATACTTCAGGGCATGGCGTGAGTGCACTCTGAAGGCCACATTTCTCAACGGATTTTGTTCAAATTTTGTATGGAGATGTATCTTGGTATAATCTACACATGTTTAATTTTTGGTGATGCTGCCCTCATTGTTCCGTCCTTTATAGGGTCAAAGGTCATTTTTCCATTTCTTGCACTCTTCTGCATTTCTCGACGGATTTCGTTCAAATTTTGCATGAAGGTGTCCCTTGGTGTAATCTAAAAATCTGTACTTTTTGTGATGCTGCCACCAGTGTCCCGTCTTTTATAGGGTCAAAGGTCATACTTCAAGGGATGGCGTGAGTTCACTCTGCAGGCCACATTTCTTGATGGATTTCTTTCAAATTTTGTATGGAGATGTATCTTGGTATAATCTACACATCTTTACTGTTTGGTGATGCTGCCCTCATTGTTCCGTCCTTTATAGGGTCAAAGCTCATTTGTCCCTTTTGTGCACTCTTACTTCTGCATTTCTTGACGGATTTCATTCAAATTTTGTATGGAGATGTATCTTGGTATAATCTACACATATCTAATTTTTGGTGATGCTGCCCTCATTGTTCCGTCCTTTATAGGGTCAAAGGTCATTTTTCCATTTCTTGCACTCTTCTGCATTTCTTGACGGATTTCGTTCAAATTTTGCATGAAGGTGTCTCTTGGTGTAATCTAAAAACCTATAGTTTTTTGGTGATGCTGCCACCAGTGTTCCGTCTTTTATAGGGTCAAAGGTCATACTTCAGGGCATGGGGTGAGTGCACTCTGCAGGCCACATTTCTTGATGGATTTCTTTCAAATTTTGTATGGAGATGTATCTTGGTATATCTCTCAACACATTTCTTTCAAATTTTATATGAAGATGTGTCTTAGTGAAACCTACACATCTAAATTGTTTGCTGATGCTACCCCCACTGTACCACTTTCTATACAGTCAAATGTCATATTCAGGTTGTTGTTAGGGTCAAATGTCATATTTTAGTTGCATTCATTCTGGAGGACACATTTGTTAACTCATTTCTTTCAGATTCTGTATGTAGGTCCATTATAGATTACACCTCTACAGTTTTTGGTGATGCTGCCTCTAGTGTTCCATCTTTCATAGGATCAAAGGTCATATTTTAGTGGATGGCTTATGTGCGCTCTGAGGTCATATTTCTTCCGAATTTTCTATAAATATGCATTATACTCTAATCTGCGCAAATCGTTTTGGTAATGCTGCTCCTAGTGTTGACAATATTCCGGGCCACTGGCGGCAATTTCTACACCATCCTTTTGTTTGAGGGAGGGGATGGGGGAGGGTCTTTGTCCCTCCTTCAAATCGCTGCCAGTGCCGGGGGATACATTTCGCATTGCGCGGCACCAGCAATGCACATTTCTAGTTCTCCTTTATTTGTCAAGCTTTCGATCAGTAATCTTCATCAGGACTGTATAAAAACACAGAATGATGGCTGACATTTACATCGGAAAGCACATTGCAATCATTATCATTATAATAATATAGGTTTTCTCGGCCAGCTTCGTATTAAAGCTTTTCATTCGTTTTGATACATGGGTCATTCAAATTCGCGAAATACCGGTGTAGGCTTGAGAATGTCATTCAAAATTCGTAAACGCTGCCAAAGCGGACGTCCGGATCATTCAATTTCACACCTGGTCATTCAACATAACAAAGTTTTCATTCAAATTCGCCTATCATTACAAACATATGGTATATGCACATTTTTCTCATCTAACAAAAGTGAGCTTTATTCTTTATCAATATCCGGTGATGTGTTTAAGAAATAACTTCTTACATACCACCTAAGGGTCATGGGTATCAACAGGCGGGGGGACAGGGGGCATGCCCCCCCCCCCCACCACCACCCGACGATTAGGATGGTGATTGTGATTATGACTGTGGTAGAAAGACTACATATAATGTACACAAATATAAATGGCCCAAAAGAGATCATGACCGCCGAATAAATTTTCAAAAAAAAAAAAATGAACAAATAAACAAACATGAAAATAAAGGATGTCCCAGCATGTAATGTCCCACAACACACACTTTGCTAATTCTACATGTCGGTGATGTGACTAAGTATAAAAAAATTATACGTGATCGTTCAGTTGCTAAATAGTGGGAGCAAGTGAAATGTTTGTTGCTCACTATAATTTAAAATGAATATAGCAAACGAAGCTAGCGGATTTATATGAAGATTGGGTGAGATTAACACAATTAACGTGTTTATTTTTGTTTGCAAGCGTGTGGAGTTGTATGCAAACAAATGAATTTGATTTCACGGAAGGCGTTATTACGTAATCGCGCATCGTCTGGATTTAATTTGAATGAAAATTCTCCAAAGACGAAACACGTTTTAATTCAAATGCAAACAACTGTTTTTGAATGACAGTTTTATGAAATCGAATGCTAAAAACAATTTGAATGATAAAACACAGTTACGGTGGCAGAATCGGGGAATTTGAATGCACGTAAAATGAATTCGTGTGGCCAGCTTACAAATTTGAACGAGAAATCCTATATTAAATATTATTATTATTATTATAATGATGATAATTATTGTTATTTTTATTATTATTATCATTACTATTATTATTATTATTATTGCTTTCGTTATTTTTTTCTCTTATTACTATTATTTTAGGTTTTCCCGGCCAATTTCGCAACTTTTCAGTCTAATTCATTTTACGAGCATTCAATTTAAACGATTTTAGCCATGCCGTGGTAATTCAATAGGGCGGTTTACGTAGTGATTCAAATTTTATGCATTCTTTTGAAACAAAGGTTGTTCTTGACAACCTGAAGCTTGCCCGAGGCTTGCCCGACATAGCAACAAGTAATGTATGCAAACTGGATTCCAGGTATTGTAGTTAATTCATTAATAACAGGTTAATGGAATACCTCGTTACTAGGTCCCCAGGAAAGAAACATCCATAAATTTGAATCACTACGTAAACCGCCCCATTCATGATCTGTGCATTCAGCTTCATTTCGGAAGCAATTAAATTCGCGTTTCAGGCAGTCAAATTAACACTCTTTT
This sequence comes from Heliocidaris erythrogramma, assembly GCA_025617745.1. NCBI lineage: Eukaryota > Metazoa > Echinodermata > Echinoidea > Camarodonta > Echinometridae > Heliocidaris > Heliocidaris erythrogramma. The sequence continues at coordinate 9,684,020 of CM046854.1, read as the reverse complement.
CATTCAAATTCATAGGTCATGCACGTAATTCATAAAGCCTTCATTCAATTTATCATCGCATGATCAGGTGGTCACGCAACAAACTCGTTCTTGCATTCGAATTCATTTGGAGCATCCAATTTAGCGGGTTGTTCATTCAATTTGACAACCCCCCCCCCCCCCCGCCACATTTTTTTGTGACATGTATCTATTGTCTTGTACTATGTATGTGATATGATATTTGGCATTTAAGATAGGGCCTCAATGTTTATGGGTATTGCGGATGTTGCACATCCATCGTTTGAATGATTTGGAGAATGGGTGGGCCAGTTATGAGGCAAAGAAACATTACGGTTCCGACATCGGCGCCGAAGGGTTGAGGAGGTCATGTGGGGCGTGCCCTGTCTAGATTAGGGTATTTCTATTTAAAAAAACGATATACAGGGGTGTTCACAAAGTGCTCATTGTACACCTCAGAGGCGTAGATTTGTTCGGAGACTTGGGGATGATTGCAATGAAGGATGAAGTGAAGGAGCGAAGCGACCGAGCGCGGATCGGAAGGAACGGGGTGTCCCTTTTCGTTAATGTAATTTTCCCCATCTTAATAACTGAATACTCCGGCAAAGCTCAATTATTATTTAAGAAAAATCCCCCGTGGGGGGGGGGGGGGGGGGGGAGTTGTTTGAGTCGTCCCCAGAGGAGTTGTCCTTCGCCGGGGGGGGGGGGGAGTAGTCCTAGAACCTGATATATGGCATGATAGAATAAAGCCCGCCTCACACTGTGCGATTTCCTGCGATATCGCGTCGCATCGCAGGAGATTGCCCGAGATCGTGCAGTGTGAGAGGTCTTGCGACGCAACAGCAGGCGATTTTTCCAATATCGCAAGCAATCGCCTCGCATCGCAGGGTTTTGAACATGTTCAAAAATTTTGTTGCGATGCGATGCGATGCGATGCGATTTCCATCTAGTGGACAGAGGGGTACACCGTCGCTTGGTCTACCACCACTTGGTCTAATCACCAGTTCGTCGAACTCCACGCGGTCTAACTTCATTTTGTCTACAACCAGTTTGTCTACTTACCATTTCGTCTAATTTCCATTTGGCCTAATAACCAATTCGTCTAATACACAGTTTGGCTAACCCCATTTAGTCTAAAACCCATTTGGGCTAATTTTCACTTTGGCTAATTTTCACTTCGTCTATTTCCAAATAGTCTAACAGTCATTTTGTCTACAAGCCACATAGTCTAATATCCATTTGGGCTACACCTACTTTGGCTAATACCATATGGTCTACCTATCATTTGGTCCAATTCCATTTAGTCTAATAACCAGTTGGGCTACTTATCATTTAGTCTAACTCCCATATGGTCTAATGACCATTTGGTCTAATATCCAATTTGTCTAATAACCAGTTAGGCTACTTATCATTTGGTCTAATTTTCATATAGTCTAATAACCATTTGGCCTAGGTATCTACGTAAATGTGCACTATTAGAGTTATTCACCTTGTTGTTGCTTATATCAAGATCAATCAATATCCCTACATTTTATATGTTAATTATTTAATTCATTAAACTCAATTACATGTATTTAGTATTATTTTTTAGTAATTAAAACATTCATAGGTCTCCTCTTCCTTTCATGACTTAAGTAGAAGAACCTGATTTTGTACTGCACTTCAAATTATGTTTGTTTGGTTGATAATCTGTTATTCATGTTTCTTATTTGATCCGATGTACAAATGTTTGTGCAAGTAGTCAATAAAAGCTAGGCGCGGTGCCAGGGTATTTTCATAGGAGGGGCAAGACGACCCACAGAAAAAGGGGGAAACTTAATTATAAATGGTGAAGACAAGAATGGAAAATGGCGTTTTAATAGTTACGTTGCTGAACCCTTACATTGTATTTAACACACATTAAATTTTAAGGATATATTTTCTAATCTTTTTAATATGCAATTCTGCTCTACTCCTAACTTGAATGCGAACAACCCAAAATACTATGTTCTTGTTGAAGGTTATGCATGAAGCTTGCATTATACAGTGATTTCATGACGAAAATTCGTTTAATTTCAAGCACAATCTCTCAATAAATGAGATAGATAGGACTTTATGTTAATACTGCCATGAGTTACAATAGATAAGTGCGAGAGAGCGTACCGAGCAAGCTTCGGGCGGGGGATATCTTAATTGCTGCAATATTATTAAACATTTAATTGGGCACTGTGTCCCCAGCTCTCGCTAAGTTCCTGCTCAAAGGTGTCACACTTTGTCATATCAAGAACTAAATATTCTGCCATTAAGCTTCCCAGATTCTTTTGAGCTATGCAAACTGCTTTTTTCAGGGGCGGCGCTACAGGGCGGGGGGCAGGGGGCGGTTGCCCCTATGATTTTTCAAGTGACCAAAAGAGAGAGAGAGAGGAAAAACGAAAAAAAAAAGGAGAAGAAAAAGAAAGAAGAGTATGCAACTATTATTATTATTTGTTCATCTAAAACGTAAATTAACTCGTTGGCAGGGGGCACAATGCCCCCCCCCCCGTCACCTTTCCAAGCACCCAAAAAGTGTCTCCTGCTACCCACAAAAATGCCGCTTTTTATACTTGTTCACTGCCTTCTTTTTCTTCTTTTAAGGCAGTGGCGTATCTATAGGTATTATGACGCCCTGGGCAAACAGTGAATTTGCACCCCCTCCCCGAGTCACATTATGTTATGCGAGAAAGCGAAGCGACCGAGCAGCAATTTTTATTTATTTATTTTTTCTTCCAGGGGGTTCCTTTATTCATCATCAACATAACAATTTTTTACAAAAGATCGTACATATATATGTTTTTTTCCTGATTTGTTATGTAAATACTTTAATTATAGAGTATATACCATAATATTAAAAAATATGCAGCCCGGTGTATTGGATAGTTTGACACAATATACATTGTGTACAATAATATTATATTACGTACAAAACTAGAGAACATATATAGACTCTCACCATTTTTTTTTCTTTTTTCTAACAGATATCAGTATTTTTTTTTTTTGACCTCGGCTCAGGATAGAGTAGAGTCAAGATAGCAACCCCCCGCCCCTAGACCCTTTCAAAAAGCTCTGGCCACAACCTGTCCAGGGATGGCCAACAAAATGACGCATAGTGTTGTTGGTAGGTGCGTAGACGAAAAGGGAATAGCCCAACAGGCAATTAGCCTTACTGATAATCAGACAAAGTGATGTTTAGACAAATTGGCATTTAGACCAAATGACAATTAGACTAAATGGAAAATGGACTAAATGAAAGTTAGACCAACTGCACATTAGACCATATAAATGCTACGTAGACCAAATGGATACTAGACCAAGTGGATTTTAGACGAAATGCCTGTAGACCAATTAGTTTTAGACTGACTGGGAATTAGACAAACTGACATTAGACGAACTGGTAGTAGACCAAGTGACAACAAAATAAAGTAGACGAAATGGCAATGAGACCAAATGGTAATTAGACCAAGTGATAATTAGCCCAAGTGGTCATTAGACCTTCTGGCTATTAGACCAAGTGCAAATTAGACCAAATGAAGAGTGGACCAAAAGGGTTTAGCCCGAATGAAGGTAGCCCATCTGGAAATTAGACCAAGTGATTTTAGCCCAAGCGTGCATAAACCGACAGAGGCACTCATAACTACATTCCTATACTTCGTGTGTATAATAATGTAGGCAGTCATACACCTCAACTTTTTAAAACACCACTGCATAAAAGTCACAAACATTCACTCAAAATCGGCATTTAATTTACAAAAACCGACCACTAAATATCCAAGAAATACAATAAATTCAACTCACCGATGTTGGAAAAGATATTTCCAAAAATCAAATCCGTAATTTACTGTTGATTCTCGCGAAACGAGCTATCGGAGTCATTGTGTACATTTCCTGGTCGCCGCGGCGCTGACATCTCCCCAAAAGAGTTTTGTCCTTAAAAATTCGGTCCCTGTGGCATACACGGAAAAGGCCCGATTTTCTGTGTGCGCGATCGTAAAGATCGATGTGCGCTTGCGATCCCGAGTTTCTTCGTGGACAAAAATTTTATTGGCCGATTTTAGTCTAAGACATCGGCAGTATGTAAACAACACGCGATCGCGAAACAAATCGGCGGGGATTTCTCCGGTTTTGGACAAGATTTTGACTTTGGATTTTGCTGAAAATATCAAAAGTTCTTCTTAACGGCCATTTGAGGTAGGAGTGAGATTTTTAAGGGCGGAATTTGAAAGCAAGGTATTTAAAATATTTATCTTATTTCCCCCCCATACCTTTACTACACGCGACAGAAAATACAAACTATTTTTGCATTTTGTATTCATAGTGGTCAATATGACCACTATTCGTGGTGTGGACAGAGGAACAACGGAGAAAGGGGAGGAGATTCTCCTTCAAATGTGGCAGGATAGCCGATAGGCCATCATTATTTAACATCAGCCTGCCGGCCTATCACAATCGCGTGACAAAAGACAGAATGAAGACGGAAACATGTTACGAGATTGGATGTAACCGTAAGTAATTTGATGAAATTGTGCACTATGCATTTTTTATCGCACATTTTTTTTGCATATGTAGTCCCGTACATAGGATTTGATTGGAGTGTGATTTCATCGTTTTGCGCAGTGCAGGAATGGGTCGAAGATCTGACTTGAGTATGGCTGTTACTTTGGATGGGAATTTTACCCTGAAAATTTAACTTAATCGTTTTGGCGAACCTCATTTGGTCTGGGATTCTCATTGCCAAATCATACCAGAACTTGAAGTCTGATGCACACATTTGTACATTATAATTATCTAGGCCTAAGATCATGAAGATTAACTAATTTGTGGGATGCTTTGACTTACTTTGTAACTCTAACTTAAATCTAGGCCCCTAATTCTAAAAAGGAATCTAATTAACCAAGTATAATAGTAAAGTAAAACAAAGAAAGTTACTAGGCCCAAGATCTAAATTAGAGATAAATAAATGTAAAAACCCCATGCATATATTACTGACCTCTAACTTTTTTAGGGACTACTATTTGAAGGTCCTTATTCCCCCAAAATTCGGAGTCCTTTCATCTCAATTCTAACCCACAAAGTACACTCAACAGCGGCAGAAACAGTGACAAGAGTAACCCTACACATCCCTGTCGCGCCGTCTGGTCGGGCTATGACAAGAGTTGTACTACTACTAGGCCTACTAGTAGTCTAGGTCTAGTCTACGTTGTGGGCACTAGAAGAGGAACTATGTTTTACATAAATAATATGTAAGTTGTTCATAGTTGACTCGTCTAAGTTAGAAGAGAGAGAGTTGCAGCTGGCAGCTGGCCGAAGAAGTACGGTATGTACGTTATTAAAATTATTTGGCCCCCAGGGCGCTGGACCGACGCTTGCCTCGTTTCGGTACCTCAACTTCCCTGAGATATGGGCTCGGCAGCCATGTCCATCAGTGCTTACATGCGTCGTAAACAGCATACAAATTTTAGGTAGCTGCTTTTCTCGTTGGTATTTTTTTTTCTTCAATATATAGATGTATTAGATCTATAAATAATATTTTCAAAATTTCCCCTCTCTTCTAGGATTCTTTGCCATGCTGGATAAATGGATTTTATTTATATTAATTAATAGGCCGATATATTTTGCATCTCAGTTTTTGCACTCTACTATTATCCACAGCTCACCCAATACTAAGCTGAGTTGAGATGACAGCAAATTTATTTCAGGTTTTTGCTCAAATTTATGATTAAGGATCAAAGAATTCTTCATTATTCAATTTGTAAGGACTGAAAGTGAGGTTTTGGGTATCATTTACCTTGTTCACATAACAATAAGTGTTTAAATTCTTTTATAGCTGCAATGTATTTTACTTCCCATTATTCAAACATAATCTCTTTTTCAGTTAACCCATTGCCTTCTGGAATCGGGTGGGTCCTGTATCAAGTTTTGAGCAAACTTTAGGGAATAAGAGAATTCAGCAGTCAACAGCTACATGTTAATACTTTGAAAGTTATTGTGAGATCTACTTTAGATGATCATGATTATGTTGTACTATTTGTTTCAGAATATTCATATTGATAAGTTAAGAATGTATTTTAAAATGTCATAAATCACAAGTAAGCTGGCTACTGATGTCAAGAATGTAAGAAAGTTTGTAACATGTTTCTAGCTTTTGTCCCCCCCCCCCCTCCCCCTTATTTTTTTTGCATAGCTCATTTTCTAATTGAAACTTATTTTCTTTTTTTTTAATTATTTGTATCTTTTCATAGGATTTTTCAAGCTGTCTCTTGGAAGCTGTTCTGCAAGCAGTATACCATCTCATGAGAAACGCAGTGCTATCAACCCCTCGATCTTTCCCACAATGCACGCACTGTAATGTCAAAGAAATTGCCTTGGAAAAGTTACTGGTAAGAATTGTTTTTGAAAACAGGCTTTTAAAGAAAATTATAAATTGTCATGCAGGTTTCTTTTTTTTTTAACTTTTACCTTGTCTTGTTTCTTTTATTTTGATTGAATTTAGTTGTTCAAAAAGATAGTCGTATAATTTGCAGAGAAATGACATGAACAAAAGGGGAACCGACATTTGCTCCGGCGGCAATTGCTCCTGCGACAAATGCTCCTAAAAATACGACAATTGCTCCGCGATAATTGCTCCTGCGACAATTGCTCCGTCGACATTTGCTCCTGCGATAATTGCTCCGGCGACATTTGCTCCTGCGACAATTGCTCCGTCGACATTTGCTCCTGCGACAATTGCTCCGTCGACATTTGCTCCGATCGAGCGACAATTGCTCCGCGACAACTGCTCCGTCGATAGAAATGCATATATGCGACAATTGCTCCGTCGACATTTGCTCCGATCGAGCGACAACGGCTCCGTCGACAGAAATGCTTATATGCGACAATTGCTCCTGCGACAATTGCTCCGTCAACATTTGCTCCGATCGAGCGACAAATGCTCCGCGACAACTGACTGCTCCGTCGATAGAAATGCGACAATTGCTCCTGCGACAACTGCTCCGTCGATAAAAAATGCATATATGCGACAATTGCTCCTGCGACAATTGCTCCGTCGATAAAAATGCATATATGCGACAATTGCTCCTGCGACAATTGCTCCGTCGACATTTGCTCCGATCGAGCGATAACGGCTCCGTCCACAGAAATGCTTATATGCGACAATTGCTCCTACGACAATTGCTCCGTCAACATTTGCTCCGATCGAGCGACAAATGCTCCGCGACAACTGACTGCTCCGTCGATAGAAATGCGACAATTGCTCCTGCTCCGCCGACATTTGCTCCAAAATATGATTATTGTTCAGTCGTTAAAAATGAATAAGCGACAATTGCTCCGCGACAATAAACTCGGTAGACATGGTAGATAAAAAGGAATATGCGACATTTGCTCATCGACAATTGCTCCGCCAACATTTGCTCCATTTGAGCGACAATTCCTCCGCGACATTAGCTCCGTCGAAGAAAATGAATATGCGACAATATCATTGCCTCGCTCGAGATATCTCGAATATCTCGAAATACATGTATGTCGATACAATTACTACCGTACCTCTAACTGCTTATTCCACGAGAGTACGATGACACTGCGTAAATCCGTTTCGAGGAGTGGGATGGGGAATGAACAAAATATTTTGCCGAAATTTCTTGCTCACATTAATTTGACTATACACACCCCTCACCCACACACCCCAAGACACATACTTTTATTTATTTTGCGAGCGAGCCAAAATTTACCATATCTTGCCTTAAAAGAAGTCTCGTTTTTTGTCAAAATACACTCTGGACTTATAAGATATTTAAATGGTATATTTGGTTACCTCACTGCCAAATATTACATACTTCGCTGTTGCAAATGTTTGCTGTCCAAAACCACACTGTTTCTAAACATTGCGAGCAAGGAAAACGCACTCTCTTGGGGATAAAGTATAATTTCGTCATCAAAATACACCACAGGCCTATAACCTTTCTAAAATATATTCGTCCGCCTCCCGTTGCATGCCCAATTTGTTTGCCTTCCCAATAAGGAGCCGGGGAGCTGGCTCCTGGCATAATTATGACCAGCTTAGAGAGAGAAAAAGAAAGCTGTACAGTTTAGTCAATATTTGTTTGTTTTTGTTTGCAAGGCGTTTGTCGGCTCCACGCTGAGGGAGACCCGGGAGCGAACACTTAATACCCCGCTTGACCAGTTTAAAAAGTTGAACTTGGCAACCCAGAATGATTGTCGTACTTTTGTATTACTGGTATAAATTATTCTATCTTTCACGTTTGTATTATTTTTGTTTATATATATATATATATTTAAACCATGCAGTTCTGCATCGGGGAGTCAGGGAGCTAGAGGCATTATTATGATATTTTCTGTTTGATAGAGTACTGCCATATTAATAAGTATAATATATGTATATATATATATGTATAATATAAGTATAATACATGTATATATTGTTTTGTTTGCGAGGCATTATGCAAGCTCCACGTGGCGGGAGGCCCGGGAGCGAACACTTAATTCCACCAATTCCCCATATTTTGGGCGTATATTCCCTTCCCCTCACTATTACAATATTAAATTGAACCTATGAACTTTAGCAATTCGCAACAACCCACATACAGGACTGGCTTGTTTTCCCCACCAGCAAGTGTCATGACTAGTAGATAGAATGGCTATAATTTAGAAATAAATGTTCGCCATCATTTACTCAGTTGTGTTAAAAATGCCCAAGATAAAGAAAGAGAGAGAGAGAGAGGGGGGGGGGGGGGAACAAAATAATAAAACATATAGATGAATAATTAATAGGTATAGGCAAAATCACAAGGGAAAGTGGTAGAAAAAATCTTTAAAAAGGTTTATTTCCAAATCCCGAAACACCAACAACAGCTATTGTTCTGAATTCGTTGTGTTCGCTTTTGATGAGGATTTTATATAAGGTTGTCGTTGGAGCAATTGTCAGATACATAATCATTAACGACGGCCGACGGAACAGATGTCGGCGGACAAGTTGTCGCATGAGCAATTGTTGCGGAGCAATGATATTGTCACATATTCATTTTATTTGACGGAGCTAATGTCGCGAAGGAATTGTCGCTCGAATGAAACAAATGTCGGCGGATCGAGTGCTTTCCGCCGGAGCTAATGTCGCCGGAGCAAATGTCGACGGAGCAATTGTCGAGGAGCAAATATTTATTTCTATTTACTGAGTTTATTGTCGCGGAGCAATTGTCGCATATTCATTTTTATCGGCAGAGCAATTGTCGCATATATTCATTATTATCGACGGAGCAGTTGTCGCGGAGTAGGTAATTGTCGCTCGATCGGAGCAAATGTCGACGGAGCAATTGTCGCAGGAACAATTGTCGCATATATGCATTTCTAGCGACGGAGCAGTTGTCGCGGAGCAATTGTCGCTCGATCGGAGCAAATGTCGACGGAGCAATTGTCACATAATTTCATTTTATCGACGGAGCAATTGTCGCTCGATCGGAGCAAATGTCGACGGAGCAATTGTCGCAGGAGCAAATGTCGACGGAGCAATTGTCGCAGGAACAATTGTCGCATATATGCATTTCTAGCGACGGAGCAGTTGTCGCGGAGCAATTGTCGCTCGATCGGAGCAAATGTCGACGGAGCAATTGTCACATATATTCATTTTATCGACGGAGCAATTGTCGCTCGATCGGAGCAAATGTCGACGGAGTAATTGTCGCAGGAGCAAATGTCGACGGAGCAATTGTCGCAGGAGCAAATGTCGACGGAGCAATTGTCGCAGGAGCAAATGTCGTCGGAGCAATTATCGCAGGAGCAAATGTCGACGGAGCAATTGTCGCAGGAGCAATTATCGCGGAGCAATTGTCGCGGAGCAATTGTCGTATTTTTAGGAGCATTTGTCGCAGGAGCAATTGCCGCCGGAGCAAATGTCATACATTCGAACACAACAGATATCAGAGGGACGACACCTTTCATTCAAATAAAATGCTTAATTTTGATTTAATCTGTCAAAACATATTTTTATAAATGAATAGATTTTCATTGATTTTAATTGCAGTTGCACAAAATTATTTTGAATGTATTGCATTCAGGCTGAGCAAAGCAAAGAAATTCTGGATCTTATCTCTTAATCAGTTTTTATTCTTTGTCAAACATCTATCCAGTAAAGTGTATTCAAGTACAGTAAAATGCTGATAATTTGTTTGCTGTTTGATTTAAGCAGGGAAATGTAATTACACAGAGTGAACTCGAGTTCAAATTCGACAGCGAATTCAATTGCGACCTTGGATTAGCATAAATTATTTTTCGGTGGGCTGTTTACACCAAGCGTTGGACGAACTCGAATAAGCCAGTTCGGGGTTGCAATCTGAGCATGAGCAGATAAAGGTCATCTGTACCAAATTCTAAAACCCACTGACACTAACATTCGATATGTGCTCATGAATGTCATGTAATCATTATTCAATTATGCACTAATGGTGCATTCCATGATATCCAGGTGGAAGTATTCTTTTTAAAGGGGGAAACAAAAGCTATTCATGAGGCACCTCTATCACTCCCAGAGTTATTTTTCTGAAGTGCACATAAAGGGACCCTCCATGTCTAAAATATCTGTGGATATTTGGGGTCATTTGTACAATCTCAGTACCATCGCTAACCCCGAACTGGCTTATTCAGAAGGAAAGTGAATTCGACTTGATTACGCCCTCGCTTGGTCGTGATTATCAACTTCCGGGTTAAATTTGTGAAAACCCCGCGAGTGAGTTCAAAATGGCGGTAGCGAGCAGTCATTTTGATCTGGTTTCGTATGATTTTACGTCGGAATAGGAATATCCTGATCAATAATTCAGATCTGCTCGTCGAGCAGACCGTTTAAAGGAGTTACTCGGAGATGTACAAAGACATCAAAATGCAATAAATTTGGTATCAACGGAAAGGGGAAGATGCCCTAAAACATTCCATCAACATTCGAAATCCATAGGTGTTCATAAATTAATATTATTATGTTTCAAATGTGGGCCGAAATATTCGCATATTTTCGCCCCGCGAGGAGTTTCTTTTTCAACCCTGGAAATGTGACGTCATACACGGGACGAGTCCTGTCTAAGCAGACGATGTCCCATAACATCTTACACATTTTTCAGTGCCTGTTTTGTCATCTCCTCTTCATTTATTTCTCTTACTTGACTAGCGTCAGTCTTAATGTTAGTTTGTTGCCTCACTCTTAACTTCGTGTATGGTATTATTTTGATGAAAAATGCAGCGTTAAGAAAATAAAGGAATCAGTCACTTGTAAACAAAATAAGACGCCATTGTATTTCAGCTGCTTGCACCGGGGCATGTTCGGCGTTTCAAGAGGGAACGAATACCATCTATGCTATTATTCGGAGGGCTTTTCAATTTGAAAATGAGGTTTATTTCATTGATCATTGACCCTTCTCCTGTGTATTTGCAATCAAACGGATTTAGTTATCAGAATCAGTTCACTTTCCCTTTTAGAATGGTGTGAAATAAGGTCATGTTTAAATGTACCAAACTCTTTATAATTTGATAAATAATTGCATTGCAATTACGTTCATTCATTATAGGACGTCGTCTGCTTAAGCAGTATCGATCCCTAGTGTGACGACCGTGACGACATCAAAACATCGCTATATTTCTGGCGAATCCTCGTATATTCCAGATGCTTAGAAGAGCTTTTATTTATGTTTTTATAATCATCAGATACGCAGTTGACATAAAACTTGTACGATTGCCATCTGTAAGCTTCCCAGTTTCTCGTGATACAATTAATTGCCATTATTTGTGATTTTCGTTGATTTTCTTTGGATAGCTACTGTAAGAAGATGGCGGGAAGATTTTTTTCTTCAATCCAGCCGCTTCTGTTTTTTTTGGGGGGGGGGGGAGGGGGGCGAAAGACTGCAAAAGGTAGAATATACAAGATACTTCAGTGATTTACTGGTTAAATATTGTTTAACATTAAAACAGTTTGAGCTATGCAACGCAATGCTTCATTCATAGTGTAATTTTCCAATATCTTTGCCTGAATAAACCTATAAACTTGACAACTCTGTTAAGCCTCCATGTCAGTTTTTCACACATTTACCTTTTGTACATGGGTCAGAATCGATATGTGACCCGCTCCCACAAACCTGCCGTAATGGATAAAATTTTATTTTAAAGATTTGCTTGTAGCTAAATTGCTCAAAAAAACAAGCTTTTTCTATTGATTTGGATGTATTGTCTGAATTGTCCTGGTGACTTCGGCGGGTTTTGTAGGATCGTTCGTGCGTTGTGGTTCACTTGTTCGATGACGCTTATTTACTGACGCGTTGCTTAGCAATACCGGAAGTGACGTATGACGGGGTCACTGGCTGGATATTTGCTAGTCGACTTTCAATTACGTGTCCGTTCACACAGCAAATAGCGAATTTAAATTCGATAAAAGTCGAGTTTGAATTCGATAAATGTTGATCTGGGTCGTCATTCGAATTCGAGTTTTGAACTCGAGTTCTAATTGCGACTACCCTGTTTACACACAATGAACTCGAGTTCAAATTCGACTAAAGTCGACTTCAGTCTCTGTGTAAACGGGGTCTTAGTTACATTTCCCTGATTTAAGCCAGTGAGAATGAGTTTGATTGTAGAGTAATCAAGGGTGTTACTAAACTGATGGATTTAGTTAATGTACCCTTTGTTTCTTTTTGTTATTAGCCCTTTATTACTTATCATTGTACTTCTCATGTTTTATTAATGAAGCTGTAAACATCAGATGAAATCTACCAGATGACCATCCTATAGAAGCTATAAATGCCTCACACAACCAAATATCCACCTTGCCAGAGAGTTTCTATGAACTGTCATCCCTCAGAATTTTAGATTTGAGTGACAATGAAATCACAGGTATGTTCTGTTATTTCTCACTCATATGTCTGAATAAATATGAAATGTGAATACATGAATAATAAGGAATGAATTCAGCTTGTGCTGGACTTTGCTGGATTTCTGTCTTGTATCAAGCAAAACAAAATTCCCTATTTATTCCCGGTAATTATGATTTTTGGAATCCAGCTGCCAGCCCTTCCCAGGTAAATTACATCCAGGGTTATAACATTATTTAGTCCAAAAGGGGGCTGCAGGAAAAGAAATCCTCAAAAAGCCCTGTTATGTCTTTGTTTTTATCTAATGGTGGGGGGGGGGGGGGTTGACCTCTTCAGTTTTCACTTCACCCCATGAATCTGCCTGCATGTATGTTTGAGTAATACTGCATCCATAATTTCATGATTCAAAAATTAAAATCCATATTTGAATATTAATAAGAACAAATGAAATGACAATACATGGTTTTTCTATCAATGAAAAATTAAATACCGTACATGAATTTCAAGCAAATGTGTTGATAAATAAGAACATCTATTTTGATCCCTCGATTTACTTGCAGATCTGGATGCAAGCAACTCTTTGGCATGTCTGTCATTGAAGAAATCAACTTGGAGCACAATCCCATACCTGGTGATACCTACTCAGAACTTTTACAACATCAAACCGTTAATATCTGAGCCGTCTCGTTCAGATCATATGGATTGAAGGTGGTATTTTCTTTGTTCAATCCCCCCCCCCCCCCAAATCACCCCCACACTTGGAAATTATGTTGTCAGCATAGTAGTCTGCAAACACAGACCCTAATTTGACACTTAATCAGAAAATCATTGTCTTGAGAGAAGCCTAATTCAGCTACCTTCTGGTCATGTCAGGAGCAGCTATAGTACATGGCCTATGGTAGTCTTACAGTGCAGACACTCTTTTACAACTGACCAGGGTTTCTGCATGCAAACTATCAGTATAGGGCCATTCACAAACGGGGCAATGTTGATTTTCGAAAATCGGTACTAGTTTTTGAGACATTATTCAAAGCTTTTTATGTATGTGGACATGAAATCTCTGAAAATAGTGAGATTCTAGTTGTTATTCAAATTGTCATTACTAACTTTACAGTTAAATTACTTTGCAGGCACAAAACTTTGTCAATTAGCATAATTCAATATCCAGATTTGACCCCTCATAGTTCATAAGGCTTTCCTATACTAAAGGTTTTCTTGACACAGACAGTGACATAGCCAGCATATGGTGAAGCCTATACCCCCTGGCTCCAACTATTTAGAGACGATTCCACTGTCCTGATCAACAGCCTCCAAACCAACTTTGACAGACCCTGGTTTAAAACTGAATCCCGTCTTTCAGATGGCGTTTCTATGCCCAAAAGTAAATAATCATGTCTGATTAATATGTGTCTGTAAAAACCCACTTGTAAACATTGGTGCAATCATAGCTAACAGAAGCAGTGGCAGATTTAGGGGGGGGGGGGCACATCCGGCCCGTACCCCACCCTTTTTGGAAGAAAAATGTGCATTGTGCCTCCCTTTTTAGAACGGAAACCTTTCTATTATATGATAATTGTATTGTTTGTTATACAGTATACTATATATTGATGATTCAAGCAAAATTTGCATTTGAAAAATGTAGTTACTTGAAAATTGGGAGATGAAACGTTTTTATTTTCAACAAATCATGTGAACTACTGAGAATCCATGAAATAAATGTACAATCAGGAACAACATCTAATAGCACAACTCTCTGTCTCAGCTAGTTGTGATTCAAATGAAGAAAAACAAAAACAACACCAAGTCCATGCATGAGCAGGGGAAAACAAAATTGCCTTATCAAAATGATTGTCTTTCAATTACATGTATTTTTCTTTTGTTGGGGGGGGGGGGGGGGAGGGGGTAAACTATGGTTTGTTTCATTACATGTTACAGGTTTTTAATAATTACTGAATTTCTTTTCTGTTTGTATTGCTGAAAGAAGAAAAAAAATATTCTAGTGTGCTTGCACTTCCTTCATACAATATTGTATTATATGACTGGAAGGCATTCTATGCAATGCATTTTGTTTAGCCTCTGCTATAAAAAGAAAGTGCGAATTGTAATTCTTTACATTTATCAGACAAGTATAATAATGATTAACAATTATTAACAATCTTGTGAAATGAAATTTAAATTTGGGTTTATTGGAATCACTGTGCCAAAATACAAGATTTGTATTTCATATTTAATAATAGGATAACTATTATGTATGTATAAACTGTACCTAAAAAAAACATGTTTATAGACTTGATAAATAATTGTCGATTTTTTTCTTTATTCATTATCAGAATATTTATATAAATAAGGATTCA